>OZ010673.1:58579896-59179896 GCA_963932185.1 Troglohyphantes excavatus | reverse complement strand
TTAAAAGAAAAATATTTTAAAATCATACTAAATAAGCCATGCTTTTCAGTCTTTACACATTGTGAAAAATCAAAATAAAATTGTAGAGATATCAAACAAGCGAGAAAAAAAGAGTACAGAGAATATAAAGAACTTTAACTCACCAAATGGATTCTTGGCCACAATGGGCTGTCGAGTCATGGTCCATTGCGAACTGCCCTCCCTGTTCACGGCCTTCACTCGGAATATGTATTCATGCATCTCAATGAGCTTGTCAGTGTGAAGAGACGTATTGACAGTCTCATCGACATGGACCCATCGTCCGGTCTCCATGTCCTTCTTTTCCACGGAATAATGCTGAATGTCACTTCCCCCGTCATCTTCAGGGGGATTCCAGCACACGACGCAGCTCTCTTTGGTGATGTCTTCGATCCTCAAGTTCTTGGGAGCCAAAGGAACGTCTGTGGGGAAAACGGGTGTCAGTTGTAAGATAATTAAGGTCTTAGTATGTGAAATGGGTACTTTGGGATTATCCCGTCGACCTGCCAACGCTCGCCAAATCCTTTGGCGCTAGTTTTTCCATGAAAAAAATTTCCAAAATAAACATTGTAAACACAATAAATTTATCAAATCATAATAATAAACAAATAATAAATTAATAATAATAACCGTATATATTATTATATAAATAATTTCGGCGGCCAAAAATACTTATTGGCTGCTACCTTTTGGCGATAATATCGTGTTTGGCGATAATATTGGGTTAGGCGAAAATGGTCGACGGGATAATCCCAAAGTACCGTGAAATGTATTCTTAATTCAATTCACTGAAGCATTTATTTGCATGCAACTAGAAAACTCAAATTGAATCTGCTCGCCGAGCAACTTGTAATTGCTCAAAACATCGTTTTGTTCGAAGTTATTTATGAACGCAGCCTATGTAGTCTAGCACCTGACCTTCATATTCATTTTTACACATTGTACTCATTTTTGATTACATGCCTTTTTCAAAATTGAAACTTTTGTATTCGGAGCCATGATAAGCATAAAATGTACTCATTTTTGATTACATTTTATGCATTTATTACATTTTATTTCAAAAAGGAGTACATTTTACTTATGTTCGAATACTTATTTTGAACTGTGTGCTTACCCAAAACAACGACGTTGATCTTAGCGTTGTCAGTTCCATTCGAGTTTGTCGCCGTCAGCATGAGACTTCCAGAATCTTCTCTGAGAGCTTTCTTCACTTTGACTATGGTTCTGTAATCCTCGTATGTAAAGTACCACCTCAAGTCGTCGTTGATGTTCCTTCCGTTGAGGGTCCAAGTTTTCTTGGGTGGAGGTTCTCCCGACACAGGAACATTCAAGTCGAAGCTCTTTCCAGCCTTCAATCGGATGTTAATCATGGCATTGCGATCGATGTGTGGTGCCACTGAAAGAACATATATAATAATATATAATATAGAGTAGCATTTAAACTTTTAAACAATGTTTTATAATGAGTAGTTTTATTAAAATACAAATATAACGTTAAAAATACGTAATTAAAATTAAAATATATTTTTATTTCGTATTTTTAATGTTGTATGTGTATTTTAATATTCTCAACGCAATGTTCTGTAAGACGGATTTTTAGCTTAATAAGTAGTTTTGTTTAATTTAAAAAAAATATTTTAAAACTTCAATATAACGTCATTCTACCAATAGATGCCAAAATTCCAGTTACATTAAAATTAATTATTGTTTGCTAGGTTTCAGGGCCGCTTTGTCCGGTGGAAACCCAGCATTGTGAACCTTTTTTATTCTTTACAGAAACTTATATTTCGAAGTGTATTTTTTTTTATTTAACAAAATGTTTACTAATTTACCAAAATATTCACCAAGCATAAATTATTTATTATATTCACAGAAGGCAGATAACTTCGTTACTTAAGAAGTATGCATTAATTATTTTATTTTTATTGAGGATTAAAAATAATCCTTAAGTATTATTCGATGTCAAAGAACCATGGTTGAGGCTTCTGCGTTTAGAATTTGTCGAAATACATAATCAGAAAAATAATTCGAAAGAATGAATCAGAAGCTTAAAAAGGACATAGAAGTTAAATATAAAACAATGACAAATTCGTATTATTTCAAACATTCTCATTTTACGCAGCGCGGGGCCCAGTGCTGGTGGCACACCCCTAACAATGGCCCTGTATATACTTTATAAGGAAATGCTTATTTATTTTGTCCCTCATTTTTTACCCCAACTCCTCATGTTGCCGCTTTGTAACATTACCTGTAACGCCATCCCTCGTCACTCTTCCCCATAAATTAACAGTCATTAAAAATTATATTTTATGATTTTTACCAAATAGCTCATTTGGAAGAAGGTGATTTATATATGTGACTTATTTCAAAATATGCGAAAGAAATTTTAAAAAAATTGACAAAGTTTTAGTACATCACACAAACCACTGAAATCCTCATCTTCCTCCAATGAAGCCTCAGACAAGCATGATAAACCTTCTCCCCCTATAGCTGCATGAGCGTAACATAATGTTTGAATGATCTCTAATGTATCCGGAAGTTTGATATATTAAAGTTGACACCGTTCATGTATTTTGTACACCATAATATGTTCAATGTTCAATGCACACTTACAATTCTTTGGCTTAGCAATATGTTGACCAGTTGAGTCACTAGGTACACCAGGACCTCCTTTGTTCACTGCTCTTATTCTGAATTCATACACGCCATTTTCAATGAGGTCTCTAACTGTGGCAGTTGTCTGATCTGCGGGAACTTCTTGAACAGCTGACCAGTCAGGGCTAAACAAATGTACAAACTTAGATAATTAAACATTTCAATTAAATGTAGCTTTCATTTATATTAAATACAAGAGTAAACATAGTCTTTCATTACAACGAATAAAAACACTGATATATATTGTTTCTGTTCGAGGGCGCCATCCAGGCTAATTTGCCAGATTGTGCACATATCAGAATCGGTAATCCAGGCCAATATTAGCTAACCAGGCGACGCCCATTTTCCACTTCCTTTTTCTAGCTGGCAACGCCTGAACCTTCAAAAGAGATCACACCTCTCAGAACTTCTCGTTTTTTTAATCAGTCTTTCTCAGTGGTGCAACGTAGTATTGTAATGAGGTTGCATATACCACAATATTTTGTATTCTTAATTTCAAACGTACTTTTATTTCGTCGTTCATATTTTGTAAATAAAAGATTTTTTAAAACCACCACCCACACCTTTGCATTATTACTTGTTTAGTTTATATAACCTTTAGAACGCACAGTTTCTCTGAATACATTTTTCTTACTTTAAATATTGGTATAAAGCTGCAAATACAAATCTTAAATAATTACTTCCAAATATTTGCATTCCAAAAAATGGAATATATTGTTCGACAAATATAAAAGGAAAGTTAAAACTTTGTTTTAACGCTTTAAACTTTCCTAAAACTTTAATTTTAATCAACACGTATTTGGAGTTTTTGGTAATTAATTTAACAAAATATGTCATATGAAAAATAATTATAACAATAGTTTATAAGACGTGATCAATCTTACAAAAGAGGTTGGCAAATTCGAATTTTTATTTTATAAGTTTCAGAATAAAATGTACCATATTCTAAAAATAACTATAATAATTATACCTCGCAGTTGAACTACCAGTACTTTAAAATGAAATTGGTTTGAATTTTATGTTCAATATGGAATGCAGAAATTACCTCAATTTATCTTTCTTTTCTATAATATATCCAGTAATGGGCGAGCCACCATCAGATTCAGGTGCCTTCCATTTTAGTTTAACAAAGTCTCTGTCATAATCATCGATTTCTGGGGTTCCTGGCTTTCCTGGTTCATCTATAAAGAAATTATTAGAATGTTTATTTTGTTAAAAAAATATAATATTTTTGAGCATTCTTAACTATTTATCTAGTTAACTTTAGAATGCAGGTAGAAATAAGTTTAAACCAATCATTTTATTGAACATACCAAATGGATTCCTGGCAACTATAGTTTTATCAGCTTCTAGTGGTTCTGATTCTCCTTGTCTATTAGCAGCCCTCACTCTAAATTTGTAACTCTTTCCTGGTATTAAGCCTTTCACCTGCGTATAACAAAAAAAAATTCAGAATTCATATATACTAATGAATACTATAGAAAGGAAAATAATGGGTTGAACATAAAAAGTGAATTATTCCAAGTTATTGATAAAAAAGTACTCTTTGAAAATACGAGTAGAAATGTTTGTTTGGTTGAAACAAGGCATTCAACAAATGTTATTTAAAATTATGCAACATTTTTAAATATGAGATGATTCTACCCATCCGAAAAACATTAAAAGTAAGTTATAAAAGACAAGAATTGATTGATGAAGCAGCATCAAGAAGAGTTCAAAATTCACATTATTAATTAGAAGATTCAAGGCCGGATTTAAGCATAGGCAACCCAGGCTGCAGCCTAGGGGCCTGCACCACACACCAAAAACGCAGTCACATTGCGGACAAATTTATTTGAAAGTCTGACAATCCAAATTCTAATGAAAATAGTATACTACAATCTTTTTAAAATGGAGAAGCATTCTATTTTTCTTAACAGATTTTAACAATGTAAATATACCCTAATGCTGTTAGGTTCTTTAAAAAAATACGTTTAATTTGTGATAATTACTATGGCATTGTTTTACTTTTTTTGGGTATCAAATGTTTTTATTTTCTTAAATTTTTATTTTTTAACATTTATATTTTTCTTACATTTTTATGTTTCTTACATTTTTATTTTTCTTACATTTTTATTTTTATTACATTTTTATTTTTCTTACATTTTTATTTTTTTTACATTTTTATATTTCTTACATTTTTATTTTTCTTACATTTATATTTTGCTTACATTTTTATTTTTCTGATATTTTTATTTTTATTACAGTTTTATTTTACTTACATTTTTATTTTTCTTACATTTTTATTTTTCTTACATTTTTATTTTTCTTACATTTTTATTTTTATTACATTTTTATTTTTCTTATATTTTTATTTTTTTTACATTTTTATATTTCTTACATTTTTATTTTTCTTACATTTATATTTTGCTTACATTTTTATTTTTCTGATATTTTTATTTTTATTACAGTTTTATTTTACTTACATTTTTATTTTTCTTACATTTTTATTTTTCTTATATATTTATTTGTCTTACATTTTTATTTTTTTAACATTTATATTTTTTTAACATTTATATTTTGTTTGCATTTTAATTTTTTTTACATTTTTATTTTTCTTACATTTTAATTTTTCTTACATTTTAATTTTTTTTACATTTTTATTGTTTTTACATTTTAATTTTTATTACATTTATATTTTGTTTAAAGCCATTTCAGAGTAATACAAAGACGATTGAAAAATAATTTCGACCTCCCATTTCTCGTTTTTCTGGGGGTATTCCTTACCCCGCCCCCTTCCCTGTAGTTGGGAGGGGGGTGGGGGACCGCACCAGATATTCAGCCTAGTTGCCCACTAACTCTAAATCCTGTTCTTGTCACTTATTTCTCATGGGTCAATATGGAGAAAAAATTTGCTTTTGCGAAAACGAATTATTATATTTTCTAAAATCTTCAATATGCTAAAATTTAAAATAGAACCCTTAATATCGCCAATATCAAACTACCACAACATGTACCTTCATCGATGTTTCTGGACCAATGGTATCTCCGACTGGAGTCCAGACTCCAGTAGCTGGATCCATTTTCTCAACAACGTAGTTATCAATTGGCTGGCCGCCATCATCGGAAGGTGGTTTCCATGACAAATTACAGCCATCAGCTGTCACATCTTCGATCTTGAGTGGACCACCAGGTGGCGACGGCTTATCTATAAATGCGAATTAAATGCCTTTAAAAATCTTGTTGTGAGTCTATTAACGTTAAATAGTCAGATCAACGTTTAAGACGTAAAATATAATTTTAATAGACAACGTTTCAGCATAATTTTAATTTTACATGAAAAGTTTTCTTAAAAAGTAGATCAGATCATTAAAAACAGTGCCCGCTTTAGACTAAGTTTCGTGATGGGTTTTTTACAAATTTTATCTGTATGGATAACATGGGGTTGGTTACTTTGACCATAATGGATTACTTGGACTCCTCCTCCCACCCCTCCCTAAACAAAACATATCTCCTCCAGTTGATACTTGTTGGTTAAATCACTACCTGTTAGAAAATCAGTAAATCCCGCCTACATTTTTTTTGTTTGGGTTCAAGTAACCCCAAGTTACGTTACCTTTAAATATATGTTAAAGACACAAATGTAATTTTAATTAAGCAATATACTCTATTTCTCAAATATTAATTTTTTGCGTATATGTAAATTTAAAACTTTAATTAAAGTTAAAAAGTTTTAAAAAAATCACCCACCAATAACCACAGCTTCCACTTCTGCTTCATCTTTTCCATGCTCGTTCGTAGCTGTCACTATATAAACTCCATTGTCATCCCTCCTGCACTTTCTGACAGTGATTTTAGAGCTGTATTCTTCATTGTTGATTTTAATGTGGCTGTTGGGTTCCAAGACTTGTCCTTTCAAAGTCCAAGTGATAGTCGGAGGCGGTTCACCAATCACATTCACGTTGAAGTGGAAAGGGTGTCCTGCTTTCACGCGGATTTTGTTCAGTGTAGAACGGTCGATTTTGGGTGCCACTGCAATTAGAGAGTTGCAAGAGCATAATGAATATTGGAAACCCTACAAAAATGCATATTTTAATGTTGTAAAATAAAGGACAAATCGCCGGTTTAGAAGTAAAACCACGTATACTTAAACCAAGGATTTAGCAGCCGCAGCCGGGGACGAAATAAAAGCGATTAATTTCTAAATGGGAATGACCTAAATGTGAATATCCGACTCACATACAAAAGTTATCTTTCAAGGAAAAGTCCAGACCAAGATAAGTTTTTGGTTTGGGAAGCCAAGTAGCATGTGCCTTGGATTGCAGGGTATATATGAAGTGTATAGCATTCGCAACAAAACTACCGTAGCCTGCGCGATATGAGTTTTATTTAACTCACGGAATATCTGGGACTAACAAAGTGTGATTTAAATACAACTCATTTTGCAGCGAATGTGTTAAACACTATACTAAATAGATTTTTTTTAAAAATTATAATAGCTTTAAAATACGTCAAAATTAATGTTAATTAATTTCTCAAAAATCAGAGCAGTATAGTAGTAGTGTATTATATGTACAGCAGAATATTTTGGATCAAAAAGTATGAAAGTGACTAATTTTGCAAATTCCGGAAATGTTTTATAGTAATATATTACAAAATTACAACTGAGGACCTATTGTCTCATTAACCTCAAGATTCAGTGAAATCTTTGGTAAACATCCCCTCTTCTGTTAAGGGTTAACTATAGACCTATAAAAATCTAGAATGTTTCGTTATTCTTTCGTAAATCGACAGATTTAACCCATAGACACACAACATATTTCAACACAACTGAAGAGATAATTTACTTACATCTCCTTGGTTTCGCAACAACTGGCGGTGTTTGGTTACTGGGCTCACCGGGACCAGCCTTATTAACAGCCTTCACGCGGAATTCGTAACTTTGTCCTGGCGTCAGGTCAGGCACCGAAGCCGTTGTCTGGCCCGCAGGAACCTCCATTGCCTTCTCCCAATTTCCGAACTTATCTTTCACTTCCACCAAGTAGCCAGTGAGGGGAGATCCTCCATCGGCGTCTGGCGCTGTCCATTTGAGGTCAATGTGATCCTTGTCCCAGTCGGTAACTTCGAGAGCGCCTGGTTTGCCGGGCTCATCTGAAACGTAGAAGTAAAATAATGACCTAAATATGAGTTTGTAACTAGACCATCCCATTAAATTAAATGTATGTTTAAATGCATCAAAGTAAGTTTATTAATATTGTGGTGTGATGCAAGCACGACATCAAACTTTTTGCTTGTCATCTCCAGCACAGGCGGCAAAAATCTCCAGATGGTCTCCATTATAAAATATTATGAATGGTTGATTTAACAAAGGGTCAGACTTCAGGGAGACACGTGTCCTCTAAAATTAAGTTTTGTTGTCCTTTCGTCTGCCGATTGCCAATGAACATGTTCAGACAGGGGCCCATTGATAGTCCAGTTAACAATTACGTCTGAGAGTAACCAATGAACGATAGGATCTTCAAACAAGAGGCGGACTTTGCACCCCAAAATAACTAACTATCTGTGTCACATGACCCCCTGATTCTTATAGACAATTTCATACTACCAACATCTTAAAAAGTATATAGCTCAAGAGACTTGCTCTCCCTCGTTAGGCTATGTTGACACATAGAGCTTAATGTTATTCTAGGACAAACTTCAGAGCGTTATTATAAATGTTAAAATGTTATATAAATTAAATGTATTTGGCTGACGCTGTTA
Source organism: Troglohyphantes excavatus (assembly GCA_963932185.1). Taxonomy (NCBI): domain Eukaryota; kingdom Metazoa; phylum Arthropoda; class Arachnida; order Araneae; family Linyphiidae; genus Troglohyphantes; species Troglohyphantes excavatus. The sequence continues at coordinate 59,171,484 of OZ010673.1, read as the reverse complement.
CTACAGCTGAATGAACATTCCTGGTGTAAAGGTACTTAAGTTCACAATATGACTATTTAGGCCTCCATATATTAATATTACATTTTTAACTTCTAATTATTACTCTTATCAATAAAACAATTCATTTTACAATTTGTAATAGGGATTCAGTGGCGTAGCCATGACTTACCAAATGGATTTTTAGCTGTAATAGCATCAGTTGTCTCCAGAGGTTCAGATTCACCCTCTTTGTTCAAGGCTCTAACTCTGAATTTGTATTTTTTACCAGGTGTTAAACCAGTAACATCCATACCTAGGTTTATAAAATAAAATTCAAAATATTAGCGTTTCATCAAATTAGGTAGCATTTTAGTAGCGAATTTTAATTGTAATTGATAGAACTAAATATAAAAAAAACCATATACTGCCACATTTAGTAAAAAATTAAACAATACAAATAAATACAATGTTAAAGGCACATTGAAAGATTTCAGGATCAAAATTCAGCCATTAGAAAGACATGAGTATGTAGACCAATCCACCTGCCTTAAGTTAAATATCTAAAGGCCAGTAAATAGTTATGTACACATACACAAACCTATTATAAAAATTACTGCTACAGTCTGTGGTACTTAAACTTTCAAGTACTTCAGATTCCAAACTTGAAGACAACAAAAAATTAAACACGTTAAAGATTTTTTTAATTCATGCTGTTTTTGGATGTATTTGTTATTGTCACGATTGTTGTATACTTTATCATGATACGAACTAGGTCCTCTAGTTTTTACCAAGTATTTCTATGTACTCCAAGTACATCCGAAGAACACTTTAAAATATTAATTATTCCACAAGATTAATGACATATTTGTCTCAATCACATGAGTCAGTTTCATCAGTATCCAAACGAACTGGTTTCGTGTTAAATTTCAATTAATAATTTCAAAATCCATAAAGGAAACTTAAATGGTTATTTGTAAAGTAGAAGAGTGTTGTTGATGTTTCAGGTTGAAATAAGCTACTTGAAAACAAATGGATTATATTTATTTTTTCTACTCTATGGGAGCACCATTGATAAATCTCGTGCACAACTGGAATATAACTTATTTGCGAAATTCATCAGTAAAATTAACTTTACAAGTCCAACAAGGTTTTTTTTGTTAAAATATATATGTTATATAAATATATTTTGTTAAAATATATATGCATAAGGTATAATTAAAAAAAAAGAACAAAAGCGATTTCTTCAGTTTCCATGCCACTTAGTAAAATATTACCCACTTTATTCATTCTAACTCACTGTTAAAAATAGGTACTCGAAAATAAGTTAAATGTACTCATTTCTGAGTACATTCTGTGCGTATAATGTCTCTGAATACATAAGTTTCAAATTTGAAAAAAAAAAAACTTGTACTCAAAAATGAGTACAATAAGTAGATGCACGTCTACATATATTGCTTTCAGCAATCACTTTCAATAAATTTCGGCAATTACAACCGTCTTACCTGGAATCGAATTTGTGCAGGGGTGCAAAATTATTACTTCCTACAGAACACTATTAGGAAGCGATTAAAATTGTTTTCAGCTTCTACTATTTTTTTCGAATTGACTGTTTTTTTCATGCTTTGTTGCCTGGGATATTTTAAAACTAATATGTTATCAACACTCACCGGGTTCTTTGGTTTTCCCGACTGGAACCCACTTTCCAGTCTCCTCGTCCATCTTCTCGACGAGGTAGCCTTCGAGGGGCACTCCGCCGTCGTCCTTGGGCTTCTTCCACTTCAACTTGCAGCCTTCTTTGTGGACGTCCGACACTGCGAGAGGTCCTTCTGGTGGAGTTGGTTTGTCTGAAAATTGACACATGCAGTCATTATTAGAAACCTACATTTTTACAATGGTTTGGTTTGGTTGGTTTTGTTAATTAACGTCGCACTAGAGCTGCACAGTTGGCTATTGGCGACGGTTCGGGGTCAATCTCGAAGGAAAGACCCGGGAACACATACACATTCACACACACATTCATACATTCACCTCGTTGTTTTAGAACCATGGTCAGATGACGAGGAAACACCTGAACTGGCACCCAACGCCTTCAATAGACGTTGGGACTTTGGAACCCGATCAGGTTTATCGTGCACCAGTCCCGTATACACGCCAATATAGTTTGTTGGATATTCTGGACGACTTTCTAGTATTTTTGTAGCGAAGCTGGCAACCCTCCTATCGCAAGATCACTACTTTTTTACTTTTCTATGTCAAGTCCATTTCATGGATTCGAACCACCAATCCTCTGATTAGTAGCTGAACGCCTTACCAACTGAGCAACTGAGGCTCCACATTTTTACAATGAATTCATTGATTAGGTATTGTGTTAAGCTTCAAAACATAATCTGGTGGCATTGGTGTGTCTGAAAGTTTGACACATGTTGCTAATTTATTACAATTAAAAATGTGTGTTGAAAGTGTTTGGTAAAAGAATATGCTTATTAAATATTTTACCTTGTACATTGACAATGACGTTCGCGCTGTCTCTCCCAGAACTATTCGTTGCAGTTATAACAAACTTTCCACTTTCGGCTCGGGTCGCTTGCCTTATGATCAACTTCGTGTTGTAGTCCTCGTTGTTCAGCATTATTCTGTTGGATGCCTTTATTTCCGTGTCATCAATGGTCCAGATTTTGGTCGGAGGAGGCTCACCGATGATGTTTACGTCAAATTTAATTGTCTGGCCAGCTTTCAATGTGATGTCCAGAAGATTCCTTCTGTCAATTTGTGGTGCCACTAAAACATAATAAATAAATATCAATAAAAATAGCGGGGTTGCTAATCAAAATTAAAACTAATCCCTAAATTGTTCCAGATATTTTTAATAATTCAAACATTTAACGCAATTATGCATAACTTGTTTAAATTTTTTTTACAGATTAACATTGAAATCTAAATAAAAAAATATGTAACTACTAATTTATAAAGCATGGAGAAAAAAGAAGTTGGATATTATACCTTTGAGCAGAAAAAAAAAGAAATTGAATAGCAAGAGATTAACTATCTAATTTCAAAACCAGATAGATTCATTTTAATACATTTTACGGGAAACGCTAAAAACGATTGACAGCCAGGTAATTTTGGAAATAAACGCATGACTTCGAATGCATTTTTAGACTAGATTCTGGAACTTTTGGCCAATATAGCTTTGCAAAGTGATGTAGTGGATTGTAGACTTGTAAAACTGTACACTTAAAAAAATCTAGACTTAAAAAATGATTTCGCAAAAATGTGGATCTATCTGGATTTGAAACTAGAGAACTAAAATTCACTGATTTCTCTCAAAAGTTCTCGAACTTTTCGGTTTGTAGTTTCAGTTTTCTATATTTTGCAAGTTAATCACAATACTAAAAGCATCATAAAACAAAAATGACTTAAAATATATTTCCAACTAGAAATATTTTTTTAAATATATTTAAAAGTAATGAAGGTGGAATGTTACAATAAATATTATGTTACAGTGAACTCTTATCCATAAAAATAAAACAATTGGATTCTAGAAAAACTTATTAAACTTCAATAAAGTTAAATTTTTATAGTATTTTTTTAAATAAATCTTTAAAAGTTTAAAGAAGTCATATGAAAAGCGAATAACTCGAATGAATAACCATACATAAATATTTAATTTGGCCTTCCAAGGCCATCCTTGGCCATTCCAAAGTATTCGTCCGTGATTTGTCCCTTTCGCAATTTTATGTTATTTTATGCACATCGATATCTAATAAGCTCATCGACATCACTAAGGAACCGATTTCAATATTAAACTTTAATCGTAAAGAGAACCATCTCAAAATAAAATTTGCAAACTTTCATTATACATTCAAATAGAAACAACAATTTAATACTTACAAAATCGTGGCTTAGCTGTAACTGTCCTAGAAGCCTCGCTGGGCTCTCCTGGTCCAGCCTTGTTCACAGCTATCACCCGGAACTCATAGTCCTTTCCTTCGACGAGGAAGGGAGCGGTTCCTTTGGTCTGGTCCCCTGCGACCTCGGCTGCCTTCTCCCACTTGGGACATCCCTTCTCCCGCTTCTCGATGACGTAGTGGCTGATGGCCGAGTTCCCGTCGTTCTCCGGGGGCTTCCACTGCAGGTCCACGTGGTCTTTGTTCCAGTCGATCGGCTCTGGGGTGCCGGGAGCGCCTGGTGGGTCTGAAATTCAAAAGGAAATGGTTGTATAAGATAATTTGTCAAAAGTGTATTAAACAAAAGGGAAGGTCCTGTCCTCACTGTACAGTAATGTGCGGTACATGGATATTTTGTACGTTTTTTTTGCGGTTTCAGTAAGCTTTAAATTTCTTAGCACTTTCCATAAGATTGCCGTTTTGGTGAAGATGTATTTTAAATGGGGACATCAATGTGGGACAGCCAGTAAAAAGGCGACTAGAAATTGTGGAATTTATTAAAAGAAATGTATTATATCTAAATCTAAGAAGGTAATTAGACCAGTTTTTATTTAATTGGAATAAAAGTTTGAACACATGTGGGGAAAACAATATTCAATGGCAATATATTCTACATTTAGTACACTTTTTATGAATAAAGTAATTTTATGACCGTAGGATTCTTGGACAATAAGTTCATAGGGCACACTTTTTGGAACCAGTTACGAATATAATATTGAAATTTTTCAAAAACTTAGTATCCACCGATAGGTAATAACATCCTAAACCCAATAAGCTATAAACTGAAAATCCGAATTTTTGAAAATTTGTAACTGCACCTGCACCTTATAATTGATATGACTTACCATAGGGATCCTTAGCAACGACAGGAAAGATTGTCTCCAAGGGCTCGGATTCTCCCTCCTTGTTAACAGCCTTCACTCGGAACTTGTAAGACTTTCCAGGAGTCAGGCCAGTCACTTCTCCCTCGGGCACGTGAGTTTTCGCAACAGGAATCCACAGGCCAGTTTCGGGATCTTCCTTTTCAATGATGTAGCCTTCGAGAGGTTCGCCACCATCGTCTTTCGGTTTGGTCCACTTCAGCTTGCATCCGTGCTTGTTGACATCGGATACAATGAGAGGGCCTTCCGGTTTAGAGGGTTTGGCTAAAGAAAGACGAGGTTATTTTTATTAATTTGAGCTTTTAGACGTCAGAGGTGAGTCTCAGTCACCAAAATAACGATCTAGTCTTTGTTCCCTGTTCTTCAAATTGAATAAGAACTGCAGATTCGGATACAATGAGAAAGCCTTCTGGCTTAGAGGGTTTAGCTAAAGAAAGACGTAGCTGTTTTTTATTAATTTAAGTTTGTATGCTTAAATTAATAAAAATAACCCTTGTAACTCGAGTAGTGACTCTCAGTCTCCAAAATAACGATCTGTTCTTTATTCCTTGTTTTTCAAATTAAACGAGAACTGCAGAGTATGATACAATGAGAAGGTCCTTTGCTTGAGAGGGTTTGGCTAAAAATAAACAAGGTTATTTTTTATAAATTTAATTCATTGGACTCGAATGGAAAGTGGGATGGCAGATATTGGAAGATATTAAATTCCTCCCATTACCAATATCCAAAAAAGTAACATAGTTATTAACGAAAACAAATTTAAAGAACTGAAAACAAAATGACAACGTAACTGCTAAAACTATTCTAGAAACAATACATACCAAGTACAGAAACTTCCACATCGGCTGTATCTTCTCCATGAGCATTGGACGCCACAATACGGTAAAATCCAGCATCGATGCGTTGGGCTTTATCACAGACAATTTTAGTATTGTACGGAATGTTTGTAATGGTGAAATCCGATCGTTGCTCGACCGGCTTGTCCTTTAAGAGCCAACGAACACTTGGTGCAGGTTCTCCTTTGATCTTAACATCGAAAGAAAATGACTGTGTAGCTTTGATGGTGACGGCGATCAAGTTACGACGATCGATTTTTGGTGCCACTAAAATCAAAGGTTAAGAATAAGTAATCACATAATGTAAATACACCTATTTATATATCTGCAGCATGGAACAAGAGTGACTAGTGTCGTCATTGACAGCTTTGTGAAAAATAGCTTTAAAGTTTGAGGCTCAGCCTTGTTGCAATCTTACGGAAATTATATAATTGTTTGATTTGAAGGCTTAGAGAAACTGGACGTCATTGTTTTCTATTTAATTTAGAAATTTAAAATTGATACATTCAAAATATTTAAAAAAAATGATAAAATTGACTTTAGTCGTTTTTGTTTAAAGGTACAGATATAAAGGAAAAAGCTTACATTTACTAATCAAGAATTTTTATACTTTATTTAAAGCCCGGATGATGACATTTAGCAAAATTATTCTGTATACCGTAAAATAAAAATAGTATAATAAAAAAAGTAAATAAGTAATAATAATAAAAAAATGTAAATAAGTAAATAATAAAAAAATGTAAATAAGTAAATAATAAAAGTATAATAAAAAAAGTAAAATATTTGTATTTTGTTTGTACGATTTTAAAGGATGTAAAACCCGTTAACGATGTAAACATGAAAACTAAAATTTTTCTTTTTACTTTGTAGTAAGGAATATTAAATTATATATATAAAAAAACGAAATCCTATACTCTCTCATAATTTAAAACAGATATTGAGAATGGGTATATCAGCTAGTTATTTATTCGATATTTATATCAAATTTAATAAAAAGCTTTAGGTTAGCTGGGTACAAGTACCTATTTCACTACAACTTTTAATCAACTGGGAAACATAAAAAAAATGCACACGAACTGATTCTGATTATTTAATTGCACCCAATACGGTGCCTGTCAGGTGTCATCAAAGTGAATAAGAAAAACCTCTAATTCGTATGTCCCAACTCCATACAATATCGCCAGATTATCAATTATTTGCCAAATATGTCAGCGTTACAGCGAGATAAAAGATACGTTGTGCAATTAAAAGTTGCGCAGTGAGAGGATACAATATGAATTCTTCCGTTGCATGCAACTAAATAGTTGAGTCGGATATCCGATAGTTGCCTTATAAAACAAATATTATCTTACACTTTCTTGGCTTCACAAGCACGGGCTTCGTAGCCTCGCTTGGCTCACCAGGTCCAGCAATATTCACCGCACGAACGCGGAACTGATATGTTTCACCATTCTCAAGCCCAGTTGCTTTTCCTGTTGTCTTTTCGCCATCGACAACAGCGGCTTTCGTCCATTGCACGGACCCTTTGCGTTTCTTTTCAATGATGTATTCGGTGATAGGAGCCCCGCCATCTTTCGGTGGGGGATTCCAGGCTAACTCCACTCGGTCCTTGTCCCAATCCTTCACCTCCGGTGTGGATGGGGATCCAGGTTTATCTGCAATATGGACAACAATGTAATATTATCAGTGGTCAAAGAAACCAAAATATAAGTAAAACAATAATAATATATATATTTTGTGTAACATTTCACTGACCATTACAATTGTAACATGAATGGTTATTTTTTTAGGAAAATTTTATCATTTTTGGCGAAACAGTTTGTTTGCAAAATGCTCCAATTACATATGAGACCTCTATCTCCAAATCCCAATAGATCATTTGATAAATTAGTATTAGATAGACCAGTGGTTTCCAATTAACATTAAGCCGCAAAGCTCTAGCTAAAACTAAAATAGCACCAGGGACCACTTTTTTCATATATGCGCATGGAAGTTATCCCACTTTATGGGTATATATGTTTCAGTTTTGTTTGAACATAAAAATGAGGTGAAGAAAACTTTTGAAATTAATTTTATAATTACTTTTAATTTTAAACAGCTTTTACTTAGAATAATGACGCACATTTACCTAACAAATCCATTGAAAAGATAACACCATAATCAGAAGTTTAATTAATTTTATTCTCTTACTCGTTCAACATTCATTTAAATTCCAAAAATGGTGTAACAGTCACACGTTAACGTTTCGCATATCACTGTTTCAAAAAAATTTACAAGGATAATCTCTCAATGCATTTTACCATTTTTTCTTTGTAACCCCGTGAACCCATAACAGTAACTCGCGAATCCCGGGGGTCCGCGCACCTCTAATTGCTTTCCACTGAGATAGACACAGGTGTTAAAAAATTTAGCTCTGTATAAGTATTACTATGATAGATATTTTTTTCTCCTTTTTTTGGATCTGTCTGGTTCTGGAATCAAAATATGGAATCTATCTGATTTTAGAAAAAAGCCGTGAGATGTAGCTCGATTACTGCCTTGAGATCAGTGCGCAGTACCCTAAGCTAATCTTGAACTATTTTTTTTAAAACTCGTCCCTTTACTTATATGGTTTTGTAACTAACTAAACTCATCTTGATCTATCTGTTTTTCAAACTGATTTATATATTTATCTGGTTTTGCAACCAACGTCTACTTTCACACAGTAAAATGAATATTATCTAGCTGCTTTAGAATGTTATGTTTTCGCCTACTGATAGATATGTAGGAAAATAAAAAATAAATGACATAATCTGAAAATCGAAAAATTGGATCTATTAGGTTTTGAAATTAGAGGGGAGCAAACGTCGTAAAACTAAAACAATTTATTTTGTCAGTTTTCACGAAATTTACTTCGTCGAAAATGAGAACGATTTGAAAAAAAAAATCGACGATATGATTCGAACCAGGTTTCTTTTGGTCTAAAGTTGCGCGTTACCAGTTGAGCTAGAAAGGCTCGTTCTGTGTATTGGCAATATACACATGTAATAACCGAAAGTACAACCAAATTAGTTGATACCATCGGAAAGAATCGGAGTAAATTTATTTCTTTGAAAAATTGAGGATTCTTGTTTTGTCAAAAGCCACTGGATTTTAACTACGAAACGATTTTCGAAATCGACGAAAATAGCTTTGACAATTGAAGGATATTTAAAACTGATATTATTTTTGAGAGTGTAACTTTAAATTGGTATCCATTTAAAAATTAGACTGTCTCTCTGTTGACTCAAATAATTTAATACTCAACCCGATATTAGGCAAACAAATTTTAATAATCTTTTTTATAGCAAGAACACTGGTTTTATAACATTTGGTTATAATAAAAAATATGTTGCTATATATTTTTTCCATTTCATTAGCAGCTATACCCAATTCGTATTTTATTCCTCTTCCTTAAAAGTATTTGAATTAAAAAGTTAATGATTTTGGGGGACGAAAGGGTATATAGTATTTGCAGAAAATGTTCAAACATTATTCAAAGATTACAAAAATTGAACTGGGATTTAAATAATAAGAACATCAGATGTTTCAGGATATTTGAAATCCGGACAATAAATATAAATTAGGAAATTTAAACATGTATATTTTTAAAGAGAAAGATTTTATTCAATTATTTAAATTTGTTAAACAAAGATATATCGAAAGTGTGTTTTTTAATACTTGTTATAAAATATAAAACAAAAGATAATTAAATCAAATCACACAATTTTCTATTAAATTGGTAAAGAATAAAGGAAATGAAAATGCAAACTTACCAAACGGATTTTTGGCAGTGATTGGTTCAGATGCATCGAGAGAGTCTGATTCACCTTCAGCATTGACAGCTTTAACCCTGAACTTGTATTCATGCCCTAAATAAAATATACTTATTATTAAATTTTACCAGAAAAAATTAAGTAAGTATTAAATAACACTTTCAGTCATCCATTCCATTTTCATAATTAACTAGGGGACTTCGCCACTTGCTCGCTAACGATCACGATCTCCCGAACGCTGCTCATTTTGTGAGCATTAATGGCTTACCAAAAAATGGCTTACTACGCTTTCAAAATATAGGGGCCTCATCTCCTTTATGGGAAGCTTTTATATCCAGATTCATTTAATATTAATTAATTGCCATATGTTATTTTTACGGCAACACACAACGATGCTGCTTTATTCTAAAAGAAACAACCGTTATCTGCACATATTTGTTTTCTTTTAAATTTTTAAAAAAATGCACCAGCCGTAAATTACAAAAAAATATATACTGAAACATTTTATATATAATATTTTTCATGAAGACACGCTCATCATTTTTAAATGCCTTGATAATTCAGTCAAATTTTGATTTGCAGAGGGCGCCACTACAAATACTAGTAATGTCTTAATAATTATTTAATTTCTTAATATTTTAATGTTTTGACACATCTACAGTTCACTCCCTTTCAAATAACACCTTGATCATTAAAATTGGTTGTCTAGTTTAGGAGGAGTGCTTGCGACAAAATATCGTCTCGCCTATTAAATATATAAATTCAACTTGCTGTTTAGCACTCACCAGGTTCTAAGTTTCCAACATCAATCTCGGGGCCGAGAGTTCTACCGACGGGTACCCAACGTCCAGTGGCCGTGTCCATCTTCTCCACGGCGTAATGCTCCACAGGTACACCTCCATCCTCTTCAGGAGGGTTCCACTTCAGTTTGCAGCCCTCTGCATGGACATCGGATATATCCAGTGGACCGGTGGGGGCGCCAGGACGATCTGTATACAAAAGATGGGATTGAGAAAATTATGCTATGGACTTCGGTGATAAAGTTCAGGATCCGCATTAGTGTTTTCTAGTTGGTTTATTCAGCTTAGCAGTTAATAAGCCAGAGATGCAAATATACAACTTAATCTTCGGCGATTGAGTTAGGAATGCACTGAGTACGAGAATTGCCTGAGAGAGGCATGGCCATCGCTAGTGCATATATTTGGAGGGTGGAAGGAGTTTACTTAAAATAATTTTTTTGTTACTTAGTTTTAGTAATGCAAAAATATTATTAACATATTTTAGAAATACGATAGTTTAAAAATACATTTGTTACAAAAGTTAAATGAATTTTAAGATGTTACAAATTCTAAGATAATCCATATAAGCTTATAATCTTTATTGCATAATTAAGTATCTACTATTACGTTCATCGCAAATAAGATTAATACAAAATTAAAAGAGTGTAGACCTGATAAAAAAAATATTAACTGATTTTTAAACGGTTGCTTGTAATTTTGAATTATTTTATTCATTTAACGTTATTTAACAAAATGACAAATAAAATAGACAGATTGGGAACTTACCTAAAACCATCAATTCAACTGTCGCTTGATCAGACCCAACGTTATTTTCAGCTTTAATGGTGTAAGTACCTGTATCTCGTTTATCACAGTTAATAAGGGACAGTTTGGTGCGATAGGGTTCATTTTCTGTGTTGACTTTCGCCCCATCTTTCAGTATGATGTTGCCGAAAGTCCAAGTTTTCTTCGGTGGTGGTTCACCAATTATTTTAACATCGAATTTAACACTTTGGCTAGCATGAATGACGATATCTTTTAGCATGCTTCTGTCAATCTTAGGTGCCACTGAAATAAAAATAATAAATATTACAATTTAACAATAAAATTACTATGTTAAGTCTTTAAAAAATAGATTAATTGATGGGAATTCAAATTATATTTGTTTTCTAAACTTATAGTATCCATTCCTAATTTCGTTATTTTGCTTTCATAAATTATTTCATTATATGCAAAGAACAGTTTGTATGTAACTATACAAGTTTTTTTTGGCCCGTTGTACTATCTACCTGTATTTAAATCGAGAAATGCATTAAAATAAATGATATAAATGCTTTAACGGGTTTCTTAATAACGCGGGGCCAAGCAGTTAATTTTATATCAAACAGTAAATTACTCAACATACAAACATCAAACTCACCAAACACATTACTCATCAAACAATGTGTGCCAATTGTAGTAAAGGATTGTTATTAATATATAATTTCTAATTGTAGTAAAGACTTGTACTTAATATTTAACTGTAACATATAATTACTAAATATTTTTTGAGAATGCAATTCAAGTTGGTATGAATAATAATTTGTTTGATTGGTCAATAAAATTTATGCCAGATTTTAGTTGGCAAAAAACGCCTAGATTAAACTAGGATCAAGAATGAGACCTTAGAATATTGTGCCGTGGGGAAAAAAATAATAAAATATTCAACTTATATTATACCATAATATACTATAAGATTTTATGGCATAACCGACTTAAAGTATTTGTAAGATTTTTTGAGTATTAAATTTCTGAGTATTAAAAACTTCATTACACACATAAAAATTTTGCTATAAAACAGGTTTTTATTTCGAATTTGAATATAATCATGTTGGTTTTGATATTAAATTCAAAATACAGAATTACAATTATTAGGAGAAATTAAACCAATCTACTTAAAAGGTATAAATTTAATTAAAATTTACCCAACTAAAAATTAAAATTAGAATATAATTTATTTTTATGTTGCATAATGAACAGAAGAATTTATATTTTGTTTAATGAACAGATGAATAATTTATGAAAGTAATTTACCAATTAAGGCTCAAGTGATTTAGTCCTTTGTAAAATTATATTCTAGATTTGGAAATATATATAATTTTCATGTGAATGTTTTTTTTATATATTTAAAAAAAATTTTAATTGTATAAAAATAGGTTTTAAGGCGTACCTTATGTCATCATATTTAAAAACTATTGCGAAATTTACTATTTATTTAAATTTAGAAATTGGGTGTATCGCTGGAAATGCTGGTGATTCTTGGACGCGATATCACGCCCTTGAGCGTCAGTGGTTTAAAGAAAATAGTCATTGCAAATCATTTTATCGCATCATAAAAAGAAAAGAACAAATGAAGGAAGATTTCACTTACAATAACGAACTTTAGCAATGATCGTATCACTCGGAACACTTGGCTCTCCAGGTCCGCCCTTATTAACAGCCCTCACTCTGAAGTTGTATTCCATCCCTTCGATCAAATCGGGCACCCTGGCTTCGCAAGCGTCCCCGATGATTTCGACCGCCTTCTGCCACTTGCTGCTGAATTTGTCCTTCTTTTCGACGATGTAGCTGGTGATGGGAGATCCTCCATCGGTGAAGGGAACAGGCCATGTCAGATCCACGTGGTGCTTATCCCAGTCTTTGGCAGTTGGTTTTCCTGGCGGGCCGGGTTCGTCTGGTGGGAAGAGTAAAAACAATATTCAAATAAATCGTATTTTTAATCGTAATTCTTATGATCTCCTAAATCTAAGGACGTAATTTTACCACTATATAGGAGTTTGGCTAGGCCCCATCTAGAGTATGCAGTACAATTCTGGTCACCTTATCTCAAAAAAGATATTGATTTATTAGAACGGGTTCAACATAGAGCTACAAAAATGATTCAGGGTACTTCAGGAATGAATTATGAAGAAAGGCTTAGAACTCTAAATATGTATACACTCGAGGAAAGAAGGATTAGGGGATCTTATTCAGTTATTCAAATTTATCAAATTGGGCGATGCGGCGGGACTGGAATTTAATATTGCCAATGTGACTAGAGGTCATGGATTTTAATTATACAAGTCACAGCTTAATCGAGATGTTAGAAAGCATTATTTTTTTAAGAGGGTTATTGACAAATGGAATGGTTTGCCTGAGTATGTTGTTAATTCTTCAGGGGTGGGTGGTTTTAAAAAACAATTGGATCGGCATTGGGGAATCGTGAGGATGATGGATTGACAGGACCAACCTTGCTGGGCCTACAGCCTGTAGTTAGTCGACATTATTTGTATTTGTATTTGTATTTGTATTACATATAAATACACTGATGTGTGTTTTATTACAAGCTCCGTCCCATAATAGAATGTAAATCTAAAATGCCACGTAATAAAAAGAGACTAGTGGGTCTCTTCATATACCCGATACTCTCACTTGAGTTGGAGTTATCACTTTATCCAGACTGGTAGAGTTTCAGCGCATAATTCGGAAAGTCCTCGGTTCGATTCCGAGTGACAGCCAAAAAGTTCATAGCGTTATATTGGTGACTTCCAGACTGAAAATTAACGCAACCATTGAAAAAGCAATTGTGACACCACATCGAATCAACCATCACAAAATTAACCACTGCCCACGTGATAAGAATTCACGACATCGAACAAAGAAATGGGAAATCATGCAGAAGACAGTATTTCAACGCATAACTTTTTCATTTACATTTGTATTACACCTACAAGAATATAAAGGTATTATCGAATTTGATTTGATAAATTATACTTGGATTAAACGTACTTTTAATTTTTATTGTATTTGACTTTACATTTTCTTGTTTTACGGGATTTTGGGGTTTCCTGGAATGTTTTAAATTAAATATCTACAGTCCAATCAGAAAAATCCAAGCTTGGAGATTCGATCTGGTTGAAACCCCTTGACGAAGAAATCAGTCTCTTCTTGTTACTTTTAGTGCATATATTTAAAATTTATCCACAATTAATTTTAATCTTGTTTATTGATGGTGTTTCTACGATTTTCTACAATTGTTTTGGACACAAAATTTCAAACAATAATTCGTAATTTTATTGCTTTATAAACATTATTCCTTAGTTTCAGCTGATTTAGCGCGAACTGTAAATTTGTGTTGATACTCATATAATTGTGGATATGTTTATATTGATAATAGATTACTTCCACTTATAGTATAATATTTAGTTATGTTTTATAAAACCTGTGAAAGTTCATTTATAATTTAATTTGTTCAATAAGGTATTGAAAAAACTTACCAAATGGATTCTTGGCTGTGGTAGCCTTTTCAGTTTCCAAGGCTTCTGATTCTCCTTCAGGGTTCACAGCCTTCACTCTAAATTTGTAATCTTTTCCTGGTATGAGACCTGTTATTTCAGCTGTAGGTTCTTTGGTTGTCAAAACTGGAACCCAGCGTCCTGTTTCAGTGTCCATCTTTTCAATGACATACTGCTGAACAGGTTCGCCTCCATCATCTTCGGGGGGATCCCATGCCAATGTACAACCCTCAGCGTGAACATCGTTGACTTTCAGAGGGCCTTTAGGCTTGCTGGGTTTACCTAAAATATAAAATAGATATAAATATAAAATAGATATCAATATAAAATAGATATAAATATAAAATAGATATAAATATAAAATGGATATAAATATAAAATAGATATAAATATAAAATAGATATAAATATAAAATAGATATAAATATAAAATAGATATAAATATAAAATAGATATAAATATAAAATAGATATAAATATAAAATAGATATAAATATAAAATAGATATAAATATAAAATAGATATAAATATAAAATAGATATAAATATAAAATAGATATAAATATAAAATAGATATAAATATAAAATAGATATAAATATAAAATAGATATAAATATAAAATAGATATAAATATAAAATAGATATAAATATAAAATAGATATAAATATAAAATAGATATAAATATAAAATAGATATAAATATAAAATAGATATAAATATAAAATAGATATAAATATAAAATAGATATAAAGTAGATATAAATATAAAATAGATATAAATATAAAATATTTCACTTTTTTAAATTAAAACCATGACAGGCTCGAAAAGTTTAAGAAAAAGTTGATTTTGGCTGAAATTGCCAATTTTTTTTTAATTTTAAAATATGATTTTCTATACTTTTAGGTTTTTAAGACAATTTTTACTTTAGCTGTGCGTTAATTTGAACATGAGAACAAAATTTATAGCATTTTAAAGTCTAGGTGACAAGTATTAAATAATACTTATTTATTTTTTAAACCCATTTATCTCGGAACTGATTTTCATTCAGAAACATCAAATTTCAAAAATCATAACTCGAAATTTTATTATTATATTTTCATAATTCTTTTTGTCCATATTTTATAGAATGTATTCTAGTGCATGTTATCAATGGCTTGCATATTATCAATATTATTTTATTTATGGACTAAAATGTGAACTATAATTTGTGAAATTGCAAAATATTATATAAAAAATATTTTCAACTTGTTACCAAAATTTAGAATTTTTATATATATGTTTAAGTTTAGTTGGAACACTAGATAATAACATGCAATTTATTTAACCAGCAATATTTTCACTTAACAACTGATTTGTATGTATTGTATCATTTTTCCAGTATTTGAAAAAACCCTCAAAATTTCTGTGCTTTTTTAACTAATAAAGATAAGAAACTTTAAATAATTATGATATAGAATTAGTTTTTACTAACAAACAATTTAAAAATAACATTAACTTGTTTTTATATAACGCATTTAAATAAAAAGAGCTTCGAACGTGTTCGAATATCTTAATTCAAGCTGATGACCATAAGCAAGTTACCTCTCTGATAATTTTTATATATATCCAAATAAGGCATTCCAAGCTCAAAAAACCTTTTTAAAAACCTTTTCACAAATTTCTATCGAAAGTAGAAAATTAATGTTTTACAAAAATTTATGTTATCATATCCTCTAAACTCTTTTCTACTCAATTGGAGTCTTCTCTCCAGTTCTCATATAGCTCAGTGATCACCATTGACACTATAACAGATATTTATGTAAAGGACAAAACAGTTTGCCATTTCACCACGAAAATAAAATATAATGAACTATATATATATATATGCAACATTAAATTGACTTATTTTTGTAATAGTACAATTAATATATATATACTTAAAACTGTTTAAATAATAAAAACTATATAGAAATAAGTAAAGTTAAAGATAAAAACAACGTACGTACCAAGTACTTTTAAGTCAAGTATTGCTTCATCAGTGCCATTGCTGTTTGTGGCAGTAATGGTGTATTTGTTTGTGTCTTTCCTGACAGCTTTGCTAATTATGAAAAGGGTGTGATTAGGCTCAATTTGAGGTTTGACTCTAGTTGACTCGGGCAGTGGTTTACCATCAATAGTCCAGGTAATGGTTGGTGTAGGTTCACCTTTCACATCGATGTCAAGTTTGACTTGTTGACCACTTCTCACCGTCAGCGGCTGTAGATTTTTACGGTCAATCCTTGGAGCCACTAAAAAGAAAAATATATATTATTGAAAACTCAAAATATTTTAATTCCAATAAAATAATATTTTTTTAGTTTTAAGGTTTTCCAGGTGTTTTCTGTTTACCAGATGCTTGTCAATTTCCTGATGTTACTCAAACTTTAAATTTTTTTTACAAGTAGTATGATCAGCTCAGTGTTGCTTACAATGACTTTATAAATCACTTTTTTTATTGAAGACTTAAAAGAAAGCCTCTTGCACCACAAAATATCATACATAACTTACAGTTGTAAGTATTTGTATCTAATACATAGAACAGTCTTGAACAAATATAAATCATTTAGAAAACAAGTAAAAAAGTTAACAAAAAAAAACAGTATTACAAAGTATTGATTAATAAAATTAAAAAATAAATAAAAAATACACTTTTGTTTTACAAGTTGGTGACAATTAGGAGATCAATTGATTTTTTTAAGTTTCAGTTTCCTTTAAAGAACAACTCTGTCTTTCTGAAGCAATGGACATTCGAACACGATATGATGATCATTTTGAGCTCGTCCAGTATTATTTATATTTAATGGAGACTTCTAAAAAATTGAGTGATTTTATAATTTTTATAGAAGTGAATACAGCTAATTCCATGATAAATTAAATGGAAGTTTTTTTAGCTATCATTGCATTAGGAGATTAAATAACGATCTCACAGCTCGACGACCCGTTTTTTAAATATTGTTTTTTAAATGAGACTTTGGAATATTTAGTCTCCTACAGTAATGTGCAAATAGCATTCAAAATCATAATTTTGGTACTTACAGTTTCTTGGTTTAGCAATGACAGGTCTGGAAGATTCACTGGGCTCACTCTTTCCTCCTTTATTAACAGCAATGACCCTAAACTCGTACTCTTCTCCTTCTTCAAGGTCCCCTACAGTTGTCGCTGCCTTGTCCCCAGGAATCTCCTTCGCTTTGTGCCACTTGTGTGCTCCCTTCTTCCTTTTCTCGACGATGTACTTGGTGATGGGCGAACCTCCATCACTGGCGGGTGGGGTCCACTTGAGATCGACGTGGTCCACATCCCAATCGGTGGGCTCTGGCTTGCCTGGTTTGGAGGGCTCATCTGTGGGATAGGTACAACAGAAATATGAATGTAAGTTGCAGAAAATATTGTAAAATGCGCTAAAAAATTTAAATTATAAATGGTTAAATTGTGGAAAGAGTATTTGTAAGTGTTTTAAAACTCCCATACAGACTATTATTAATGCAATAACTACGGATAAAATTTATGAAAATTAAGTTAAAGAATGGTATAGGATTACATATTGGATACTCGAGCATTTTACCTTCGAGATCACCCTTCACTTTTTTTAAAAATATCACACATCATATGAAATATTATTGATTTATAGAAGATCTATTTATTTGAAACTTAAAATAACGTGTTTACTTAGAACTTATGTATTAAATAAGTTATGCTTATTATTTATACATTAAAGGTGGATAAGATTATGTTTACAAAGTGCACATTAGTCTAAATTATTTAAATACTGCCTGTCAAATTGAAGAAAATTTTGAATTTGTAAAGTTTAAAATAATATTTATAAATTTAAAAGTAATTAATGTAATGTTCTAACTTTTTCCAACATAAATATATTGTACTTTCTTTCCTGAGTTGTAGTAAAAAAAATAATACTTTTTATAAATTCCAAGAAGAGTTATAAATCATATAACCTTTATGGAATGTTTAAATATTTCACTACATTCCTCTGATGTCTTAAATTGTTTTAAGACATTCAACTTACCGAATGGATTCTTAGCGAGAGTAGAGTCTTCCGTTTCCAATTCTTCCGAGTCTCCTTCCTTATTAACAGCCCTTACACGGAACTTGTATTTCTTTCCAGGCTGAAGATTGGTCAAATCGCATTTTGGTGTTGGCGACTTTCCTGCGGGAACCCAGACTCCAGTGTCCTCGTCCATCTTTTCCACTTCATAGTACTCGATTGGACAGCCACCGTCGTCTTCGGGCTCGGACCACTTGAGAGTGCATCCCTCCTTGTGGACGTCAGAGACATCAATAGGACCTTTTGGTTTGCTTGGCTTGCCTAAATAAAATATTGAAAATGCGTGGAGTTAATTTTTAAGTTACTTATTTTTATTTTTAACTAACAGTTTTATTTATCTTTATTAAACACCTTGGATAATAAAATTTTCAGCAGCCTTAGCTATTAATCGAGTTTAATATAGTTTCCTTCGGATGTTTCTAGATGGTATAATAATATCATTTTTGACAAAAGCTTAAAATTGCGCCTTTATCCCCTATTCCCTACCTGTATTATTATAACTTCAAGAATTATTTTGATCTAAAAGTATAATATATTCAAATACTCGAACTGAAGTATATAAGAATACTCGAACCGAAGTATACTGAAGTATATAAGTATACTCAAACTGAAGTGTACTGAAGTATATAAGTACACTTATCTCAAGCATACTGAAGCAAATAAGTATACTCGAAGTATATATAACTCGTTATTTCATAACTTTGAAAAAAATACAACAAAAATCATTTCAGTTAAAACAGACAGGCATGAAAGTAGTATTTAAAAGAAATTGGCATTACAGGTTGTTAATATTTGATGAGGTCGAGTTCAGTTTGACTGTTATCCATTCAGGTTGAAGTAGCCATTTTTTTTGTTATGCATTTACATAGTACTGTATTTATTGAGGTTTCCAACCATTATAAAATATAAAAATGCATCTATTATAGTACATTTTAATGTTACCTTAAGAAAAGTTTTCTCCTCCAGTATAACGATTAAAATTCTAATTATTATTTTCGATGTATCTGACCCGTATTGTAGGCGCCTCATTTAACTGTTATGTAAAATATGCCTTCAGTAATATTTCTAAATATTGATTGATGTTTATTTAAATATAATAGTTTATAACATAACATACCCAAGACAAATATCTCCACTTTGGCTTCATCTTTGCCTACTTTGTTCGTGGCGATGATGGTGTAGATTCCACTTTCCTTTCTTGTGGCACGGAGGAGATATAACTTAGTATTATAGTCTGAATTGTCAATTCGTATAGTGTCCGAGCTTTTTACTTCTACGTCATTCAACTGCCAGACAATTTCCGGGGGAGGTTCTCCAATGACGTTGATGTCCAAACTGACAGTTTGGCCAATTTTGATGGACATATTTTGTAGATTTGTCCTGTCTATGCGCGGTTTCACTAAAACAATAAAACATAAATCATTTATATAAAGTTTATAAAATAAATTAAGAATTCTTAAACATTGTTTATTAATTTGAATAAAGGTTATTTCCTAAAATGTTTAAATGATAATTTTTCCCTTTTTATTCGCAACCTTTAAATGCACATTCTTAATTAAATTGCCGTGAGAACGGGTTGCTTTGCCTAAATAAACTCTGGTGAACATAAAACATGGTTTTAAGCGTAAATCTAAATATTTATAAATCTGTAGTACGATCTGTCTTTTTGTAAGGCTCCGAGACATGGAAATTTACAGTGGCACATACCAAAAACATTAAATGTATTTTAGACTAAACGTTATTATGAAAATTTTTTGGCCAAACAAATGAAATGGTTTTTCATTTTTCATAAAACTAAATTAAGATCAATTTTCGAAGACATAAAAAACAGCAGAAGGCGTTTTACTGGAATTATTCTAAGTATTAACATAAATGAAATTCAAAGAGTTATCCTCAGTTGGGTGCTGCGGGATTCTCCCCGACTAGCATGGCGTAGAATGATGGAAGGCGAGGGAAACAAGGGTGGATGGGCGAGCTGGCAAGAAGCAAGGAGTGCTGCAGATGGTGGGATGCGCTGGAAATCTATACTGAAGACCTTTTGCGCCCCTAGGAACTATGATAAATGATGATATAATCAACTTACAGAATCTGGGCCTTGCAAGATGAGGAGCAGTGGCGTCACTGGGCTCCCCAGGTCCGGCCTTATTGACGGCCTTGACTCTGAACTCGTACTTCTGTCCTTCGATGAGACCTCCGACTTTGCCCTCTCTGCCTGGTACTTCGGCCGCCTTCACCCACTGCCCAGAGATCGGGTCCTTCTTCTCGATGATGTAGCTCGTGATGGGAGCATTGCCGTCCTTGGGAGGCTTGTCCCATTTCAGCTGTACAAAGTCCTTGTCGTAGTCTGCGATTTCGGGAATGCTGGGACATCCGGGTTTGTCTGTGGGGAAGTAGATGAGGAATTTTATATAAAGCACGTTTTTCAAGGACATTATAAGGCATAGCAGAACTCCAATTATCCGAAATCCAGTTATACGGATCGCCAATTATCCATATTCAAAACGCTTTGAGAAAAAAAATCAGCAATTTTCGCTTTTTAAAAGTTTCTTATTGGTAAATGATATTGTTTTCTAATAGTCATTTAATTACACTACATACTAAAGCTAAATTTGTTTTTTTACTAAAAAATAACCTTTTTGTCGTGAAGTATCCAATTATTCGGATACGGTCCCAATTGATACGGATAATTGGAGTTCTATACTGTATGTTCGTTGACATAAAATCAAATGGCAAAATACATTCTTCAACTGGGTAACATTCTGCTACTTGTGAATAAATGTGTGACAGTTGCTGGTTGGACTATATTTTAACCCACTAACGCTCAAACAATCTTTGCACTTGTAATTTTAAACTTTCTTGTATACGATTTTTGAAATGAAACTTTTTTGGCGTTGCTAATGAATCTAAATGACCTGGACACGAAAATCAAACGTGTAACGGAAGGATGAGTAGCGCATGCGTACAAGTCAACTACAAGTTTAAGTAGATCAGTAGATAAATCAGCTGATATGTAATGCGGGCTTTTGTACAGTTTATTCGTTAAAATAATACGTTAATGAAAACGAAAGAAGTTTCACTTTAACCGTGTGGTAAGTGCGTGAAGCACACAGTTTTTGGTTTTTGTTGTATATCTACACATTAAAATCTCGGTTGTGCACGGATCCCACTGTTCAGGGTTTACCTATCCCTCTCTCCCTATAATATATAACATTTGGACATATGTCCATTTGGCTGCATTAATAGTAATATTTTAAATTCCAGAACATAAGCTGATCGTCAGTGTGTTCGTAGCGATGATGGTATAGATTCCACTTTCCTTTCGTGTGTCGGTAATGTCAAAAACAGTGTGTGTGTAAAATGTCGGTAAAACAGCAAGAGTCAACTGTATGAAATAGTGCTATTAAAAACTAAAAAGATGTATAATGAACCATACCAAAGGGATTTTTGGCAAGGGTCGATCTGTCTGTCTCCAGAGGATCCGACTCTCCTTCGTTATTGATGGCCTTCACTCTGAAGTGATACTTCTTATTCTCTTCCAGGCCAGCCACGGGAATCTCGGTCTTGTCCTTGCCCACTTTGCCAACAGGTGTCCAGCGACCAGTCAGCACATCCAGTTTCTCCACCTGATAGCCTTCAATCGGAGTGCCACCATCGTCCTTTGGTGGTTGCCACTGAAGTTTGCAACCCTTAGCATTGACGTCTGTAATTTCCATGGGTCCTTCGGGTTTGGCAGGTTTGGCTGTAGAAGAAATAGGTCTATTATTCAATCATGTTTTGTGTGTGTTGATTGACATTTTAAAATTAAGTACAACTATTCATATAAAAAAGTATGTTTATGTAAAGGGAAATGAGATGGAATATTTCAATCTATTTTAATTTTAGAATTAACTACTGTTTTAGAAAACTACTAACAAAACTCACGCAAATACAGTGGCGGCTTAATGCCCAAGTGACACAAGCGGCCGCTTGGGGCGTCGGACTAAAAAGACGCCAAATTTGAATGAAAAATAGAAAATATAAATGACGAGTTGAAAATTTGTTGTCAACATATGACGTTTTTCTAGGTTTATGTTTTTAATTAAATTATACATTAAAATTTAATTGATCAATTACTTCGATATTCATTTATTATTTTATTTCCACATGTACATTATTTTTTAGATATTATATAGTTTGTATTTTATTTTGAAAACAAACTCTTGACCCTGGAGACTAGAATTTTTTACCTTAGTGAATTGAATAAATGTTTTTAGTTAACAAAGTTAGAAATTTTCAGTATTACAAAAATATACAAAATTGCATTAAAATTATTTTTTGCAAATGGATGTGGGGGGGGGGGGGGCATCAAGTACACCTGTGTCACAAAAATTCCGTTCCTGCACAAACACAAACTAAAAAATCCGACATATAAAACAAAAATCAACATATTTAGTTAGAAAGTGAAAACAGTTAAGAATCTTGTGGTTTAAAATTAAAAAAAATGACTTCCCTGTAGTTGCTTTGTAATCAGTATGCAATAAAGCATAATTTTAAATATATATTTTTTAATGAAACTTTATCAAGAACGCCTATTTCGAACATGGACTTTGAAATCATAATCTTGAAAAATATATTTATTTTCAATATACTCTATTAAGATTAATTAATCATGTATGAAAAGTTAATTTTTAAATTGTACTATTACGTTTTTTTTAATATGTAAAATAGCACGCATAAAATAAAAAAAATACACAATGATATAATTGCATAAAGAATTAAAAATAACTTAACAAAATGATTTTTAAAAAAATTAAAGTAACTACATGATTTTTTAAATCAAACCAGTTTGCCAAAATTTCAGAATATTTCCTGATATAATAAGTAAGCCAAATAAAACCTTTAACAAGCTAATAAACAGAATAATACTTACATAGCACGTTAATATTCACAGTTGCTTCATCTCTACCATTTTTATTAACAGCTCTGATTATGTACTTTCCAGTGTACATCCTCGCAATATTGGTGAACTTTATGTGTGTTGCATAATCTTCACTGTGAAACTGGACAACATCATCTGGTTCCACAGGTTTATCACCTAGATGCCAAGTTATGGTTGGAGCCGGTTCGCCCTCAACTTCCACATCTAACTTGATGGTGTGTCCAGATCTAATGGTTATGTCCTGTAGATTGGCACGATTGATTTTTGGAGCCACTAAAATTAAATTTAAATAAATAAATATATAGAACAAGTAAATGTAATTACTTAAATAATACTGAAATTAATTTTAGAAAAAAAATCTTTGCTTTAAAGTACCATAAGTATCGGATGGGAAAATAATCTACTTAGACATCATTTTTAAAATCTGGTTTAGTAATTTTAATCAAGAACTAGTTAATAAATGAATATCAATACGTTTAACTTCAAAAGACGATGCAAAAATTATTTTATACTCTTTCTCTCTTTCTGTGACTAATCAATATGTAATTAATATACTATGTTTGATCAAGTTAGGTGAAGTTACAGTGTTTAAATAAACATAAAATTTAAGTAATATTTAATATCTTAATTGAGATACTTAGAATAATTAAATAAATGAAAACACGTTGAAATCAATCATTCAATCAATTCATTAATAAATAAATGAATAAACTCACAATTCCTTGCTTTTGCGGTGTGAGGTTTAGTTGGCTCACTGGGTTCACTCTCACCAGCCTTGTTGAGGGCCTTAACCCTGAATTCATAGACGCGTCCTTTCACTAATCCTGTGACTTTTCCTTCTGGTTTCGAGCCTTGGATTTCGGCCCCAACGTCCCACGTGGTCCCGAATCGCTCCTTCTTCTCAATGATGTATCCCGCGATGGGAGCACCCCCATCCGTTTTCGGCGGCTGCCACTTCAGGTCAACCATGTTCTCGTCCCAATCGGCAAGCTCGGGTGTTCCGGGAGCGCTTGCAGCCTCTGTTAAATATTAATTGAGTATATATTATATTCAAATTTTAAATTTAACCGTTGCACGCGAGATGGGACTCGGTCACAAAAATAACGACCTGTTCTTGTGTTATCTATTCTTCAATTTGAACGAGAACTGCGTGTTCTTGAACATAAAAAACGCTTTTTTCGTTAGGTTGTTTTTCATCTAACTCCATTTAAAAATATGATGTTCTTTGAGTATTATCGGGTCAAAGATAGAGGTATTGATTAGCGCAAAGAACTGAAACGGGGATGTAGCTGCTCCGTAAAAGGAACGTAAACATTAAACATGTTCCCCGAGTGCAAAGGGTTAATTGAAATAAAACAGTAATTAAATAATAATTTCGAAATAAGCCATTTTTTGTATTTGAATATGGTAAAACTAAACTTAAATTACCAAACAAGAAATTAAATTGTAAAATACATTTTATGTAGTTTTTATGTCAAAAGAAGTGGTGATTTATTTAACGTAAATACACTATTATAGAAGTAATCCGTTAATAACTTTTGTTGTTTAACTTTGGCATTAATGATTTTTTGAAATCCTTCTAAACATATTTCAATGAAAAAGTGGTTAATAAATGTATCTCTTAATTGAAGCACATGTTTGAAGAAACAAGTGTAATTGGAAAGTATACGATATTTTACCTTTTTCGAGCAACTAGTTGAATTGAAATTATTAACACTATAATTTCAAACTATTTCTCTGGCTTTTTAAATAATAAATGAAGAGGTAAAACTTTCCCCCCAAAATGAGATATCTGTGCCATCTTGTAGCTTTCAAAGAGTACTATCATCACTTGCATTCATTTTTGAGGTAGAACTGCTGTGACCATGACAACTAGCGATCATCCACACCACAGCTCTACCCGTGATCCGACCAGGCTATCACGGGCAATACCACTTAAAGAGAATGGACAACGCCTTTCCATTTCTCGTTCAACGTCATCACGAGAAGCGATGGAAACTGGTTTTTGTCTTCTTTCTTCGTCGTTCATTGGCCAAAGAAGACAACAACCGGTTTGCATCACTTCTTAGGATGACGTCGAACGAGGAGTGAAAAAGCTTTTGCCCATTCCCTTGAAGTGGTGTTGTTACGAGAGTTTAGTGACCACGAGAGCGATCGTCTACTTCAAATCTGTAAAAAGATTATACAGTTTCTATGCTACGGAAAACCCCTTTACACCACACGCATTCAAATCCGCTTTCTCAAAATCTAACTTTGTGTTGTAAAGTGAACAGAACCCTGAACCCTTCAAATATTTAAAAACAATAAGGTAATTTTGTAAATGAAATCTTACCGAAAGGATTCTTCGCAACGATGGGGTGGTCTGTAACCAAAGGTTCAGATTCCCCTTCAGCATTCACTGCCTTGACTCTGAATTGGTATTCCTTTCCAGGGATAAGACCAGGGACGTCAATTTCTGGTTTGTCATTTTCGGCTCTTCCCACAGGAACCCAGTTGCCAGTAGCAACGTCCATTTTCTCCACTTGGTAGTGATGGATAGGTTTGCCGCCATCGTCTTCGGGTGCTTGCCATTTCAGCTTGCAGCCCTTGGCATGCACGTTGCTCACTTCAAGCGGTCCTTTTGGCTTAGATGGTGCACCTTAAATAAGTAAAACAATCAGTCAAATGATGAGTTATATGCGTACTATTATACTATATATAGATATATAGAAACTATATATATGTCATACTATATGATAAAAATCCCTGTAGTATCCAATTACATCACGCATATCGTTTTCCCTTTGACATCTCTTGTTTAGCACTGGGGACTTCTCAAGAAACTTCGTTTGGCGTTCACTTTTAACGGTGTTTTGGTGAATTAGTTTTTTGATTTGTACATTTTGTAAAGATTTATCTTTTTTGCTTTTGTATAGATTATGGTTTGTATTGATTATTTATTTTGTATAAATTATCTTCTTTATGATTCTTTCCAGATTTTCGGGCGTTGAACCATGTTCTGGTATTGTTTACCATTGGTTATTAATAACGCCCATTTTGCTGAGTATTTTTTCTGGGTTTTTCTGATGACGAGAAGAGAATGCTCAGTAGATATGTTCTCATATATTTCGAATTTTTAAATACAATTTTATGTTTTGTTTTCACTTTTATCAATAAATTGCTACTGCTGCGCGGTTAGGTAAGAAGCATATGTTATATTTTAGGTACTTAAATTTAAATATATTACATTAATACTTTTTATTATACTATATACAGATACAGGATTTAATATTAAAAAAATATTTACCACCTCAACTTAGATTATACATTCGTATTATGTCGTGTACTACATAAACATAAGAACTTTATAATTCCAATAATTCCGTTGAATATTAGAAGTAATAACGTATACAATATTATTGAATTAATATTGGAATCATGAAACTAGTTGGTGTCTTTTAATACAGCATTTATATGTAAATAACATTAATCGAAATTTTTAATAAAACAAAACTGACCTAAGATATTTATTTCAACTTCGGCTTCATCTTTTCCATGTTCGTTTTCAGCAATAATTTTATACATGCCGGAATATTTCCTTTGAGCACTGTGAATAATGAACTTTGTATTGTAGTCCACATTTACTATTTCTCTGTGTTCTGAGCTCTCAACAACCTAAAAATAAAAATAATATTTTGTACATAATTCCGAATTGTGAAATTTTTTTTTGACTTATAACTTTTAAAGTTTTGATAAGTTCATGCACATTTTTAACATAAATTTATATAATTATCGTTAAACCTACACCAAATGCAATAACAGAGTAAATTGGATAATTTTTTTCAAAATTTTAATTATAATCAAATTGCACAGGATAAGAAATATGTCTTTTTAAAGCAGTAATTCTACAGAATGGTCACACATTGTTGGACGATATTCATTGTTTGGCTGTTTCGCATTTATCTTGCTTAGTTTTATATCAACAAAGTAGTTAAGGGAGATGAGCGCCCCAAATTCGAAAAAACTGCTAAATTTTTTTTGTTTAAAATGATACTATACATATTTAAGGAGGTATGTAAAAAATTTCAACGTAGTAGAAGAAATGGAACATGTATTTCTTTTACATGTTTAAGTACCATTTAACATATGCCTATCTACTTTACGTTTGCAACATTCCTCATTTCCATTTGGTCACGTTTAAAATGGTAAGGATTTGTAAAAATTTACTTAAAACTAAACTGTTTATAGTTTTCGAATCTTTAATATTTGTATTATAAACATATGAATACTTTTTTTTAAAAATTAAGTTATGAATTATTTTTTTACGAATTAATGAACATAAAAATGTGATTATTTTTTAGGTTATGAACTTAAAATAAGTTTTTGAAAACAATTAAAACACAAATTTGCGAAAATCTCTTCATACGCATGTAGTTATACTTTGACGTTATTTAATCAATTTTTTTTTAAATGTTAAAAAAAGAAGTAGTGTTTTTTTATAAAAACCTATTTAAGCTTATAAAATGTTTTTTTTAATTATTTTTTTCTTTGGTTATTGTTCAGATACATATGTTCTACTAATGTAAAATATTTCTGAATTCATTTATTAAAAAAATTCAGATTTGGGAATCTGGTCTTCCTGCTGAAACAACATTTTATTATGCGTGTTAAACTGCAAAACAATAACCATCGCCCAACAATTTGTGAGAAATATTTCCATAAATATATTCTGCGTAGCCTAAACAAATCTGTCTAACATTTAAACTGCATGTTATCGATCACTTACCGTGTCTTTCAACACCCACTTCACGGTTGGAGCAGGTTCACCTCTAATGTGGACATCTAATTTCAAAGTCTTTCCCTTTCGGAGTGTGGTCGTTTCTAAGTTCGTTCGATCAATATGCGGTTTTACTGGAAAGTTAAAATATATTTAAAAGTTTTAACTTAAATAAGAAACACAATATAAATATACAAAGTACAAATTTCTCTATAATTAAGAAACTAATTTAACACTTAAGTTTAAGGCTTGATGCTCTAAATAAAAGCATAAAATATAGTAGCATTAAAGGTTGTTTAATGATTGAATGTAATTATTACTTATACTTCCAAAATGTGTTCTTTTTTACTTTTATACACTGAATTTTTTATTATTTGTTAATTAATACTATTTTTCAGAAAATTATATATACTATTTTACTATTAAAAAAAATATTTGATGAATATTTAATGTATTCAAGAGGTTAAAAGTTTATATTTCTATGAATCTGCTATAAGGAGTACTTTAATAGTGGACATATTAGCACAAATTACAAAAAGTTTTTTAGCATAATGTCAATAAAAATATCAAGGCAAAGCATGAAAAATTGCAGAAAAAAGAGTTATAACTGCGCCCTCAAGTCTCAAAACCAGATATATTACTATTGACAAATTTTCAAGAGAAACAAAAAATTAATTGCATTATTAATGAAAGAACTTTTTTTTTTTACAAATTCGTATTAGATAGACAATGTTTTTTACCAAATTTTAGGTCTGTATAATAATTACTTCGAGTAATAAAATTTTTCTTCTATTTGATCTATCTGGTTTTGCAACCAAGCAATAGGATGTATCTGATTTTTCAACCAATCTATAAGATCTATATGGTTTTGCAACTAAGCTATAGGGTATATCTGGTTTTGCGATTAATCTATAAGATCTATGTGGTTTTACAACCAAGCTATAGGATCTACCTGGTTTTACAACTGATTACTGCGCTGCGATTGATGAACAGTAACATACGCGCATCTTGATCCACCTGCGTTTTCTAGAAAATCGCAAAAAGTTATCTATATGGTAATGAAACTATAGACAGCTCAAGTACACTTATTTAATATTCTTCTTAACAGTTTTAACTGAAATGCCATTGTTATCTTAAAATTTCCAAAAAACATTAAAAAAATATTTTAACCTACAATAAATTGAAGCAGACAAATGAAATTAAGTACATAATTACATTTTCGGTGTTTCACCAAATGATGCTTGGTGGCATCACTCGGCTCGCTGGGTCCAGCAGCATTAACAGCAATGACCCTAAACTGGTACTCGGAGTTTTCCTTGAGGTCCATCACCTTCGCTTCTGGTTTGTCTCCGGGCACTTCTGCCGCCTTCTCCCAGTTAATGCAGAACTTCTCTTTCTTTTCGATGATGTACTTGGTGATGGGGGATCCACCATCAGTGGCGGGTGCAGGCCACTTCAGGTCTACACTACTGTTGTCCCAATCAGCGAATTCTGGGATTCCAGGTTTGCCAGGCTCGTCTGGAACGGACAAAAGACGTCAATTAAGTAAAAATAACTATTCTTGTATCAGTATACTGGTATGTAAGTTTCCCAATTATAGAATACCTTAATGGCTTTTGAGAAACAATTTCCTTCTAGGAATGTTCAGTAAACAAAAGTTTAGTAAATAATTATAACTGGAAAGCTTGTAAAATTGTTGAAGTTTTCTGAGGTAGGAAAATAAATGTCTCTTTAATCTGATCCAAGGAAATGAAATACGTATACACTACATTAAAATGGGTTAATTGTGTAAAAATTTAAAAATTTATTTAACATTACGAATTGAAATACTACTGAATAACAATGATCCTGATGAAACATGTGGGCTTACTCAATCTAAACTTTATAAAAGGAAATCTTTCTATTCGATATAGGGTTCTTTGGTGTATGGCCTAATTTTCTACTAACAAAATTAATTAATTTAAAGCATGACTAGCTGATTGGCTTAACGTTGCTGGGGAACCAGTGTCGAGAAATGTGAGTGTCTCTCGTGACCACGACCTTTTCTTCGGAAGCATCTTGTTCTACCGACTATGCTACAAAATCACTTTCTATCTATATCTTAGAAATATTTGTTTTAGATGTTTCTTTATACAGTATTTTTTTAAAACGCAGTTTTTAAACAAGTTATTAATAGTTATGAGATGGGCGTACGATTTGCCATTGCTCCCGGAATTTTTTTTCTTTCGATATCTCATTTGTTAAACTTCGTCACGTGTAAGAGGCGCAAAAGGGATCCATACTATGAAAGTAATGTATACACTCTCAGAAATAGCACCATCATTTCTGAAAATTGTACGATCAAGGCTGCTTTCGTTATGTATGACAATCGTTTCGTCGTTAAATCACTTGACTTTTAACGGAACAAAAAACTTTGACCGAGTGGATCGAGCGTTGAACTTTGGAACGAGAGTTCGTCGATATTGAATTATTATATTATTTAAAATCTTGTTTGATGAAATGAATTTCGCTAAAAAAATGACAACATGATTTTTCTCAGTTTGACGAAATATTTAATCGAAGCATAACAGCAGGTGTCTTTTTTTCTTCAGAAATGACAAAAATGTCACCAAATATGAGAATACACTTTAACAGTATATGATATGTGATACCAATATGCAGTATACTCATACTGCGTTTATGTTTTTATATTATTTCATAATTGGGCCTTTTAGACAGCAAATAAGTATCACATCATCCTTACCAAATGGATTTTTAGCAATGATCGGCCGCAAGGTTTCAAGTGGTTCCGACTCCCCTTCCTCGTTGATGGCAGCCACTCGGAAAAGATACTCTTTCCCTGGGGTGAGACCCGTGACTTCCATCTCAGGTTTGTCGCCCGACACCTTTCCGACACGAGTCCACCTCCCGGTCTCCTTGTCGAACTTCTCCACTTCGTACTGCTGGATGGGCGATCCTCCGTCATCGGTCGGTTTGCACCAGTTCAACTTGCAGCCTTCCTTGTGGATGTCAGATACTTCAAGGGGACCTTCTGGTTTGGCGGGTTTGCCTAAGTAGAGAACAGAATGTTAAATTACTTGTACTTATATTTAAAAAGGAGGGAATGTGAATTGTATGCGTTTATAAGGAATTATAGATGAAAGTGCTAACAAAAGTAACTTATGATCAGGTTTCGAAATGAGTAGGGCCTGGTTACCGGGTAGGTTTGTAAATCTCAAGCTTACACTTTACATTTTTGAGGGGTTCTCAAATCACACATTTTATATGAGTATTAAAAACCCATAACAAAGTTTGCTACTTAATTTACTTAAATTAAATTTTTTTTGCAAACTTTAGTAAAACAATTACTACTTGCGTTAGGTTTGTTCGAATATTGGAAAAAAACATACCAAATATTAGGAATACTCATTAGTTTATAACATATTTTGTTATATTATTTATAATATATTTTATTGTTAATGCCATTAAGGGTAAAAAAGTTTAGTGAATAAAAAAGTTCGATTTGATTTTCCAGAGTCTATTTGGGAGCCACTTAATGGCAGGTTTCCCTAGCTTCAATGTCTAAATTGGGCCCTGGAAATTAGGAGATAAAGGTTAGGCGTCATTATCATCTAGACATTTTTTAGATGCCAAAATGTTCTGCTGTGGCGTTATTTTAAAGAAATTCAAATTGCTTAAGCAGAGCTGCCAACTGTAACGATATTTTTGTAATCGTTAAAGCTTCTTTTGAATAAAATTAGAAGAATGTTTTCAATTGTACTCTAAAAAATATTAGTCTTACTAACAAAATTACTGAAAAGCATTAGAGTAATTATTGCGAATCAACATTTGACGTAAAAAAGGTCGACTGGTGTAAAAATAATTTGATGAATTGAAATTTTTATATAAAAAAATTAATTAATTTTTTTATCTGTTCCTGTTTTTAAACCAGAAGCTATTAGAAGTTAATAGGAAACATAAGTATTTTTAAAGATAATTGAATTAACTTTTATTCTGAATACCTCTTTAATTATATTTGCGACCTTTAAATTGTTATTTATGCGATAAGTTATTATTCATACTTGCCAAAATTGTTATGTCTTGTAATTTTTATAAAAATAAGAAATATATTGTATGTATTTTAATTTTATAAGTTGTAAACTAAGGTATACAAAATTTGACATATGCAACCAATTTTATTAAGAGCCAAACAGGATAACACTGGAAAATATTGTTAAATAACGAAGTTTAACACTTTATCTCTCACCAGGTGACTTATTAATTACAGAGTATTGTGTGAAGTTAAGTAAATTTTAACAATTACAAAAAGTTATAGCGAGAAATCTGATGCTTAATAATTTGTGATGATGATAAAATTTATAAATTAAAGAATATGCAAAATAATTGTATAGATTTATGAAAAGTGTAAACATATAGTTAATGGAAATAAAAACACATAATTTTTAATAGTTTATATTTTTACTAAATAAGGTGTACTTACCTAATATAGTGACTTCAACTGTAGCTATGTCTTTTCCAGAAGTATTAGTCGCAGTGATAGTGTATTTGCCAGAATG
This sequence comes from Troglohyphantes excavatus, assembly GCA_963932185.1. Taxonomy (NCBI): domain Eukaryota; kingdom Metazoa; phylum Arthropoda; class Arachnida; order Araneae; family Linyphiidae; genus Troglohyphantes; species Troglohyphantes excavatus. Next base: position 59,138,651 of record OZ010673.1, on the reverse strand, counting down.
CTTTCGCTTTGCTTTGGTAAGACTAAAGTCTGTATGGTAGTCTCTATTGTCAACCTTCAGGAATTCATCCTGCACTGCTTTGCGGTCATTGAAAGACCAAACAATTTCAGGAGGTGGCTCTCCTCTGACATCGATGTCATACTTCACAGAACGTCCCACTTTAACCATTATGTTCTTTAGGTTGGTGCGATCGATGTACGGCTTCACTGCGAAAGACGAAGAAATTAAAATTAAAAACAGTAATAGTAAAGGCTAAAGGTAAAAAGTAAAAGAAAGTTTTCCGTGCAATATAAAGCTTCAACTTGATATACTTCATTAATTGAAAATTCTTCCCATTTTTATATGAAACCACATTTTAAGTAAAAGTTAAAATAAAAATGTGGAGTAGAGGTGAGTGGGGGTGAGTCAATAAAGAGGCACTTGATGAAGATATAACGTTTAATTACGCTTTCAGATTCAATTAGAAGGATCGCAACCCACTTCACTGTATCATCTCACTACCTACTCTGGCTGCATTTCCCTTTTCTGGTAACTGGTCTCCAACTGGTGATGTGGAACATAAAAAAATTACTCTACGTACATCCTTTTATTTTCAAAAGATGTTAGAGATTTGATTAGATAGTAATTTTCACATAAAATACTCAATAGAAATTTTCATTAAATTTAAATATTAACTAGAGAGATTGATAACAGGAAATGTGTTCAAACTCTTCAAACGTATATTGAATAGAAGTTCAAGGTATAATAAGCTAAAATGTAAGAAAATACAGATGTGTATGTTTAATTACTAGTTTAATTAAAAATATACTATAACCCTAATAGCTTGTTTAACCCGCAGTAAAGTTTCCAGTTTGTAACACAGATGAAAGTTTGGAATAAGGAAATATTTCAAATCAAACTTCCTTTAAAGAAAACTAAGATATTGCTATGTAAAACTCTTATAAGATCAGTACTTGCATATGCCTCAGAAATAGGGACACTGACTAAAACTGATGAAACTGCGTTGGAAAATTTTGAAAAATATATATATTACGAATCGTCTTTGGATGGATCAATATAGATGGTATTTGAAGAAGAAGACAGAATTTTGAGCTTTGTAAAATGTACAATGAACCAGACATTATAATTTTTTTTAAAGATTTAGAAGATGAAATGAGCTGGTCATATAATTCGAATGGATGAAGAACGAAATTTAAAAACAAAAATGCCAAACCAATGGCAGTCAACCTAGAGGACGCTCTAAACTGCGATGGATCGACAGTTTTGATGCCGATTAAGATATGGAAGACCAGAAACTGGAATACTATTGCCAGAGTCAGGAAAGGATTGAAAAGCTCTTGGGGACGTCCAGGGCTCATAAAGGGCTTTCGAGTCAATAATGATAACGATGAAGGTTTCCATTGATGAATACTTTTATTATATTTTGTTAGAATTAATAAACAACATTGTATCCAAAAGATTACATTTATCCCGGTGTCTTTTTAAATTTTTCTCTAAAACCATGCAATGACTTCAGTTTCAAAAATGGTCAGATGCTTACAGTGTCTGTGCTTGACAACATGGTTAGCAGTAGGATCGCTGGGCTCTCCTATTCCAGCCTTGTTGACAGCCCTCACACGGAACTGGACGACAGAGTTTTCTTTGAGTCCCTCCACCACTCCTCTGCACTTGTTGTCTTCTGTCTTCAGCACCTGTGCCCAGGCAACGCTGAACTTGTCCTTCATCTCGATGATGTAGTGTAAGACGGGTCGGCCGCCGTCATTGTCCGGAGCTACCCACTTCAGCTCGACTTTGGTGTTGTCGTAGTCTACGATTTCTGGTCTAGGAGGTTTCCCTGGCTCATCTGTAGTAAGTTTAGTAAATTCAGTTAATGTTAAAATAAATTTAACTTTGTGTAAAATAATACCCACATTTTTACGTATAGAATTTAGTTTGCCGTAAAGATCATATAATAAATATAAATATTTTAAATACAATTACACAAAATTTATTAAAACAAAAAGATAATAATTGCAATTTACTTAATAATATATTGACATAATTTAATTTTGAAGTACGAACAGCGTCTCAGAGTTATTTGAGCACTTATGAGTACCATACAAATACTCTTTTATAAAAAATATACGAATTGAATGTAACCCAGTTAAAAGAAATTGCGAGCATAGAAGTCAAGGATTTTTTTTATTTTGCTAAGTTATAGCAATACAGGTAGAAAAAAATCATCAATTTACGAAATTGCAAGCTTTTTAAGTAAGGCAACAATTATAAATTAGAAAAAAAAGGTAATTTTTTGAGTTTTAAAAAGAATATGCAGTCCGTTAATAATGAAGTTCTATTTCACTTATGTAGTAACAATTTCAATGAACATCCATACATTCAAAAACTTACAAAGAATACTACTCTACACTAAATTTCCATAAGAAAAACTATTTTACAATAAACATAATAATAAAATTTATTATTACCGTATGGGTTTCTAGCTTCAATAGCCTCTTCAGTAATTAAAGCTGGTGATTCACCGTCCTTGTTGACAGCCTTCACTCGGAACTTGTATTTCTTCTTTGGAGTCAGACCATCCACAGTGAACTCGTTCTGATTGGGACCCACTTCACCAGCTGGCACCCACCGACCAGTGTCAGTGTCCATCTTTTCAATGACGTAACCTTTCAGGTCTTGACCGCCATTGTCTTCCGGTCTCTTCCAGTTCAATTTCACGTGATCAGCTCTCACTTCATCAGCCTTCAGAGGACCGCGAGGAGCAGTAGGTTTATCTATAAATAGTATTAAAAAAATTATTATTTTAACATATTCGTATTAGAATTATAGATTAATTTTGTTTTTTAAATATTTTTAAAAACAAAAAGTTTCACAACATTTAAAAAAAATAAGTTTTTAATTTTAAATTTTTTTTTTTGTAATTTTGTTAAAAATAATCTAAAATTAAAAAAATATTTTTTTTTTTGTAAATTTTTTTTACAATTTTTTTAAAAAAAATCTTAAATTCATTTTAATAAATATTTAAAATTAAAAATAGAAAATGGATAAATTCTAATTTTCTTTGCACTAAAGCCTCAAAATTGAAATGTAGTTTATGTTACAAATATTAAGAAGCTAGCAGAAAGGAGTAGAATTGTCTGGCTTCTGGTAGTTGGTTGGATGAAACCAGTTCTGGACAGTGCCAACTTCCCTGCCATTTACGGACAATTGTATCGAGGATGACAAAAATATCTTTGTTTTCTTCTGGTGCAGTTTGAATGAAATTTATATAAATACAAACTATTTAGAGACAATTATTATGGATATCCATTCTCAGATGAATGATGAACTTTACCTAAAACGATGACGTCACCCCACGAAGAACAAGCTCCAGAGCTGTTGGTCAATGTCAATGTGTATTTTCCACTGTCTGCCCGCTCAACATTTTTCACTATGATGGTGGTTTCCTTGGTGGTATTATCAATTGTTATTCTGAAAGTTAAATTTAAATTACTTATTATAAACTTATCGCAACAAATGTGTGAATAGTAGTAAAAATAATGAAATCAGTAAAACTTTAATAAGAATTAAGTGCAAATAATATTTTAAACTCTGTAAATTTGTAGAACTAAATGTCTAAATCAGTAAAAAAACAAAAGAACCAATGCTTTCTTCAAGCTAAATGACAGAACGAAAATACCAAAAGAGATTGATCTAAGTAAAATTGATCGAATAAGAATTTTATATATTGATATATACATTATGTTTACCGTATTGACCAATTTTGCTCTTAGTTCACATCCTAATAAGTTCATTAATCTAACATGAAATGGGAAGAGTTAAAAAAAAAAACATAATTGTCATTTGAAAAACGTAGTTTTAGAACGATGTAATTCATCATTAAAATGGGCCTATATATGAGTGACAATGCATAATGATACAATTACAGCATTTTTGATATTTTAGGCAGATTATTCGTAGCGCTTTTTGTATTTCAGCACTGAGCTAAAATAATATAACTATAAGCACTGGAGCGAGAACTAAGCGTTGCCGACCACTTTACTCCTTTTGGAGTGAAGGTAGAAAAAAAGCAATTTCGCATAGGTTTGTGTAGATTTAAAAATACATTTCTGGCTTTCGAAAACACGTTAAATGTTACACATGTTTTTCCATTTAATCTTTACAGAAAGAGACGACAAAAGGCACCGAAAAAATAAGTTTTAAACATTTCTGTAACGTCACTTTAGAGTCCTGCATAGTCAAGGACGAATGTTTTCTCAACCTTTCTTCCGAATAATATTCATTCCCGGATACGGTAAAGTACATTATTTTCATTCAATGGGAGTCCTCGCTCAACTGCTTATAGTCATATTATATTCTAGCTCAGTGGTATTCAGGGACTCACTTCTTAGAGACATCGAGTTCTCTCAAATCTTTGGACCATTTCACAGTGGGCGGAGGTTCGCCACCAAATTGAATTTCATACTTAATCATTTGACCTTTTTTGATGATCATTCCTTTTACTTCATCACCAATAATAAATGGCTTTACTGTAAAAAGAAGTCACACATATATTAGTCATCACTGACAAATAATAAAAAAAAATATATTTTAAAGTTTTTTAAAAAGATAATTAGACAAACATTTACCATAACGAGCTTTAGCAATTACTGGTTTTGATGGATCACTGGGCTCACCAGGACCGGCTTTGTTGACAGCTTTTACGCGGAATTGATATTGCACTCCTTCTTTCAAACCATCCACACGACACTTCAGTTCATTTGAACCCACCTGCTAGTAAATAAAAAAATATATAAAATGAAATGAATAGCCCTCAAATACCAATACAGCAAAATTGTTTAATTGATATGTCCATCAAATAAACTAGATGACATTTTTGTCTATGACAAAAAAAGCAGATTATTTAATATTAATCCCCCAACATGATTATTTTTCAGAGAACTTTGTTATACTGCTATTCTGTTCAATTTATATTACTACTTAACAGAGATTCAGAGAGGAAACTGGAAATGTTTAGATACCAAATGCCCCAACGACTTTATGTATTCTTTGGGTTGTGTATTTACTTTTTTTGGTATTAAAAATATTATCGCAGGTTGATTAGGAAGTTCACTTACAGGTCCTTCAGTCCATTCTCCTGAAAATTTATCTTTGTACTCCACAATGTAGCTTGTAATAATAGCTCCACCGTCAGTTTCTGGCTTTTCCCATTTGATATCCACTCGTCCTACATCCCAATCTTCAATTTGAACATTTCCTGGTTTCGATGGTTCATCTGTTAAACGGAAAATACAAATACGAGGTTTTAGTTAAACATACATTAATATTATATTTTAAACGGTTCTTTTTTTAAGTACAAAATAATACTAAAAAACATGACTAGTAACAGCACCTAAAATTTATTTTTTCCCCACTCACCGTATGGATCTTTGGCAAATGTGTTCTTGGGTGCAACTAAAGGTTGCGAAGATCCTTTCTCGTTAATGGCTCTAACCCTAAACTTGTATTCCTTCTTCGGTGTGAGATCAGTAACATCGAATTTAGTGTCTTCAGTGGTAGCAACTTCAGCCCATCCACCTCTCGCACCCAGATCTTGTCGCTCAATAAGGTAGTGCTTGAGGGGAATGCCACCAGTGTCCTTGCAAGGCTTCCATGCAAGCTTGCAACGGTCTCTGTAGACGTCGAAAACTTCCAGGGGGCCTTCTGGTGGTGTAGGCACATCTGGAATATAAAGTTATACTTATAAATTGCTGTAATAAAAAATATTTTGAATCGCAAATGAAACACATGTGTCATCTTTATATATATTTTGGTAGACAATTAATCTAAGATAAAACTAGTCTTATAGAACATTGCGTTAAGAAAATTAAAATACAAATGCAAAGTTTAGGTTTTTAATCCAACGTCGTTGACAAGGATCCACACAAATTTAAAAATCCACTTAAAAATTCTAACCTATTTGAACGCTCTTATGCTTTTTTTGCCATATTATCCCAAGATTAGTCATAAAATTTCTAAAATTCTCATTAAATTCGATATACATTCCATTTTTTTACCCATTATTAGGATCACCTTCACATACCTCAAAGATCCCATTGGCGACCTTAATAACTGGGGCATCTTATGTCAATGTCATCGGTCAAATAAACAAAACATTAAGATTTCGCATTAAGGAGCACCAAGCACATGCCATCAAACAAGAAATAAAGAAGTCTTCCATTGCCAGGCATAACATAATCATATATTTAATATATTTTTCTAACTCACATTTAATTTGCAAACTCCAAATATAAAGTCGAATTTGACTTCCTGGAGGCGTTTCACATTTTTAGCAATATTAATTCGATTGTTAATGAAACATTTGCTGTTTCGGTATTTTACGCTTGTCGGCACACAATAGTTAGTTAACTCCAACCGATTGAGATAGTTTTTGTTCCTTGGTAGTACTTTCAATTCTGGATTTATTTTCATTTTGTTGTGTACACATACTTTTTCATTTTTGCTGATGAAGGGAGATATATATCCTGCAACATGTCTATATTTTGTGTATTTTGATTGCGTAGTTTTAACGTTGCATTCGCATTTTAATAACACAATTAATTTATTCAGTAGCAATAATTTAACTGAAAATAATATAATTGAAATTAACGGTGATCGGCCATATAAATGAATTTGTTCCCAGCGCAAATTTGTGTTTGTTTTTATTATATGTTAATTAACGTAAAATAAAACCAGCTTTCTAAAAAAATAACTAAACTTAAAAGTAATTAAATCCACTAAAAAGTTGGGTCTATTATACATTAATTAATATATTATAAAACAATGACAAAAAATTGCGGAGTTGGCAAATCACGGACAAATACCGAGGTATTTAGATATACAATAATCAAACTCTTAATTAACATGTAGAATTACGATAAATAATGCCAGAATTACCATTTAAATTTCTTTAGTAATTGTAAGAGTGAATAAGTACGCACTGAAAATATTTTAGAAACTTTTTACTAATATCTAAACAATTTAAAATGCAGAAATTTCAACGAATTTGTAATGACAATTTTAATAAAGAAAAAAATTGACAGAGGGAGTATAAAAAACAAATACAATTACAAATAATAATGATCAACACTACACTCAAGGCCCAACAGTATTGATCCATTCTAGTATAACTACTCCCTAAAATGAAAATCTAATAAATTGCTTCTGTAGAAAAAACAATATTCATGATAAAGTTATTTTTCTGTTTGTCTATTACCCTAAATTATAAAATTAGGGATTTCTCTCTTCTCTATTAAAATGTTATGTGTTTAATTTAAACCCATGACCTCTCATTCTGTCACTCATATAGAAATCCAAACCCTGTACATCACTTTGTTTAGAGACTTGACAAGACCAATCTGATTGATCAGGGGAAAAAACGAAAAGGTAAATGTAATGAGTAAAATAACTTATTGCATTTGAGACTAATCAACCAATTTTAGATTTTAAGGAAAGTCGTTGTAACACATGGGTCGCTATATTATAAAAGGTTCGACACTATTTTTAACCCATATTCCTTTTTTTGGGAGCTCACCTAATATATTGAGATCTAGGTCGCAAGCGGCTTCTCCTTGGGAATTGCTCAAAGTGAAACCGTATTTTCCAGTAGTTCCTCTGACGGCCTTCCTGAATGTGACTAGAATCTTGTCATCTTTCACAACAATGTCCACTTCCTTCGGAGTCACGGGCTGGCCATTGCGAGTGAGTTTCGCAACTGGTTTAGCAGCCCTTGTTCCGACGACTATATGGAGAAATAATTGAGAATTTATTATACAAAAAATATTCAAACTGAATGGGATCGTTTTTTCCTAAAACTAACATATTAAACTAAAGATATCAAGTTTCTCAGATGTTTTTTCATATCTTTCATGGAAATACTATTTACTCTTTTAAATTAATGTAACTGTGAATGAGTTTCGCCTCTGGTTTAAAAGTCATAGTTCCAGTGACTGTATGGAGAAATGATTGGGAATCTATGATACCAAAAAAATATATTCAAACTGAATACGATTTTTTTTCCAAAAACTAATGTATTAAACTAAAGATGGCAAGTTTCTCAGACGTTTTTTCATATCTTGCATCGAAATAAAATTTACTCTTTTTTAAATTAATGAAACTATAAGTGAGTTTCGCATTTGGTTTAAAAGTCCTAGTTTCAATAACCGTATAGAGAAACGATTAGAATTTATTATGCTCAAAATATTCATATTAAATACGATCTAAAGTTATCAAGTTTATCACATGTTTTTTTTTTATCTTGCATTGAAAAATACGAAATAGGTATTTACTCTTTTACATTATTGAAACTATGAGTGAGTTTCGCAAATGATTTAGAAGTCCGTGTTTGAATAACTGTATGGAAAATATTTTGGAATTTTTGATACAAAACATATTAAAACTAAATACGATCTAAACGTATCAAGATTCCCAGCTGTTCTTTCATATTTTGCATCGAAGTAAAAATTAAATATTCACCTTAAATTAATGAAACTATGAGTGAGTTTCGATCGGTTACGAAGATCGGTTATGAAGTCTTAGTTCCAATAACTGTATGGAAAAATGATTGGGAATTTATGATACAAAAAATATTCAAAATAAATACGATATAAAGTTATCAAGTTTCCTAACTGTTCTTTTTTATCTTGGATCGAAATAAAAATTAGATATTTACTATTTTAAATTTATAAAACTATCGTATTGAACTAACTAAATACAGATTATTTTTTTATGGAATATTAAAATGCAATTGATTCAGGTATTTTGGTATTAAAGTTAGTAATGTTTTAGAAAGATGGAGATTGTCTCCTTTTCACGTTAGTTGTATTTGTGAACATTTATTGTTTTACCAAATCATACTTACTCTCGTATGGAACTTCAACAGTAAATGGTTTTCCGCTATCCCCTTCAAAGTCAAACTTTTCCAACTTTATGATAGGTTTTCTTTCAGCTGTAATTCAAAATAACTGTTATGAATTTCATCAATAGTTTAAGCTTTGTTCGACAAATTCAATATTTATATATTAAAACTACTTTTATTCAACTATCATAATCTATAAATCTAAACTAATAATAAAGCTTATTATTAGTTCAAGCGTTTAGTTATTTAATTCACAGACTAATACGGAAAAACAAACATCAGTAATCATAAAAAGGCAAAATAAATTTCTGTAATGCTTACCTTGTTCAACTGTAAGCTTGCAAGATGTTTTTAAATCTTTAGCTTGACAAGTATATTCACCAACATCATCCAATTCAAGGGTATTAAAAATCAGATGATGTTTACCATCATCATGCATCTTAATATTGATCCTATAAATTTAAAATTAATTTAGATCCTATTTGTTACATATTTCAGTACATATAAAAGCATGTTTTATAAAATTATTTAAAATGCATGAAAAAGTTAAAAATTTGAAGTCAAATAAATCAAAGAAGTTTGTGGACGTATAATTAAACAAACCACATTTTGGATTATACGTAGATTTTTAGTATATTATATTTAAATTGAACATAAATTAAAAACGAGATGAATTACTCTGCAGTATTGTCAAGGTAATTAGACTGAAGACTATTATAAAGTTACAAGGGGAAAAAACGTAACAAAATTTTTTATATAAGAAAAATGTTCTGTATGAGCATAGCCTTAGATGGATTTCTGAAAATCGTCACTTCACCTCTTCCCTTGCGCAATGAGGAGAAGTACCCACTTGGATAAACTAAACTTGCATACGTCCCCCTTGTCTTAGAAGGTAAGGAGGAAGAAATTTGCATATTTCAAGGCGGGGCTATCCTTACGGGGGAGGGGAATTTTAGCCAATAGTATGAATGAAGACTAGTACGGGACGGATTTTAGACTTGTTGTGTATGCGAGGGGGATTCTGACAAATGAACTCAACTGAATGCGCTGGACGAATAGTATGAATTAAACGGGAAAAAATAAACCATCTCTATTAAATTAGTACATAAAACATAGATAAAAAACGCCTTATGAACGCAATCAAAGGGCGTTTTTTATGTAGTTTTAAGGAAATGTAATGTTGGGAATTTGTGGAAGAGTTTTACGAGACCCTGACGAATGCTGCGGTTTGGAGAGGAAGATGACTCTGAGATGTTTTCGGTAACAGGTATGAATTCTCTCCCTATTTTTGCCACCCGACCAAACTCAATGTTTAAACTTTCATATTCAGAACCTAATGTTCAAATTCAATCACTGCATGATACCAATTTATGATAATAAAGAGTTATTTACTTTGATTCTGAGTTTCTAGATTTTATTACGCATTAATGTTTATCTGGGATCCCTGGGAAGTGACATTATTGATTCCAAACAATAATTGTAAAAGAAATGTTAGATCACATGAATAATATTAAGTATCAAAATGTAACAAAGAAATTGTAAACGCATACCGATCACTTGGCGTAATAGGTTCACCGTTTTTGAACCATTGAACTGGTGCTTTTTTGTCGATCATTTCTACTTCCAATATGCTCTTTGACCTTTCAAGTAATGTGCAATCTTTCAACTTTTTGACAATCTTGTTTGCAGCTATAGAACAAACAGTAGTAAGAAGGATATAATAAGTAATTAAGGAATAATATAGCTATTGAAATCAAACCATTAAAAAAATGCAAACATTATCTATGTTAAGTGCAAAATTATCCTTATCAAATTATTATTAAAATGTAAATGAACGTTTATATTTTAGAGATTAATATTATAAATTGGCATCTAATAAGAGTATACAACAGTTTACACATCAAAATGGAAGAATTAAAAAAAATTAGATAATTTTATCAAATCTCTCTCTTTTTCTCTCTTTTATTTATTAAATATTTCATTTCCTGAACACTATTTGCATAGTAACAGATAAAAATTACATGTTTCGAATCATAGATTGTAATTAAAACTATTTAATCAATTTTACTGCTTGTTAGCAGAATTTATTTATCTACTTTTGAAAAACACTTTATTTTACACTATTGAAAATAGCTACTCGTAAATAGTTGAAACGTGCTCATTTTTGAGTCCATTCGATGCTTATAATGACACTGAATGCATAAGTTTTAATTTTAAAAAATTCAGTTTTTATTTAAGCAATCGAAATCAAATAACGTAGAAAACTATCTTCTGACCTACTCTTTTAAGTTTGACAGGTGTCACTAATATTGCTTAAACAGAAGCTGAGATTAACTATATTAAATCACATTGGTATTTTTTGAGAAAGTACTGTTACTTACATTTGAGTATATTATACGCCTGTTTACGATGCAATTATATTAAAAAAAAAATCGACTAGTTTTACACTGTGCAATTAGAAAAAAATACTATTACTTACGTTCTACAATCATTTCACAGACTGTGCTATCAGCATTTGATTTGCAGGTGTATTTGCCCTCATCAGATAATCGTACTCCTTTGAAAACAAGCCTTCTCCTGCGGACTTGAGCGACTTGTTCAACCCTAAGAAAAGATAAACATAACATTTATTTAAATAAATTATTTACATGAAGAATGTAATATATATTTAAACAAATGAAATTTTTATAATATTAACAATTAAAATAAAATTATTAGTATAACTATTAGAAAAGAATAATTAAAAAATGTTATTTTTGGGATTAGATATGCTTACAATGGATCTGGTTTTAATTCCTTGTCGCCCTTAAACCATTTTACTTGTCCTTCCCAGTCGTCCAATTCACATTCAAGGTAAATTTCTTGGTGTTCTGTAACTTTAATGCTCTTCAGAGGATTTTTGAATTTAAACTGTTGTTCTGAAACACATATATAAATGTATCAAACTACCAACAACATTCTGTTATAAAGTAAATGTTATTTTATCTTATTTTACTAACACTTTGTTTTAGAGAAAAGTGGCAATTGTAAGCAAAATGCGTCCATCAAACAACTGAGCGTTTTGTAAGAGTATAAGAATAACAAATGAAAAATAAAAATGAATACTCGAAGTATAAAAAATAAATTACCTGTTACTACTAATTTTGTGATAGTTTTCTCCTCTGCATTGATTTTGCACATGTATTCGCCACAGTCAGCAAGTGTCAGGTCGACAATTTTTAAAAGCTTTCTACCCAAAGGATCAGCTTCAATCACATACTTATCAGATGCCTGTAAAGAAGTTATATAAAATTGTTATAGATGCAAACGAGCTTAACTACAATAACAGGTAACTCAAATTTACAATTTTATAGAACATCAATTGCAAAACTTTATTGTCTATTTTACAAGAAGAAGTATAAATCTCTGGATGGTAGATGTGGTGGTCCTTCATTTCCTGCTTGATGGTTCCAGCCTCAAGCAAACCAAGTTGCACTGCCTGATCCAGGGCTAAGTAAGTTGCTCAGAGGATAAAGGCGTTCAGCTACTAATAAGAGGATTGGTGGTTCGAATCCGTGCGATGGACTTGACAAAGAAAAATAAAAAAGTAGGGATCTAGCGATTGGAGGGTTGCCAACGTCGCTACAAAAATACTAGAAAAGTCGTCCAGAACATCCAACAAATTATACTGGCGTGTATACGGAACTGGTGCACGATAAATCTGATCGGGGTCCAATGTCCTGACACCTATTGAGGTTGCATCGGGTGCCAGCTCAGGTGTAGTCCTCGTCATCTGACCATGGTTCAAAAATACGAGGCATCGTTCCAGGGTCTTTCCTTCGAGATAGGCTCCGAAACGTCACCAATAGCCCGCTGTGCAGCTCTAGTGCGACGTTAATTAAGAAATTAAACAAACAAACCAGGGCTAAGTAAATCAAGTGCGTCTGTCTAATCCGGTTTAAGCACACCAAACACACCAACCACCCTGCCAACAAGGCATGTGGTTGGAAAGGAAAAGCATCCAATTCCTAGAGTTATGCAAATTTGGCGGCTGGGCTTTTGTTATTAGAAGCGGGGATTTTTAAACGGATTTAGTCAGTGTACTTAGGACAGTTCACTGATCGCTAAACATGAGTTCTTGAAAAATGTTGCTGTTAGATAGCTAAATATGCTTCATTTTTAACCCTTTATAACATTTTAAATAAAAAAATTTAAATGGAGTAACATGTTTCATGCTTTATAAACGTAACTGTTACTTAGGGTTTGCATGTGATCCAGTATTGAATTTTATATGTAAATCGTTAGAAGCGCCAGCTACTATGAGCTCCGCCAAAGCAGTTTAAATTTTTATTAATGTTGATTAAAAGTATTGTTAAGTGTATAAATATTGATATAATATATATTATTATGATATTCAAAAATAATATTTAAAAATATATATAGTTATGTCGTGTTTATCGAAACAGCCGCATGGTTTAATACGTAGAACGTCAAACTCAAATAAGTGGAATCTTTTTGGATTACGAACATACAGCCTTGCTTATAAGCGATGTTCGATAGCGTCAAACGAATGTGAGATAGATGCAACAGTGGGAAAGTTTTTCCTTTAATTACTTTAGACTTGGTTTTGGTTTCGGTGAGAATTGCAATGCTAGAAGATGCGATTCGTCTAACATTTATCACACTTTCAATTATAAATGCAACATTTATTCGACTTTGAAAGTTTTAAGGTAAAACATTTATTGTATATATTTTGCAAATTTTGAGAGAATGTTATTCAGGAAAATTGATAAAAATGCATTACATTTTGGCTAAACATTGTTATAAAGTTTGACGGATAGATAATTTCTAAATACACATGTTTAGAATAGATAAATTATACTGAAATATGGAATCAGGAATTATATAAATGATACATCTTTATTCAAAACTTTATGAAAGATAATTAAAATCAGTTGTGTAGTATAAACGTTTCATCAAAATATATTAGAACACAGATTACTAATTAAAAAACACTACCTCAATTTTTGCTCCATCTTTGTACCAATTAACACAGGCTTTATAATCATTCACTGCACATTCCAAAACTTTGTCCTTTGTGGTATATGCTTCTGTTACTTCTAATAATTTCTTCGTGAACTTGTATACAGGATCAGGTTCTAATAAACCACATTTTATACATTAAAAGCTTGATATTATGTTGAAAAAAAAAACAAAAAAAAACAATGGTTAGGAAACAATATGTAAAAACAGTACCTACATCTAATTTATTTTAAAAAATACAATTATTTCTGTTTTGAAAAATAGTTTTTTATTCTATCATTTATGAAAAATAATTTATAATCTTTCATATTTCTATAAAATGCAGAAAGATTAATATTCTTACGGCTAATACCGCGGGGAAATTGGGGTCTACTACAAAATCTTTACGTGTGTGAGAATTGCAATGATAGAAGATACAACAGCATCTGTCCCAGCCCACAGGTGGGTTTGGAACAATTTTGACACGGATGAGAAAGGTAAAATATTTAAAGCACGTGAGATCTGAAGTATGCTGTTTGCAGCAGAATAGGTAATTATATGTTTTCGGACATGTGACGCTTGCCTAATGTAGATCATCTTTAGCTTGGCTCTTCGGTTTTTCGACCCCCTCAAGTGAATGAATACACCTGCGTTGAGGAAGAATTGATAATGATCCAACCGTCAAGACAGTTACGCATCTATTATTGCAAGTGCAAGTTGTCCTTCCTTCTTCAAATTATTTCATAGGCAAGCCAACTTTTCTTTAACTTAGCCCCAGTGAAAAGGTATATATATATATATATATATATATATATATATTTGATTTGCTATATATATTTGATTTGTTGATATAGGTAGATAACAAAATCCAAGGTAATTCATTCCGATTACTTCTTTGTCGAGTATCTGACCGTGGATTTCGTCATCAACCGATATCAACGAAAAGAATTCTAAATCTGTCTTTTAAATATAGCTGATTTTCATTCTAAGCCGACGATATACTATTTCTAAATATTTTTTTACTCCATTAAACTATTAAAAAATTTATACATCAGAGAATTGACAATTCTTGCAAGAAATCGTTACTCATGAGTAGATTTATAACGAAATAAATAACTTCTCTCTCGTACCATCGACTTCCACGATACAGGTACTCAGGATGCCCATACATTCGATCTTGTATCGACCAGAGTCATCCTCCACTGGATTGTTGATGACCAAGACATGGAGATCTCCTTCGCTCTGCATGTGGAACTTTTTGCCCAAGAAGAGCTCCTCCTTCCCCTTGTACCATTTGGCTTTCACGTTCATTTTCGAGAAGACGGCCTCGAGACGCAGTTTCTTGTCTTTGCCTTCTTTCGCCCTGGAGTCCACGAGAAGCTTGATAAATTCGTCTTTTTTCTATAAATGCAACACATTGGCATTCATTAATATATTGCCTTATTAGTCGATATATTATTTTAACTAAGAAACCGACTGAAATGTAATTTGGAAAGGTATCAAGATGCGAGAGAAGATACTTTAATGTATGTAGGGTCCAGAGTTAAGGACTACTTTATAACTAAAAGTTAGATTTTGTGTAAAACGCATTTGAAATTAGGGAATGGTACTTTTTTTTCCCATACACACCAAAACTTTATCGCTTTTTTTGTACTGCTTTAACCATGTGAGCGTTTAGGAAACTGTCAATATTATAAAGTTTTTTTTATGTATAATAGTTTACTTTATATTTACGGTTCGTGTATATCTATTAAATATGAGGAGAAAGAAGTCAAGGGGTTACAAGTGACTTTTAAAAAATATAGAGTTAAGTGCGGATATGGATAGTTGATACATATGGAATGTTGGTGGCAAATGGATACGAATAAATGTCTGTCATATGCCGAGACCTTGCGGCGTAAGAATTGACTACTTTAAGAATCAGCTGTTTTGTTTTAATTTTAAACTGCGTTTTCACAAAATGATGAATTAGTCACTTGTACACCTTGGCATCTCCCCACCTCTTATGTTTTTATAATTTATATAGATATAGATTCGAAAAACCAACCCAACGCTTTTAATTTGAAAAATATTTCAACATCGAATATTTGTATGGATTTAAAGTTTACTTGTATTGATTGCTAGAAAACTGGAATTTCATGGATGACTTAAAACGTCCAGATCTGTCAGAGGGTTGAAATAGTTATACCTCAAAATATGAATTCACGTGGTAGTTCAATTTACAAGATGACAAAGCTGTCATAGATAGGAAAAAATTGGTGTAAAGTGGTTTTAACCCTGGGCCCTTCATATTAATGAAGAGAAAGTAATTGGATAAGAGCAAATTGTTCAAAAAGTCCTGAACACATTACAAAACTATTTAAAAATAAAAGTATGACATTACAAATTTCCCATACAGTTCTCACTGGGCGCTATTTAGCTTCCCCTATCAGATTCTGGGAATAACAATTATGCAAAACCAAAATTTACACACAGTGTTTGTAAAAAATAATGTAAAATAACAGCCAATGCTCATAAGCTTTGTATTTAGATAATTTTGTAATGTGTCCATGATTCCTCTGACATCTTGTATTTCAAAATCTAGAAAATTTGTTAAAATTTATTTTACAAATTAATAGTAAAACACATATTTAAATGTAAATAACAAAGCATGGCAGCTATAGTTGTAGAGAACAGACATTATTAAAAGTTCCATCTCAAAGGCCATTCTGAGTGAAGTAAAATAAAGCAAGAAACACAAGATTCCTGGAAGAGAAGAGTTAGAATGATAGTAGAAGTGAAAAGCTGAAATACGTTGTTCAATTCGACGTCATATGTCTTTTAAACTACTGAGTAATAAAGAAATAATTTAAGTATAAAACAGAAAAACGATTTATGTCATTCAAATTTATTAATCATGCTTCGTTCTCGAAATTGGGAGACACGTTACAAGTGTTAGAAAGGGTTACAGTTTGAACACATAATTAAATTTCTATTGATTGAACTGTTACAAACTTAATTTTTAATATAGATGATTTCATTATAAGGCATTGAAAGGTTAAACTGTTATATTTCAAACTGTTTAGTAAAATATGAAAGTTTTTGAAACTTGCGGTTTATAAAAAAGGCATGTGAAATAAAAACAGCTAATATGAAATTGTAGTAAGATATTTATAACTTAAATTGATCTAATAAATTCACATCTCTTTTAATATAAGGTGATCATAATTATGTTGCATACTCAATATGTAACCCAATACATAGCGGATGCATATAATGCAAATGATGAAGCCATTCAATTACGTCTTTTACATAAAAAAGGACTAATGCCTAAAACATATTTGCTTTTATAATAAACTGCCATGGCGGCTGATAATAGAAAAAAGACCATTGTCATCCCGATGCATTGGCAATTTATTCAATTACAAATTTTAAAAATTCAAAAAAATTGGTCAATATAACTCAAAACTGTCATGTATGATAAATAACTTTTATTTCTATCAAGAAACATAATATTTAAAAATTAGATAGAATTAGATAGATAGTATAGATTGATTCACACAAGTTAAAATTAAATTATAAGTACAAGCCTTAGTTTGCAAAAAACAATACAATCATCATTTGTTAGTTACTTTTTATTAACCGGACTTTCAAGAACCCGTATGTAAAGAAATATGCAAATCAGAAACTTATTTTGTAGGAATTCAGATTTGAAAAGATTCAGTAAAAATATCCGCCAAACTTAACAAGCAGAACAATCAGCCTGATTTAGAGCTCAAAAGCAGTCAACAACAAACCAAACTCATACACATTCTCAAGATAAAAAGAATCAATGAGATAGAGAAGCTTGACAACTTTAACTGTGCTTGAAATTATTTTTGTATAAGAATTAATATAAATATTGTAAAGTAACTCCAAAAATTTAAAGCATTAACAACGAGAGAATATGTTTCAAGCAGAAGAGAAAACTCATTAAATTGCAAGTGACCCCACCTTCTTTACGAACAGGCAAAATATTTTAAAATACGTTGATATTTAAAAAAACATATGGTCAATATGTTTTTTAATTATCCTTTACTGTTATTTTATTAACTGCTACAGAATCGTCTCATAATGGATTATTTTCTCATCAATTAACATAGAGAATTAGAATATATTATTTGGCGATTGCTTTTATCTACTTCAATAATCAGATTATTTTAAAGTTCCACTATACAATGAAACCTTTTATTACTTAAATTTGGTTCCAAGGTTAATTTTTAAAGGTTCCTGCAATTTAAATTAAAGTATTTTTAGTTTTTAATTTGCAATGAACCTATTTATTTGTACGTTCAAAAGTTTTTCAAACATTTTCAATTATATACTAATCAATTTGCATACATATTTAAATGAATGCTAGCTACTACCACGATTTTTGTTGTATCCACAGAGTTAAGAAGTTAAAATTATAGCTTTTTCATTTGTTGATCAGAAAGATTAAGGTTGCACCTTAAAGTAATACATAGTATAAATGTCATATTTACAGCTTTGAATGTCACAAAAACTTCATACTATAATTAATACGTGACTGTTTAATGGAATATTGAAATTACTTAGTCAAACTCCATTAATATTATTCCATTTGTATGAAAAATTCGTACCAAACGACTATTATATATTTAGTCATTAAAATTTTTCGTCTATTAATTTTTTATAAAAAAAATAATATTTTAATTTCCCCGTATACCTTACTTTACATTCTTTAAAATATATTTCGTATTCAAAATTGAATCTGCAGAAATGCATATAAGATATATTTATATTAGTACACTCGTATAAGTACACGTGCGTACCGAATAAAAAGAAATACCAGGTAATAAGGTAAAATATAAGGTAATAATACAAGAACTAAAAGAATACCTCAAATATGAAAGACTATATCTCTGATATCAAACAATCTCTGCTATCAAACAAATATTTGTTTGGGGACATTGGGAAGTTTTTATTTGTTTGTTGATCATCAACGTTACTTTCGTAAATTTTGGTAATCATTTCGTCATTGAATCACTTGACTTTTACTTACGCAAAAATCTTCAAATTTTTAACGAAAGTATAATTTACTACGATTCCTTTATGTATTTAATTCGTTTGATTCTAATTTTGATTCTAATATGTATATTTCTGCAATTCAAAACAGCTTTTCTGGCTCGTTCGAAGTAAGAGATCGCAGGTTCTAGTCGAGCTTCGAACTCAGAGATCACAGGTTCTACTCGAGCCGTCGATTTTTATTTGACATCGTCCTCAATTTTGACGAAATTAATTTCGTGAAAAAATGCGACAAAATAAATTTTCTCAGTTTGAAAAAATATTTAAGCGAAACATTTACCATGCGTCTGTTCCGTCAAAACTGATGAAAGTTTCTTCAATAATGATCGGGCAGTTTTAACAGTGAAGGATTTACAGAATGGCGCTCTAAGCTGTTTGACTGTGAAAGTCTGCAATAGCCTTTCAAATTTGGGCTATTCAATTGTAATAATCCAAGTAACTTTATATTTTTGCCCATTTTATAGCTTTATATAAATAAATAAATAATTGAATTGTTTGTTAAGTTTGCCTGTTTGGAAAGAAGGGCAACAGCAAGCCACCCCAAGAGCGAAAGAAAGAGCAAAGAAATTCCGAGAGAGAGCGAAAAAATGTCGGAGACGAAGCGAAAGAGTGAAGAGGAGACGAGGAGGAAAGAGAGTTTAAAGATCAAACAATAAATTCATCTTTATCCATCCTCCAACCTCTGAGTCTTTCACGACTTTCTGGAGTGTGGGCCAATCAGGGATCAATTCGGCTAAAGATGGTCGACGGCTATCCCGCGATCCCCTGCGCTCTTTCTCATCTAGTACATTCTACAATACAACAGAGGTGGACTAAGTTAAGGGAACACGACACATTTACACAAAGGTTTACTTATTAATTCAAGCAGCACCATTCTTATATATATATATTCAATTTAAAATTTTAAAAACGATATTTTTATATATAGCCAAAATAACGAAATCGATATTTAAAATGAAATTAGCTTTTAAGCAAAAAATACTTTTGGGGGCAATAAAACAAATAGTATAATTTCATAGACCCTTTAACTCTATGGACTTTATATCACGTCCAATGAAATTCAGTTTTTCTAGCAAAGCAAACAATTTTCAAATTCATAAAAATATTCCATTTTAGAATATTTTTTTATCTAAATTTTTGAGGTATAACTTATTAGCTATCTTTTCACAATTTATTATTTTTTTTAAAATTATATATAAAAAAGTATGCACATAAATTTTTTAATAAATTTCAATAAAGCGTAAACAATTTTACAATTGCAAAAACCGCTTGCATATCAGTGGGTTAAAATTGTATTACGGGATAAATTAGAATACACATAAAATTGTTACTTTATTTTTAATAATTTATATATCTTTAATGAATTATTCGTCTAAATATAAAATTTGGATATTAACTTTTAATTTTCAACCAGTTAATTCCATGCGTTTTCCAACCTTTTCTGCGTTTTTGTTAAATTCAGCCAGTTAAAAAAATCCTAATTAGCAATTTACTGTTGTTTATGTTTTGTGATGTAGATGGCGGCCATGACTAAAAATTTCGTTTTTTATCAAATGTAAAAAATTAATTATTTGCTTAATATTTAATAGTTTTAGCACATCCTTTTGATAATGAAAATTGGTTTATAGTTTAGGAGAAGTAATTACCAAAAAATATGATCCTGTCAATTAAATGTATAGATATTTTTAAATTTACAAATAATGAATAAATTTTCAATTATACAAGAAATATTTTAAAGTAAAAAATTAAGGTAACACTTCACATTATTGGAAATTTTGTAGGTTTTTTAATGTAGGTTTTTAATTTTAATGGCTGTTTAATGCAGAAAAAAATGACAAGATGTTTAAATGAAATAATTAAACAAATGGTGCTGCATGTGTGAGGGGTATGTTAGGACATATTAAAAACATATATGTTATACAACCAACTAATCATGATTAAAAATAAATAAAATATTCATTAGTATTATTAACCTATCTATAGAACTATCTATATTACACACATATGAGTTATTAATCTACAAAAATACATGATGATTTTATTTTCATCTTACCAAAGTTTTCGAACCAAACATACTTCTTTGACTTATGAAAATATAAATTTCCTTCTCATTGCAAGCATATAAGCTTTAAATGGGTTATAGCTTAAGCTTTCAATTATTATTAACTTTTTGTAGACTGTGTACTAGTTAAATTTACTGTTAAGTAGAAGGCTGTAACTTTGTTTTAATTATATTCTTCTATTCGATATTCTATTTATATACATTCTATTCTATTTAAGACACACATTAAAAATTTATTTCGTGTACCAATATTTTATAGGCAATATGAGTCGTCTAGTTTCAAAATTAAATATATCCATATTTTTCGCAAAAGTGCTTTTTTAATATCTTTTACACATTTCCAATACACTCCATCACATTGCAAAGCGGTATTTGCCAAAGCTGTTTGAATCCAGACTAAAACAAGATTCAAAATCATGGCTTTAGATAAAAAAAAAATACGTGCCTTTCAATCGGTTTTGTCGTCTACTGTAATATTTATTAAACTAGACGGTTCATAAAAATATTGTATATTATAGGTATGAAATAAAAACGCATACTCTTAATACTGTCTATTTGTAGATCACACTAATTATACATGTAAATATGATAAAAGAAACTATACAATAATTTTTAAGGCAACATATCACACAATAAACGAAATAAATAGTAACCAAATGATTAATTAAAATTGAACATACAAAAATAAAAAGGGAGAAAACAAAACTTCTCACAAAAACGTCTCACTCAAAAGTCAAAATTAAAATACATAAATTTCCGGCCTCACAACACAAAAGACACCACAAACAGACACACAAACATATAAAAGCTTTTTAACTTAACAAAAAAGAAAATACCGAGTTGAAAGCAGAAATGTTTCCAAGCTAGCTGGAGCCAAAATTTGCGAGGAGGTTTCAAAAAAATATATTATTCCCGGCTTAGCACAACTGTGGGGTTTGCTGCTGCCTGTGAGTATGAATTTAAAGGCAAACCTCGTCAGGATCGTAAAAGTCTACTTTGTTCAGTGTCGGCCATTCTTCCATTAGATCCGGTAAGAATCCGTCACCATACATACGAAAGTATTCGTCCTGAAGTTAATTAACATGGATCATTTGCATACACATATTGCTGTTTCACATAGCAATCACAAAGCTACATCTAGAACAAGTATGCACAAATAACACAAAAGCTAACACAGATAACTTACCATACTGAGAAAGAAAGAAGCGTGATTAGGAAGAACATCATAATTGAAAAATTTATTGTAAAAAAATAAGTTTTAATATTTTTTGTGGAAATTGAATGTATTCAAAATGAATAACTCTAATCCAAATCAATAAAAAAACATTTTACACTAATCTTATTTATAAGTTTAATGTGCTTAATATTGTTTTAAATACAGTAGAACTTCAATTATCCGGATCAATTGAAACCATATCCCATACGGATAATCAAATATCCAGATAATTGGATAATTCACGTACAAAAGGTAATTTTTTTTAGCTAAAAAACGAATTTCGCTTTACTATGTAATATAATTTAATGCCTATTAAAAACAATATCATTCACCGACGAGAAACTTTTAAAATGTGATTTGGCTGATTTTTTTTGCGTCAAAGTGATCCGGATCCAGATAATTGGTGATCCGTTTTCTTTGATCCGGATAATTGGAGTTCTACTGCACACAAATTTTTAATTTTAAAAGAAAAAATATTTATAATAGGGTTACATTGGGTTCAATTACAATGAATGCAATTGTAGTTTATTCAAATACATGTATAAGTATTTTTTTTAAAAGCTGTGTCATCATTAATTAAAATTTAGTATATCATTAAAATGAAAATTAATAGGACTTATAACAAAAAAATAAATACAGTAGTCAATTCACATGATTTCTAAAACTAATAAATTTTTAGAGTAAAGTACCTAAAAATAAAACCATTAATGTCTATGATTCTATTTCAGAGGAGGAAATGAAGAAAATTATTGTGACTTATAGATTCAGCTAGTGGAAAAAAGGAAGCACATTTGCAAAATAATTTCGATTACATTTATATTATGCTATAAAATCAGACAATAAACGCCAGATAAAAATTCGCAAAGAAAATAATATCAGATTAAATTATTAAGAAAAGCAAAAAATACTTACATTTCTCAGATATACAAGTAAAGTTTAGAAATAGTTTAACTATTGAATTTGATATTTATTTAGATTAATATTATTATTTACAAATAATACAAATTCATATAGATTTTTATTCAGTATCTGGATGTGTTTAAAGAAGTAGAAACACATATTTTGTAACACTAAATAAAAAATTGATGATCACATGAATGTGTTCAGAATTTATTACGAAAGTAAAAGTTTTTAACAACATGGTTCGAGCATTGCTTTATATATCAGCAAAAATGAAATTATTTAATATATATTTTCTTATAAGAGTACAATAAATATTTTCATTTGTACAGAAATAAAATTAAATTTACTACCTTTGTCTCTCGTAATGAAGGTCTCCTTTCTTTTTCAGGTGCTTTTAAATTGTAATTGGGATCATCTTGCTCTTCTTTCCACTTAGCATATTGCCTATAATAAATACATTTAATTAGAAGAAAAATTATCAAAATATTAAATAATTGACAACATTAAAAAAAAAATTTATGAATTATTAAAAATTGTAAAAGAGTAAAAATGCGAATTCTATTTTTTTTTAATTTAAGACACTTTGAATTATAATAAAGTGAATAATATTTTTTATATAAACAGAAGTTTTAAAATTGTTCAGAAAAAAAAATATTTAATATTTTTTTAATCATGCATTCTTAATATTTATGTCAAAAAAGTAATCTATTTCACCTCTTTTTCAACATTGCTCTGAAATCCATACCACTTTCATCTACAAAATAAAAAGTACATATTTAACGTTTCATTAATGAACATTTTAAAGAAAAAATTTATTAATTTTTTTGTGATACTATTTATTGCTAAAAATGAAAACTACCACATGTTTAAGGCAAAACAAAATTAAAAACTTTCCTCCACATAAAACATACACATTCAAAATGGGTTATTTTATTCAAAGAAAGAGATATTAAAATTAAATTCATTTTATATATTTAAGTTCATTTATTTAAAATTAAATAATATAAACCAAACATTTTGAGTTTGTAAACACAGCTAGCTTATATAAAATATAACTCAAATTAGAATTTAAGAAGACGGGTATATTTTTAACAACACTCACCACTGACAAAAAGACTCACTTCCTGTGAGTCTTCCCCATGTTTGTTGTAAGCAACAATTTTGTATTTTCCCTCATCTTGAGCTTTAGATTTTCTGATGCACAGAGCTACAGTGTTCGAATTCCCATCAGTGAAGATTTTGTAACGCCCACCTTCGAAAATCTCGGAGATTCCCTTGTAGAAATGGAATTGTGGAACTGGATTGCCTTCAACTTGGAATGATAGGTACGCTGTTGCTCCTACACAATGATATTAATTTGATTAGAACATTGAAATATTATTCGGATTTGTTATACGTTATATCAGAAACAACTATTAAATTGAAGTAAGTTATATTGCATAGCATATAAAAAGTATGTAAACTATTATCGGAATTAAAATAAGGTTAATTTCGCTACAATTTTGCATGATAAATAACATTAAACTAATAAAAAAAAATTTAAATCATTGACTACTTTTAATTAATATACCTGTATAAAATTTACTTTAGAATAATATTTTTATATCTTAATTAGGAAAATATTTTTAAATATGAAACAATTGAATGCTTATAATAATTAAAAATGCAAAATTTGACCTTATGTAGGTTTTAATTTAAATTAAAATAGAATAAAATAATTTAATTAAAATTAAAAATATTGACTTAAAATTTTTATTGTAAAATGTTTTCTGATAATTAATTGCTATCTTTTAAACCTTTATGATCAATAAATAATTTTATAAAATATTTTAAACATAAAAAACTTAATTAAAAAAAATTAATAAAAAACATAATAACAAAATTAATAAAAAAAATTATAACACAATTAATAAAAAAAGTAATAAAAAACATTATTAAAAAAAATAATTATAAAAAAATATATAAACAATTAATATATTAGTATAAAAATTAATATAAACAATTATTATAAAAAATATTGTACAAAATAATTTTTTTAACAATAATGTATAAAAAAATTTGAAAAAATATTTTAAAAAATCATTTTATGCGTTTTCTAGCAATGCAAATAAGTCAAACTCATAAAATTTTTAAACAACATTTTTTAAGTTTGAGTTAATGTATAACTTATTTCAATCGGATTGAAATGTAGTAATAGGATTCTATTCTATAAATAATAGAATAAATCTAAGTAACCATTAGATAAATTCGAGTGAGTTAGTTAAATTCGCGAATCAAAAAACCTCTAAGGAATAATTTTTCGTTGCGTTTTTAAATGCAATATTAAAATTATACTTAATTGTAAAATGTATTAATATAAAAAGAAGATCTGCTTAAAAAGATTAAATGTACCTTCAACAGCAGAATAATTCTGTTGAAAATCTAAAATGGCAGGTGGAGATTTTTCGTTATCTGGAACTGGTTTCAAAGGTGTACAAGGTTTGTCTATCATTTCTTGAATCTCTGATACACTAAAAGTATTTGAAAAAAATGGTTCAAATTTTTTAAATAGCAGTATATGTTAATGTATAATATAATATAATATAATATAATATAACATAATATAATAACTTTTCTCATGTGTAACAAATTGCACCCGATGTGCGCGTCCTGGTTTTGATGAATAAAGGACTATTTTCTTTGAATTTAATCTCTGAACATTTTGAAAATTCTTTTAATTCCTCTGAATTTAATTTTTGGGACTAGTTGTCAAATTATCTTTGAATTTAACTTCTTCCTTTGAATTTATCCACTAAAGTAATTTACACATATATCGCTACTTTTTTTATATATATATTATACATGTTTTCGGCTCGGTCAGCGCCAAATATTCCCCTATCAGTGAGATTTGGAACTAATTTTTTATTAATGGAAATCTTTTCCCTTTGTCTTTAACCTCCTTAACATGAAACTTGTAGCAATTCCATTTATCAGTCTCAGCTACAAGGTGCCTCTAAACATGGAAACTTATTTTTAGCCACCCCTTATTTTAATAAAAAATATTCTGGAAGTATAATTGTTCTTGTAATGTAAGATTTTTAAATGTTAATATTTTCTTAAGTGGGAAATAATAAATAATTTATTTCAATACGCCTCACGTAACTTTTTTAAATTCAAACTTTGTATCATAATATATAATAACAAGTAGAGAATAATGCATACCTAACTCTTCTGACATCAATACTTTTTCTTCTCTTTTGAGTTTGCACTTCCAACATCTCACCTGGCCGAAGTTTTTTTGTCTTACCTGTCTCATCGACAAGCATTCCTTTCTATGCACACAAAATACAAAAAATGCATGAGAATAATTAAAAAATACCAATAAGTAATTTATAACAAGTGTATTGTTATAAATTAATTCAGAAAAAAATTAAGTTGTACAAAAAAATACTTACTTCAAGTTTGTTAAGTGTCGAAAATGTAAGCATAAGAAAAAAATATTCATTGAGTATATGACTAAGATAAAAATATATATTATTCAATTTAGTTTCCTAATTGAAAATAACCATAATGCATAGAATAAATTTTAATATAATTAAGTATGTATTACAATATTAAATTATAAAATATTCTGGAAAAAATTGTTATTAAATCAATTATAAAATTATAATTAATTTTAGTCTTTGGAACGGGACTCAAATTTTAGATCATTTTATATTATGTGTCTTTTACTTGCTTTAATGTATTAAAAATATGAATATTTCCTTCAAAATTAATTGATTACAAAAATCAATGCTTACATTTTTATATTTAACTTTTAGGTTACTATATTTATACTTATTAAAAACTTATAATATTGCATTCATTTCAGAAAAGTTTCTTTACAGGTATTATTAAAATCCATTTAATTTAATAAATTATAAATTGTCAAACTTCGATATTTGATTCCAGTTTAAATATTGTGAAATGTATTGCGCAACATGCAAATTTTATAGAAAATAATTATGCATTCAAATACATGCGCAATATAAGTATAGTATAGAAAAAATATTTAATCATGATTTTATTTCGTACTATAATAAATAAGTAAATCATGGAAAGTTCAAAAGACAATGTAGTAAAATTTTGAAATGACATCACAACTACATATATATGTACTTTTAAATAATGTTTTGCCATTGGATGATAGTTTTTTTAAATATAGAAATGAAACTTAGAAATGAAATTATAGAAATGAAACTATGATTTTATTTGTATTGCCTATTATAAAATAGAATGTGAAATGGTCAAATCATAATCCATTTATTTTAGAATTTTCAAATGAAATGTGATGTATTCCAAAATATATCTTAGAAGTAAAATAACGTATATTTCAACCCAATATTTACCATCCGCAGTTTGTGACGAAATACAAGGTAAATGTTTTTTCCACTCTAGAATACAGCACCAAGGTCATTAACATTTCGAAGTTTATCGCTTTTATTTCGTCTTCAAATACGGCTGGAAAATTGTTGGTTTAAATATACTTGGTTTTACTTCTAAGCAGACGATATGCATATTAGCATGATTAATTAGAATATGTTAAATCTCGATAATTTACGAAATAAGAATCTATTTAAGGACACTTAATAAAATTGCACACTAACGGCTTCAATCACTAACATACCATAAAACCGCAGTTTATTTAAATATGAACTATGAGTATTAATAAATAGCTGTTAATAAATATAAAAATATTTTTTGTAAAAAATAAAATAGTATTTACAAAATATACTTAAAATTAAAACAACTCTTTAGCAAAAAAAAAAAAACTTTAAAAAAACGCTTATATGTATATGATAACATACCTATTCTAGTTTCATTAATTTTGTTGGGAAAAAAATGTTATTTTAAAAATAAAAACTGTACTTACAATAAAGTTTCATCAGCAAGTTACACAGCAAAGAGCAAATAAAGAATTCATGCTAAATTTATGCATGATGTGAGGTAGGTTGTGGAAGAAAGACCTGGAATAGCTTGAGAATTCATGCAAGATAGCATTGAAAGAGTTTTGAGAAGATGTGGAAATATAAAAGGGTAAGGTGGGGGAATTTGGGTCTTAAAACACGATTTTTGACGGTCAAAGTCTAATATCTTTCAGGGAAAAAAAATGAAAAATTACAATTGTTTTACAAAACCGTTCACTTATTTATTGGAAACATAATCGTATATTATTACTTAATTCTGAGGTAATAAATATTTTTAATAATTATTTTTATAAGATAATCAACACGATTTATAGAAGGGGAAAATTGGGTCACCAGAAGTAATTATGGAACTTTTAATATAATATGGCATTATTAGAACAAACTTTCAAATTCAATTAATAACGTGAATAAAATATATTAAATAACAACATTTAAATCTTAAAAACTCTATACATTTGATTATTAATGGTCTATTTTTTTTCCTAAAAGCAAACTGTAATCCTCCATTCGCCATTTTGAAAAATCGACTATAGTGTATTATTTATTTCATTCGAAATAGAACATGTGTTAATATTATGCTTTTAGGAAAGTATGATGTATTTACGTTATTTTTAATTTGTTCCGCAGACGATTTTTTAAGTCGACTTATCTAATTATTATATAGGATGTTTCATGCATTAAACTATTGCAAGTTTATTGTGTATACTCAAACAAATCGTCTGTTGGACTTGAGTTAAATCACTCAGAAATGTATTTTTTTGCAAAATTGTACTTAATTTAACGAATTATTTAAAAAAAAAAAAGAACGAGATGAAAACATAAGTTAACAATGAGTAATTTAATATTTAATTTTAAAATATACAAATATCCCCATGACCCAAATTACACTACTTTACCCTATTAAAAATGTAAATTGGCAACACAGAAGACACACGTAATTGAAGGAAACAGAAAAAGGGTGTTAGAAAACAAAGGGGGTAAAAGCTCTACACATAAATGTATTTGTTTTATATTTAAAGTGGGAAATTTTAAGTTTATATGCTTTAAATTTGAATTTGTATACGATAAAAACATGAATTATTTTAATTAGAAAAATTTTGATAGTGAAAATATTTTTGAAAACAAAACAAAACACTAAAATTTTAAATTACGATATTAACGAGGACTTAGCAATTATATAGCTCTAGATAATTTTATTGGGCAGTGTGTTATTCTTATATATTACAAAAAATCTGTAACTGTATAAAAAACATAATTTATCGCAAAATTATTCATGTTGTGTTTTATTTACTTTTGAACTCCAAATTTTGCTGCTTGCTAATGGTTAAATGAATTGTTATCTATAAACTAACTATTAGCATCAAAAGCACTTGAAAGTCGCAGACATTTTTAGACTATTTAAAAAAAGCAGATGAGTTCATTTAACATATCTAAAATGCGTTTGATAGTTAATTTTATACTTGATATTTTTATTAATATATAAAAGGCTAATATAAAATTATAAATGTAGACAACATTAAAAGTAACTCTTTGTTTAAAATACTGACTCTAAAAATACTGCTGTATAATTAACATACATACCAATAACACAATTAGTACACAATTTGTAGGTTAGAGGTTACATGCATATGCATTCTACATAAACAACCACAAAACACAGAATATTATAAAAAAAAATAAAAATTGAGTAGTTTACAAAACAAATGTTAAAAAAGCAGCAAAAATGCACAAACTGTAAAAAAAACTATGGCCTGTTATATTTAAAAAAATGAAATTAAATTCACAAAAACAGTCCTAAATTTTTAATTGTGATAAAAAGTAATATTTATTTAATTTGTTTAGCAAAAAAATAAACGATTGTTAGCTTCAAAATTTAAAAAAAAATTAAATGTATTCAAAATATTGTTGTGCGTGAAATCCTTTTGACACTTTGTTAGACACGATGTTTACAGCTCTAAGCTGCAACATTTACAATACACATTATACGCTCCTTTGGTTTGAAACTTTTACACAGTTTCTGTATAACACAAAGAGAGGACACAACTAAAAGCTACGCTAAAACAAATACAGCTGTTCTACAACAACTGAAAAAGTCAAA
Source organism: Troglohyphantes excavatus (assembly GCA_963932185.1). Lineage (NCBI taxonomy): Eukaryota > Metazoa > Arthropoda > Arachnida > Araneae > Linyphiidae > Troglohyphantes > Troglohyphantes excavatus. Next base: position 59,108,468 of record OZ010673.1, on the reverse strand, counting down.
AATCACAAATAACAAGACTAAAACATTTAAAGCTATATGATCAAGCCTATCTAATTAAATCAGCAAATAACTAAGACTTCATAATTATTATATACTTTAACTATGAAAACTTCTTTATACACTTATTAATACACAGATAAAATGTTTTATGATAAGTCATTTTTATCCCTAAACTTATATAAGAAAGTGTAACACTTTCAATTAAACTAAACAAAATGTATATAACTTCGTTTGAAGAAAGTTCTCACACTGTTTGCTATGTTTAAAATAAAGTTTGATGTGAACTTTTAAACCATAATCAAAGTTAATGTTAATAATACTTTTTCAAAATGTCCTTTATTTTTAAAAATATTAATTTAAATAAATTTAAAATAGGATAAAACTTATAAACCCAGAGATATGTAAATAGACAAAACCAAGTTGATATAGTTGTGTATTAAAATGGTTTGCAGCGTTTTATTTCGTTTGAAAAACAATGACATTTATTCATTAATATAAATGAGAATCAAAAATAAACTCAATAAAAATATAATTATTTTTTAGATATTTTAATACGAAAATTAAATTTTTAAATAAAAAATATTTCAGAAGAATCTCAAACTTGAAATTTCCCTTGAGTTTATTACGATTAGATTTAAAATAAATATTTATAATTCATTGAAAATCTAAAAGTATAACTTTAAACAAAGAAACTACAGTGTGTTTAAGAATTATCTTTCAAACTTTGACACGCAATAAGCCCTAAACGAAATAAGATAGCTAGGATATGTTGCAACACATGAAACACATGAGTTGCAACAACACATGAAATTGTATTTGTACGCAGTTAAAAAGTTTAAAAATATACACAGAAAATTTTGTACAAGCAACATAATTTACCTACCTTATTTCCTAAAGCTTTCATCGCGTGTCAACGTTGTAAAGATAATTTATTTTCATACACGCATCCTCAGGATAATGCTCAGTTACTGCGTTGATGATGTATTATTGCGCGGTATTGTAATGGTTTTGGAATAGTGCGTGGAATAGTCCATTAATGGTTTTGGAAAAAAACTGTATCCAAGTAAAGCTTCATTTATTTCTGTTACATGAACAAGCAATATAATTAAGCTATCTTATTTCTTTTAAGTTTTATTGAGTGACAACGTTGCCAATATAATTTTCCTGCACATATCCTCAGGGGAATGCTCAGTCAGTGCGTCGTTGGTGTATTGGTACGTGGTATGTTAATGATTTCGGAATGGTTCGTTGAATAGTCTATTAATGGTTTTAAAAACAAATAACCTGTATACTTCATGTATTTCTGTTATATAAATAAGTAACATAACTGAGCTATCTTATTTCTTTTAGGTTTCATTACGTGTCAAAGTCGTAAAGATAATTCTTAAACACCCTGTATGATAGACACAAAACAGACAAACTACCACAACTCTACAACACAGACATAAAATGTAGATTGGTACAAAATGGAACGAAATTTGGAGCAAAAACCAGGTCCTGCTCTTAAACAACCCACCTCATCAGCGATAATGATGGAGCCCCTCCTGGAACCACCAGGACTAGGAATGTCCACATAGGAACCTCTACGGGTTCCGAACATAGGGATGCCACTTACATCGGCCGAGGCCTTCCTGGAACCGGGTTCGGGGCTGGGTTCCTTGATCAGGACGGGGACTCGGGGGCCTTTACCCTTGGGGGGTTCCTTGGGCGTCTCTTCGACGGATATCTGAGGGACGGTTGCGGTTTTGGTGGCCGTTTTCTTTTCTTCGACTTTGGAAGCCTTCTTTTCCTCCTAATTGCGAAAAATAAACATATAAATATATATATTTCTATTGTAAAAAAGATTTTTATGTAAAATCAAATGGCAAACTGTGTAAAATATCAACTGGATATAAAACGTAGTATTTTTCATATTTATGCGCAGGGCCGCCCTTAACTACGCAAACCAGACCTCGGGTCCTTGAACCCGATTTAGAGTTTTTTTCATAGCCAAGACCAGTTTTGTACCATTTTATTAATATGTTAAAAAAGTACATTGTGTAAACTAGCAGTAGCAATGTATTAACTTTTATTTTTGCTTTTAAATTCATTTTTTTAAATAACTATTTAAACTATTTTTTATTAAAAAAAACATAGCCAAACCAGTCTTATTTAAATTAAATAAAATTATACAAGACAAAATCGAAGGGGGAAGAGTTCGGATCAAGGCCACAAGGGTTTCGGTGCGATTTCACTTCAGCGGATGGTATTGATAGAATCGCCAATAGAAGGAAAATAAATAAATAGTTTTGTCTGACGCCACAGTCACTATCCACGACTCGTATGTGCTTTGCTTTATCTCATGATTTTTTACACATAGGCGCCTAATTCCTCATTTAATGAATCCAAAATGTATGTCAATCGTACTATTCGTCGCAGAGTTGTGTCAAAGTGGGCACACTAACATGATATTTCTATTTTATTTTTCCATGCAAGTGATTTAAAGACGTTTCACGTTAAAAAATGATTTTCTATTTCATCTAAAGAAATTGTTTGGTTGTCAAGGCGGGGCCCCATATAAAGCTCGGGGCCCTGCGCGTGAATGAAAGCCCAAAATGTCTGTTAAGTTTTTGGTTGTTGCTATAGAATGAATTCTTAAATATATATATATATATATATATATATATATATATATATATATATATATATATATATATATATATATATATATATATATATATATATATATATATATATATATATATATATATATATGAAGGGGTGAGAAGCCGATGGCATACAAGCGACTTTTAACATAAAATAGAGTTAAGTGAATTAGCTACTTCAAGAACCAGCTGTTTTGTTTGGAGGCCAATGGGAATAAGTGAACTTGTACTCCTTGTTACACCAAATGGCCATGAATCTTTAGAAGAACAAGAAGATCTCATTTTCACATCGACTCGGAACAATTAGAATAAAATACTTAAATTGTACAATAAACTTCTTGTTTATAATTCTGCAATCTAATTTATCTATACTACTTATTTATCTCTGGAAGCCAAGGGATACACATATGACCATTATGCAGATGACACAAGTACATTATACAATGAAGACAGGCCTATAGATATTTTTTTCAAAAGTGTATTGGTGAATATTCAAGGGATATACAGTAAAACCATAGTATAAGCATTATACAGACTTAAACATGTCAGAAAATTTATAGGAATTATTTAACTTTAACTGCATTTTCCCAAAATGATGAGATTACCACTTGTATTCTTTGACTTGACCTTAACCTCCCTCACTTGACCCTCACCCCTTGACTTGACCCTCACATGTATGTTAAACTCTATGTCCATAATACCATAAAAAACTTACTTTGGTCTCTACTTTCAAAGATGATTCTTTTTTCGTAGATTTCTGTTCTACTTTAGTTTCTTCCTTCTTTTCCATCTTTTGCTCAACTTTGAGGGATTCTTTCTTTTCTGTTTTTTGTTCCACTTTCAATGACTCCGTTTTCTCTACTTTTTGCTCCACTTTCAATGACTCCTTTTTCTCTACTTTTTGCTCTACTTTTAATTCTTCTTTTTTCTCAACTTTTGTCTCGGTTTTCTTTTCTACTTTCTTTTCTTCAACCTTCTTTTCTTCAACCTTCTTTTCTTCAACCTTCTTTTCTTCAACTTTCTTTTCTTCTTCTTTCCTAAAAATGCATTTCAATTACATAAACTAATAAAAAGTAGACATTTAGCATTAAAATACGGATATTTAATTGAAAAATTGAATTTTAAATAATAAAGTTTTATTAATACATTTGAATTTAGGACAACGAGTATCTAAAGGAAAGAAACATAAAAATTAATATTAAATTCAATGTAAGGATTATAAAAAAAAATTACATACGCGAAAAAATGTAAATTAACTATTTTACTTATATAAATATATTTAAAATGTAACGGAAATCTAAATTAGTAAAACAGTATTTATTAAAAAAGAACATTAGTATATGATATTTTAAAAAAATTAAAAGATTTGAATACCATCTAAATTACAAACACTTATTAAAGTATTTAAAAAAAGCTTTCATATTAATTTTTTATAATTGTTAAATATAAAAATATATCTTATTACATAAGATGTTTTAAAATAACAGAGCTTCTCAGTTAATCATTTATTTTGCTAAGGATTTTTTTCTCTTCTAAGTGAATGAGGGGTTCGACGAGAATAAAATTTGAGTTTTTAATAGTAAGATAGCATATGGATGACCTATATCTACTAACTAAAACATTAAAACAATCGTTTAATAATAATTTTAAATTCTGAATCACTATTAAAACCAATGAAGATATATACATAAACTGTTGCACAATATTAAAGGATAATTAATGAAAATAAAGGCGCATGAAGAACTATTTAACCGAATTTAATATAAAGGGCAAACATTTAAATAGTAAAGTATTTGACAAAATATTATAATACACAATAAAATATTGAAAAAAATTATATTACACAATAAAATATTGAAAAAAATTATATTACACAATAAAATATTGAAAAAAATTATATTACACAATAAAATATTGAAAAAAATTATATTACACAATAAAATATTGAAAAGAATTATAAATTATATAACCAAGAGGACAAGAATATACAGAACAAGAATTGTCCTTTCATATTCGTAATTACATTGTTATTCAAATCCTGCGGTATCAATGTCATCTTCCGTATAAAAAGACACATATCAGCTAATGGACAGTCTAGGAGGGGACTGGTGTGGCGTTAAACTATTTCCTAATATGTATCAGACATGTTCAATTGCATTCAGGTATTCTGATATACTGGTTAATCCAATCGTATAATGTTTTCAGATTCTTGTTATTCGTCCGTAAAAAGAGCGCGATGTACTGAACGTTGTTGTCCATTAATGTCCATTCAAAACGTAGTTCAAACACTGCTCGGAAAAGAAAAATATGGGTTTAATAATTTCACTCTTCTACCTCTAGCCAGTTTTTGAACTTTTGTCAAACATAAAGAAATCAGAACGCGGCACCATTTTGAATGAGTGCACCTGTAAGTAGAAGTTAAGGGGGCGTACCTCTGGCCGTATAACATAGATACTTCTTTCGGGCAATCTACAGAACATAATAATTCAAATTAGATACATTCCATTGGCTACTGTAAAGTCTACACCAATTTGTATAGCTGTTTCTTGACGGCCTCTGTGCGTTACTTAGCTAATATAGCAGCCATCAGATGCTGTGATTGACCATGGATAACCTTGCCTTCATCTCTGTTGAACACCTGTTGTGTCACGAAATGGTCTTCAGAGTCAAAAAGTAACATTACGACCTGAACTTCATCTAATCTTTTTGTGTCTCGCTATTGCTAAGATTTTATAAAAATGTACTTGGGACATATAACAGATAAAGAAATATGAAAAAAATTACAGTTTGTAAATTATTTTAAAATGCAAGTATAAAACAGCTTAGTATGCTTATGCAAGTATTAGACAGCTTTCAACCGTTCACCTAATTAGCATTCCATGTAATTTGTTACACCCATTTCCCAAGCTACCGACTTTCTAATATTGAGATACACATAAACTGCTATTTTTATAATCGTTTAATCTAATTACTACGATTTATTATTTGGTTTCCCTACTTATACTTTATTTTCCACACCAGTATAATGTAACACACCACTTGTTACATCAATTTAAAATTATCTGCCCTTCACTGAATAAAAAAAAATGATAAAATAAAATATGTATTCAAAATTGAACAAGGAACTCTTAAAAAAATCAGTTTACTAACTTTTTTTCTTCCTTCTTTTCAACTTTTTCTTCTGAAAAGAAATTAAATAACGTTAGAAGAAGAAGAATAGAATATTACTTAATACACATACATTCAATTACAAACATTTAGAAAAATTATATATTTTTATATTTTAACTGACTGCAAAATCAATTTAAATAAAGGAATAACGCTTGATTTTAAATATAATATTTCAAAATATAACCCTGCATACCCTCAATGTCAACTTGCACTGCCGTGGAGCTGATTTCTCCCTTCTCGTTCTTGGCCACCATCTTGTAGCTGCCCTTGTCGTCCCCGGTGGGTTTGTCGATCTCCAGGGCGATCGCGAACTCTCCCTTGGTGATCTCAGTGATGCGGACAGTGTGCTTGCTGCTCTCGGACACCATGCTGGTCTCCTTGTACCAGGTGCACTTCGGCTTCGACACGGAGGAGACTCGGCACTCGATGACCACCTTCTTGTGGATTTCTTTCCGGATGATTTTCGGCTTTTCTTTTATCACAGGAGCCACTGGAGAATAATATGAATTAGAATCATTGAGGTAGAATAATATTATGACTATAAGCATTTGAGTGAGGACTAAGCATCGTCGATCACTTTAATCTTTTTTGAGCGAGGGTAGAAAAAAATTAAACCTTTTTGAGCAAATGTTTGGTTCTGCTGGTTTGGTTAATTAACGTCGCACCAGAGCTGCACAGTGGGCTATTGGCGACGGTTCGGGGCTTATCTCGAAAGAAAGACCCGGGAACGATGCCTTGTATTTTTGAACCATGGTCAAATGACGAGGACAACACCTGAGCTGGCACCCACACCTTCAATAGGCGTAAGAACATTGCACCCCCATCAGATTTATCGCAAACCAACCGCACATACAAGCCACTATAATTTGTTGGACGACTTTTTAGTATTTTTGAAGAGAAGCTGGCAACCCTCCGATAGCAAGATCACTACTTTTTTACTTTTCTCTGTCAAGTCCACCGCACTTGCTCGAACTAGCAATCCTCTGATTACCAGCCGAACCCCTTTATCCATTGGACAATTAGAGGCCTTTAAGCGAATATAGAAAACATAGTCCTTTCGTATAGATTTGTGCAGATTTAAATACGCATGTCTGGCTTTCAGAAATACATTAAATGCTAAACTTTTACTGTTTTTCCATACTTACTTTCTTACTTACAAAGGTAAACAAAAACAGTTTTAAACATTTCTGTGACGTCAAGTGAGACTCCGGCATAGCCAAGGACGAATGTTTTCTTAACCTTTCTTCCGAATTATATGCATCCGCGCAGAAGTACATAGTCGCTTAATCGGATTCCTCGTTTTAGTTTTTATAGTTATATTACGTTCTAGCTCAGTGATTAGATTAAAGAATCGTACTTTCCAACATTAAAAAAATAAAGTCGGTACAATTTATTTTCATTAAAAATTTATGTAAAATATTATGCGTAACGTCGCATAACAATTTCTTGTTTTATTGGAGTCAAATATAAAAAATAATAAATTTTACTGTTAACTAAAAATATTTTAATAGTTTTTTATTTATAAAATTTATTCCGTTTACAAAAGTAAACGCCTACTTTACTAAAACACACACTTGGTATTTTAACAGAAATATAGGTAGGCAATGTCTATTAAGACAGTCACAGGATTTAAGACTTATAGATTTAAAACATATAGATTATCAAATAGCGGCACTTATTTCATTTAAGGACAACGCTTTTTACGCCGTGTCTCGTTCTTTAAACGACGTTTCCGAGCATCAGACGAGATAAAATACACGCAACCGCGTAAAAGCTGTTTTCAGGTTCATGTTTTCTTTACGGTTGACTTTTAAAGATGTTACATTTCAAAGTTTTTAAAAAACAATTCAAGAAAAAAAGTGTAATTAAACAAGGCAAATTAACTACTAAATATCTGTCAAAAGAGTACATTTAAGAAAAAAAATTGATTTCGCTATGCAATTTCATCACTATATTTGTTTCATTATAAATACAACTTTTTGTAAGTTTATCGTACAATGGTACAAAGTTGTGAAATTCCGTTCATTATACATTATCTATACAAATTGAAAGGTAAGGATAATGAAAATATTAAAGGATGTTTGCTTTTGTACTTACATGACAATAGCGATAAATGATACAGCAAATGATACCAAAACTGCTACACTGAACATTATTTAACAATAATTGTATACAAAAATATACTTAATAAAATTTTGTGAAATTTTACATAATGAAAAAAAGCAATTTTGAATTTTGTAATTTTATTTAAAAAAAAAAAGCATTTATATTTAAAAATAAAAGTAACATTTACTAAACTGTTTGAAATATCGTATTAAAAGGTTTTTAAATAAAAAAAAGTCCAATACTTACATTCTATATTCAAAGTAAGATTTGCATTACTTTCTCCATGCACATTTTTCACATTGCATTTATATAATCCAGCATCAGTAAACTCCAAGTTCTACATAGGAATATTAATCATTATTTATAATATAATTTTACTATTTGAAAATACATACATATAAATCTTGTTATTTGAAAATTCATAAGTATAAAATAACATCTTATTATTTGAAAATACATAAATATATAATATATATCTTTGGTAAAAAATATTCTAATTGCGATTTAAAAATTATTTAAAAAAAACAAAATAATTTATAATTAATTTGATTATAACTATTTAGAAAGCTGTAATTAAAGAAGTTAACTTACACATAACAAATATTTAATAACTAACAAATTTAAATGATTAATTTATCAACGCTCAAAAGATTTTGCAGTTGTAAAGTTGTTTTCACTTCTCGAACTTAGAAAGAGAGCTTTTAAGATGAAACTCAAACATTTTATTAGAAAATTGTCGTAAATTGGAGCATTTTTTATGAATTTAAAAAGGGGAACATTGCTGGAAAAACCGGATATCATTCAAGATGATATTATCATCTTGAGCTTTAGTGGATTAGAATGTTTCGAATAAAGAAATGTATTTTGATTGATCAATGTAAAAAAAGCAATTAAGCATTGGGAATGTGTATACATGCCTTCAATTCTAATTTGATATGGTAGACATCTTTGTCTTGTTTAATTGTCTGGACAATTCGTGAGCTCTCTCGAACTTCAGCACCATCGTTTAGCCATTTGATGTCCGGTTTGGGGCTGGCTCTTACTTTGCACTCCATGATAATCCTGTTGCCCCCATCTTCAGGCGTGATTTTGGGCTTCTCAACGAATGTCGGAGCTTCCCCTGCTGGCGGTTTTTCAGCTGTCGAAAGAAAAGGTAAAAATTATAGTTTAGTGTGTCGTTAACAATATGTTAAGATCAGTTCCATTAAAATATTTTAAATGAAACGGAAATTACACCTTAACTTAAAATAAGTACAAAGACGTTCAAAATGAATAAAATTTAAATAACTATTTATAAAAACAAAAAGATTCGCGCAGTTAAATCTTTTCAAAATATATTTAAAAGTAATAAACACATAAAAAAGCTAAAGAAAAAATAATAATTAAAAATTTTGTTATCTGCTGTAGTAAAAAATAACAACAAATTGCAGAACATTTTAAGTTTTAAATTTTTTTTCTTAGATTTGCATGGGAGTAGTTATAACTTACAATTTTCATAAAGCTATAAAGGTATAGAAGAATAGTACCTTGAATATCAAGATTTAAATTGGCATTCAGTTCACCGTGTTCATTTACCATGGTGCATTTATAGGCTCCTCCATCATCCTTTGATGGGTCCTATAAACATAAATATTAATAACAACATATTTTCTTTGTAATATTGTTATTGATACTTTATACATATATTTATCATATAATAAACACATCATAGATATTATTAAAAAAACGTTATAGTTAAAATACTTATAAGATTTTATTTTTAAAATTTTATACAGACTGACCATTGCTGCTTTGTGAAACCAACTTAATGATTTTTAATCTTACAATACTTTGCATATTTATCTTAAAAGAGGAATTAAAAAAAGTCTTTTGTCTCACATATGACAAACAAAATTTTGAAATGTTCATTAACTAACTTTTGAATCCCATAAAAAAATTTTAGTGTCGTCTCCGTTATATCATTTATAAGCAATTTTTTGTGAAATCGAAATCAGGCAATTCCCCCTTTCCCAATATGTATGCTAACTGTGCTGACACATTCAAGTGGCAGTAGCGAATTGCATGAAATATTTGTTTGTTCTTGCTTTAACCTTATTGAGATACAATGTTCAAAGGCTAGCATAGACAAATTTTCAAAAACAAACTTTTCTAGAATATACGGACTCACCAAAAAGACGTACAAATATATACAAAAAAACGTACAAATACCAAAACTTCAATTTTGATTTTTTTTACTCGAAAACAATGTACTTTCAATATTCTACATATTTATAATAATAAAAGTAAGTATATTTGGATCGCTTTTTCTTCTGCGTAAAAAAAACTGAAAATTTATATAAATATTCCGTGAGATATGCACCTAAGGCTTGAATTTGTAAAAGTCTATTTAAGTTATTTTTAATGATTTTAACATGTTTAGAAATATTGCATACAATAACACTCTAAAAATATTCATCAGCTCTAACTGCCTTTGTAGCTTATATTGGTAGCGTTCGGGACTTCGGAACAATAAGTTGAGTGTTCTAGTCCAAACGGGGTTTGCTTAATTTTTCTTTAAATGTGTAAGCCCTAACAGGTTCAACAGCAACGCGGGACAAAAAACAGCTTTTCTTTATTAAAAAAAAGTGTCTGTCTGTGGATCTCAAAAACCCAGCTACCTCTAAAAAGTAAAAAAAATAATTCCAAAATCAAAATTCTTTGCAGTTAAGTCGGTTGTGCGCCTGGCTTTGAAAAAATGTGTGGCGTGTTCGAGCCCCGACTGGAGCCCCTCAATTTGTTTTAATGCATACGCTTCAACGTGTTCTCCAGGAACATATGGCAAACACGTAATAGGGTAAAGATAGAACACTCACCCTGACTTCGAGTGACACTGTGAATTCATCCCCTGATCCTTCGACCACCTTCGCCTGCACCCTGTTGCTCTCCTTCACCAACTTGCTGCCCTGGTACCACGTGATTTTGGGAGCAGGTTTAGCCTTCACCTTGCATTGCATTATAATGAGCTTCCCTCCCTCTTTTGGAATGATTTTGGGCTTCTCCAGGAATTCCGGAGCCAGACCTTCGCTTTTGGTATCACCACCTAAGCAAAAGTACGAGGAAAAATAAGTGAAAATAGATATGTTTGAAATGTAGGCTATTTTACCTGGAATTATCCATATTAAAGCAATCCAAGTATCCAAGCAATATAATATAATTTTTTCACCTTGGAAGTTAAGAGCAATGTTAGCATTGCTCTCTCCAAGGTCATTTATAGCGTTGCACCTGTAGTTTCCGCCATCTTCTGTCACTGGATCCTAAGTAAAATTAAAACTATTTATAAATATCAATCTTTCAACGCAAGCTTTAAAGTTTTGTGTTATTTCTTTAAATTTCAAAAGAAGTATTAAAACGAAAAATAATCAAATGATAAATTAAAATTCAATTTTGTATTGCCATATTGAATATGAATATAACTTAGAATAAATTTAACGTGTTAATGTATTAGTGTTAATGTATAAGTAACTGTATAAGTAACTTAATTAGAAACGATTGGGTGTGCATTGAACGATATGTAATAATAAAAATATGTAAACAAGATTTTAAAATTTGTAGTTAATTTTCAGTTGATTTTTTTTATAAAAGTAGGGTTCCAGTAGGTCTTAATAAAGGAGGAAAATGTAATTTGTCGTGGCGCATGTCCGGAACACAAGGTTGAGAATACATTCTATTTTGCCTTTGTAACCATGGCTCTGTTGTGACCACGACAGCTAACGATTATCCACCACAGTGCTACCAGTATTCCGACCAGGCCATCACGGGACTGTGATTTGACCGACGATTTTATGTGTTTAATGCTTTGTGGCAATTCTCAAAAACTGTATATATATCATATCAAAAGTGTTGTAAATACGTTCTATCTTATAAAGTGAATGCTGTTAGTAAATGTTGTATTAAATAATTTTATATAAATTAGTTAACGCCCACGCTTAGTCTTTCTTCAGTGATTATTTTAGCTAAGCCAGGGCTAAGCCTATTTTTTTTAGATAAATCTTGTATGTGTCTCATTACCTTATGAATGTAAATGAAAGCTTTCATGCATATAAATTTCATAAATACTTTTGAATCCCAGTTATATAAGCCATATAGTTAAATTAATTATTTGATCGTTTTATCAATTTATGATTCTTCTGTCTTTCATTACGTAACCAGTATAAAACTTTTCTATAACAGATGTTAAAACATAACTTAGAGTAAGAAATACTCAAAGGAAAAAAAGATGGAAAAATACCTGAATTTCCAATGAAAGAAGATACATATCCGATCCTTGACTTTTTTGTTGAATTTTGTGTCGTTTCCCATCTGTGATTTTGTTTGTACCATGATACCACACAATTTGTGGTAAAGGATCGGCTTCAAGCACACATTCCAATATCAAGGAATCCCCCACTTGTTGAATAGTTGGCTTTTTAGGAAACCTGGGAGTTTTACCTTTAGGGATTCTATGGTAAAAATAGAAAGTTAAATAAAGTGAAATTTATTAAAATACAATTCCAACGTTAAAATACGCAATAAAAATCCGTATAATCCGGACATGTTTCGGGAGATACATCACCCTTTCATCAGCGGAAAATGCAAAGTCTGTGTCTGGGGCATATACAGTATTTCATGTCAATGTGGCATGTCATATATTGGTCAAACAAAGAGAGCATTAAGATTTCGCATCAAGGAGCACCAAGCACATACTGTTAAACAAGAAATAAAAAAGTCCTCCATTGCCAAGCACTCTTGGGAACATGGTCATATATTTAATTTTTCTAACTCACATTTAATTTGCAAACCTAAATCTCCAGTTGAACTTGACTTCCTGGAGGCGTTTCATATTTTTAGCAATATTGATTCGGTTGTCAATGAAACGTTTGCGATCATTGACAACTCCAACCGATTGTAATAGTTTTTTTTAGTTTTTGGTCTTTGGCAACATTTTGGATTTCTTGGGTTTATTTATATTTCTTTACACACAGACTTTGCATTTTCCTCTGATGAAGGGTGATGTATCTCCCGAAACATGTCCGGATTATACGGACTATTATTGCATATTTTAACGTTGGAATTGTATTTTAATATTCTTAACGCAATGTTCTATAAGACGAGTTTTTATCTTAAAGTGAAATTTGTTACAATTTCAAGCAAATAATTAAAAATGAAAAAAATTACAATATATATAAATTATTAAGATTTTTATAGTATAGGTGTGTAAAAATTATTAAATCAATATTCATAACACACATGCAAATACATGAAGACTAACGAATTATGGGTGATTGTTCTAAGAATTGTCATTGTAGACTTATCGTTTAAACATTGGACTAAAATTTTTAATATATATGAACCGTCTAGTTTCAAACCCAGATGAATACACATTTAAAAAAAGAATTAAAAAATATTTTTACAAGTTTTCAGTGCACTTCATCACATAACAAAGCGGTGCTGACCAAAAGTGTCTGGAATTCAATCTAAAAATGTATTCTCAGTCATACGTTTAGATCCAAAAGTACATGTCTGTCAATCGTTTGTTTTTGGCGTCTCCTGTAATATTTACGACATTGGATCTATATGGTTTTGAAACTAGACGGGGTTTATTTCATTTCAAACTTATTTAAAATGGAAGTTTATGGATTGGAAACAATAATTTAAAAAACATGCATTGACACATTCAGCTGAGAGATCTAGAAGCATTGTAATTTACAAAATTAATTAATTAATTTTCATTATAATGAAAAAGGTTTAAAAATGTAATTCTACTTACTGTGGTTTATCATCTGAAAAATAGAAGAAAAAAATAAGTTTTTACAAAAAATTAATTATGAAAATATACATATAGAAAACTTTTTTTGTGGGAAGAATGCTATTTACTTTAAATTCATTTTTTAAAAATATATTTTAGCTAATCCATATAAAACATAATATCATTAAAAATCAATAAACATCAATGTAAAACATAACAGTAAAAGCTAATATGTTGCATATGTACAATTTAAATTACAATTGATTTTCAAATGTGCTAAGTAACATAATTTAATTTTGTGACTGTTTAAATCACCCAAATATTATTTCTTGTACCTTGGACTATTAACCTTCTGAAGCTCACGGATGTGATATCTCGCCAAGGAATCTCCAGTTTATCCATCGAATCACTCAATTTTAAAATTCATGAAAGTATTCCATTTTTCAAGGAATTTTATATATAATTCTTGAGGTATTCTTTGAAAGCTGCATAATCACAATGTTGTTAAAAAATTAAAGCTGCTCGACTAGGAAAAATTATTTGAACTTCCAAACAGTGAAAACAACTTTATAATTGCCGAAATCGTGTGAGTGTCAGTGGATTAACTAAGATTGAGTGGAATTTGTAAAGTAAATTAAAAGTATTAAACTAAGTTTCTTACTTTCAAAATTGAGTGTGATGTTGGCTTGGCTATCCCCGTGTTTATTTTTGGCGACAGCTTTGTATTCACCGCCGTCTCCAGCGACTACATTCTGAACTTCTAACGACACAATGTGATTATGTTTATCGGATATTAGTCCATATTTATATCTTCCTCCGTCAGAAATAGGTTTTCCGTTATGTAACCTGCAAGACAAAATTCAGGTTTTATAAAAGAAATTATGCATTAAAAAAAATAAAAATATAGTCAATAATTTGGGAATAAAAAGATTAGTAGCCAATTATTCAACTGTAAACACAAAACTGAAATTTAATTAACTAACACTGGTGTAGGAATTTGATTAAAGAGTTAAAATACAATTAAGCATACAGTGGACTTTTAAAATAGCAAATATCTGTCAAAATTATGGTTATTTTATTTATTTGCTATAACTAACACTGCTGTTTATATCTATAAGCACAAATATATAAACGTCCCATTTAATGTGTTTCTAACCAATATTTGCTTAATTTTTTTTAATTAATACATCTTTCACAAAAATGCATTTTTCTCATCTTGTTAAATTTGATTGCAGGTAATATTTCGAAATGTTCCATGCGCTTTAGTTTTAACATACATAAATTCATTTATACAAAAACCTTAATGATTGACAACTTAAAAAAATATATCGAATTCAAAACATCGTAAATAAGTGGCAATTTAAAAAATCCATAATTTAAATAAACTTTTGTATAAATAACTCATTTTTCATATTAATTATATGAATTCATTATTTTTATTTTTGCTTTAAATATCAATTTCCATAAAATCCTGGATTTGAAAGGAAAAAAATTACCATTCTATTGTCGGCTTAGGGTCTGCCACTACCCTGCATTCAAATGTGACTTTCTTGAAATTGTCAGCTCCTTTAATAATGGGCTTTTCTGTGAACAAAGGTTTGGTCCCTTCCGTTGGAATGCCTTCATCCTCACCTAAGAACATTTTAATAAAACGAATCAGAAAGGGGAAAAGTCATCAAAATTAAAATTAATTGCTTTTATACAAGGATGTGGGTAGTCTTGAAAAGTAATGTTTTTATGAATATAAAAGAACTAGAGGCAACGAATAATTGTTCTTCAGGGGATAGTGCAATTACAAACCTTTCGGATTTTCAGTTTATAGCTTATGGTGTTTATAATAACATTGCATATCGTTTTATATTAAGTGTTTTTAAAAAATCACAAATTAAGTTATATAAAATTCGAAATTAAAATTTAAACAAAAGTGGACATACCCCTTTTGGAAGCAATCACTAATTGATTTTTTTTTAAATTTAATTGCTTAAAATAAAGCCACTATTTGGTTAACTCACTGATCCTAAATAGTAGAGAAATATTTCCGTGGGAAAACAAGAAAAATGGGATTTAGAATTACCAGTGATTTTACATTTTACGGTTTTTTAAGAAATAGTCTTTTTCCATCTTTTGTTACACTTTTCTTAAACAGTATGTTTCTAATCAAAACGAAATTTTATGTACCGTTAGTTTAGTTTAAAATCTACATGTTAAATCTAATGTTTATTTGTTTTACTAGATTAAAAAAATCTATATGCGAAAATGTTAATCGAAAAGTATATAAAATTCTTTATAAAAAAGTATAGTATAAACTTCTCAAAAAAATATGGTAATTTTTTTTGTAGTCCAGAACTAAAATTAAAATCAGTAGTTTAGTTACAATGTATTCTACATAAAAATTAAATTTGGGGATTGTATATTGAAAACTTTTTTAGAAAAGCGAACCATACGAACTTATTAACCTAATATCCTACAGTTATAAAATTTCTTTATTATAAAAAGTATATTAATTGCAGAAAATATTGTGATAGAATATTTTGTTAAATATTGTTTTCCATAGATGTATACAAAATTTTATTCCAATTGAATTAATAGTATTGTTGTTGCACTGCTTTTTATAAGCACAGAAAATCACCTATGTTTGTTCAACGCAAACTGCAGGATCCCCTTAAGTGAAATAACACTGCATATTGGAAATTGAGATACATACTTTGTTAAGAATTCCTAATAATATATGAAAACTGCTTACTGTCAAAGTTGAGACTAATAGTTGCATGACTTTCTCCGAGTTCATTTTTAGCAGTGACTTTGTATTTTCCTGCGTCTTCTATGGTAACGTCATCAATTTCTAATGTAGAAAAATATGCATTTCCATCTTTATCAAGCTTAATCTGTAAATAAAATAGTAAAATAGAGTATTTTAATCCGCATTATAATAAGACTTAATTACAAATGTAATTCAATAGTTTGGTACACAATACAATAGAGGGTTAATACAATAGAGGGTTAATACAATAGAGGGTTAATACAATAGAGGGTTAATACAATAGAGGGTTAATATAATAATTTCGCTGTTATTCTATGAAAGAATAAAAAAGATTTTTTGGTGTATCTGAAATAAAAATTCTTATAAGTTTTTGAATTTATTTCCATTTTCTGAGATTTTTAATATTAAATGACATACTCCAATAAATAACCCATTCTAAAATTTTAGTTAAATCCACCTGCAATCGCCCTAAATGTTCTATGCTATTTACGGTGATCCCATCGAGAGTATTTACTCTTAATTTGTATTTTCTGATTTCTCTGATTTCTACCTGTTAGCCAATTTCTTATACATTTAAGAATATTACTCCTAATCCCAATCCTATCTAACTTATACAGGAGTGCTTCATGCAGAACCTTGTCAAAAGTTTTCTGAAAATAAATATAAACTATATCTGCAATATTATTTCCACCTTTCTTTCTTTTAGTAACTTTAGTATCTTTTAGTAAACCTTTAGTAACTCTATCATAGAATTTTAAAAGATTAGTATACAAGAGTATTAGTACACAAGATATACCTTTTTTAAACCCATACTGAACACTTGAGAGCAAACCCACAGACTCTATAAAGTGTTTTTCTTCAATGTTTAAAAAATCTTGCAAATGATGGATGTCAAACTAGCTGGTCGGTAATTCCCTGGTTCACATTTTAATCCTTTTTAAATTTTTTAGTAATATTTACTAACTTCCAGTCTTATGGTACCCTACCACAACAGTATGAAGAATAAAATATTATCATCAAAAGATCCTTCAACTCCTCTGATTTTTTAACCAGAATTTTTGGGAAAATATCATCAGGCCCAGGGGTCTTAAAAGGTTTAATACTCTTCAAACAATGAACAATATCCTCTCTAGAAAATTTGCGCTCCTGTATTTCCTGGCATAAGTTGTCCTTCTTAGTTAAATGACCCCCGTTAAAATGTTTGTTAAAAACATCTATAAAAACTAATTTAAAATATATGCTATTACTTCATCATCTTGAACAAAATTATTCTGATTATCTTTTAATGGGCACAGATAGGTGCTTACCTTTTTATTCCCATTGGCATATGCAAAAAAATATTTCTTTGCATTGCTATTAATGTCCCTAGATAGATTTTCCTCCAACGACTTATTCTGTTTCCTACTGATATATTTGAAATCCTTTCCAAAGTTTTCGTAAATAACCTGATCAGATACCTACCTAACCGCTTAAAATTCTTATAAGCTTTGTGTTTGTTCTTAAGAGCTGTCTTACAATCCTTAGAAAATCACATAGGAAATATTTGTTTTAGTTAAATCCTTTTATCTAAATGAAATATGTTTCTTTATAGCCTCATGCAATTTATCCTTAAACTCTACCCATTGATCATCTGCATGCGACTGTTCTAATCCATTTTTAAAGTATAAATAAATGTTTGTATACCTTTATTTTTTATTGTTTATTTCAATTTAATATTTTATTCGGTTATAATCCAAGTGTAATTTTATGGTTAAAAAAAAGAAGCCCACAAGAAATTTACCTTAATCCTTGACGTTTCCGATACAGGATTATTGTCGTGGAACCAATATACTGTGGGCTTAGGGTCAGCTAAAATTCGGCATTCGAAAAGAAGACGTCGTCCTTCATCTTCTTGTCGAATCGAAGGTTTCTTGGAGAACGTCGGAGGAATGCCATCGGTTTGGCTGAAAAGGAACACATTCAATGTTAAATGACACTTATTGAAACTATATTAAAAAAATATTATAAATTAAACATGACCACATGGAGGGAAGCATAGAGAAGCACAAGTGCAAATATGTAGCCACTATTAATTAACCCAACTCCAAAAGCATATGTTTGTAAAAGTTTATCCATCAGGTTCATAACGAAACGCATTCGAGTACTAACCACATTTGTATTTGAGTAAAACTTTATTTCTTATTTATGCCACAACTAAGAGGGTTATAGGTAATTACAATACGACCACGTTGTATACAATAAACATTCATTATCTATTGCTAAACAAGAACGTTCATGGAAAACCGACCATAATTATATAATGTTAGAAACGTGTTAGTTCCATGCAAAATTTTCAAATCAGATAAATTGTTTGATAAAAAGTCCGGTTAATCGACATTTCTGGATATACAACAGCCGGGTAACCGATTATTTTTTATCAGCATTTGTCTAAGTGGATTTTTCTCTACCCAACAAAAAAATAATTTACGAAATCGAACAATATTTTTTTTCAAATCGTCCGGTTAATTGAGAATTCCAGATAGTTAAATAACAGATTACCGCATATTTTTTTCAAAAGGTGCCCAAGTGAAACATTCCCTATCCAACAAAAAGAAAATTGTCCAAATATCTGAATTAGAACAGAAATCTTGCGCGAACATACATAAAAAAAATACATAACAGTCGAATTGCTAACCTCTCATTAACGCGCGATTTGGCGGTTTTATTTCGGAGTCTCCCGGTCACTGGGTGAGCAACCCTCCAGCGAAACACGTGAGAGCAGCAACCGATGCCTGTCAACTACACTATTTAAATGTATAAAACTGGAATACTCAAATTGTATTAGACTCAGCAAGTAACTTTTAACTGCAAAATATTATTCTTTTGCTTGCTACCACGGTGGCAGTTTTGACAAATAAACGACATTTTGACGATTTTGTATGGATTGCAATAATAAGAGTTTGACGAATTGATCATAGTCCACTACTGTAGGAAAACGATGACAGTTCATTAGAATGCAAGAACTATCATTGTTCAATACTGTAGTAGATGTACCATTTTCCGAAGTAAATAAATCCAATTATTCTATTATTAAGAACTATTCACAATAAATTACTGACATAATTATCATTGGTATAACTTTCATTATAATTTACCTCATGTTTAACAATATAGTAGATTGTTACTTCTGGCTTCACTGTCTATCATACATATAAAAATTCATTGCTACAACTAAAGAACGATTGCAGTTCCTATTGAGCTGATTTGGAATCGGTCCATTGATAAACTCGTCTCTTTTAGGGCAAACTAAAGACTTTTTTTAAATAACTGTTAAAATGTACGAGACATGTTTTTGGGATGAAAAACAACATAAGTCAGCGCGTTGGTTGAAGAGCTATTCGCTGTGAGAACTCATTTACCTGACAGCCCACACCTGCATGTCCAAATGGTAAAGCAGCCATCAATATAAAAATAATCGGCGAATTGTTGAAATTTATGCTATTCCTTATTAAAGATCAGGTCTTCTTACGTGTCTACAATGAACTGATATCAAACTGACCAACTTTCAAAAAGGAACAGTCTCAAAACTATGTAGAAGATGACTAAAAAATCAATTTAACTTTCCATATACCTATAATTCATACTCTTTAAGAATTTTCAATACTTCAAATGTTGTCATCATCTTTATAATGGAATAGAAATCGATATTTGATTTTAATTATAATTTTTTATTTAAACTTACGATTTCGAGTTGAACTTTAGAGAATTTTCAAAAGACCCTATGTCTTTTTTTTTTTAAATCAGCCATGGAATTTTGAAGTTGGAGTACTAAGTAAAACATGTTTCTTTACTCTAGAAGAATTGACAGGTACAAAGGAGGACCACAGCAGAGAAGAGTTAGTTGAATAAGGCAAATATAATACTTTGATAAGTTCTTTTTTACAAAGAAACATTTTTTTGTTAAAATTCTTAAAAGTTCAGATCACTTAACTTATCAGGCTTCTCAAATAACCATTTAAGATACCATATTCCACTACTGTATAGCAATACTTATATGAAGTATTGTAGAAGAACATTCATAACAACATTGTCCACTGGTAGTTATATATCATATTATACTAGTAGTTATATATTATATTAGTAATTCCACTAGTACTATATACTCTACTAGTAGTTATCTATCACAGAAAGTGATAGATAATTTGAATATGGTTATAGTAAAAAGCAATACTATAGCGATCATAATTCACTATCATAAAAAAATATTTGTAGTCCACTTGTGAAGAAAGACAAAGTATAGTGCATATATATTAATATAAAAATTATAAGTTTTTGTACAACTTAGGTGCGATCATTTTATAATATTATTACGATATAATAATCCAATTAAATTTTGTAATGATATTGTACAATACCACAGTATATTGTACGCGACAAAATAATATTATTAAGAAGAAAAATGCAAAATGTAACAGTTATTAGTTAAAATTAGGCTACGAATGCCTTTGTATAAGCGGTAAAGTTATATCCCAAGTGAGCAAAGCAGATTTAACATACAATATCTTTCAACAAAAAATGGTTTTGTAGCTTTATAAATGCAGATTGTTCCTACAAAGGTATTGCATGGTAATTTATTTACACAACAATATTTAGATTCTTTTTCGTTGAGGTCTTTTTGTCATGTCACGAAGTTATTAACTTATTTTATTTTTTATATATGGATATAGGTTTTAATAAATCTCATAGTTGAATTAAAAAAAATTAGAGTTTTATCGCATTGTAGTTTTATTTTAATCACCTTAAGAAAAAGTGATCATTCTAGTTTAGTCTGTGGCACAACTATTCAAATTTAAACTTGTTTTGACACTTCTTAAAAAGTGTCGACTTAGTATTATCCTTGTACTGTTTTAAACACAATTTTTTTTATATTTATGTTATTTCACAATAAAAATGGTAACATTTTAGAATTTCAAGGTCATTTGAAAAATAAGCATTTACTCATATGTCTACATTCCTATACAAAAGTTAAGCAACGAACAGGTATAATTAAGGATGATAACAGAAAATGCTGTTTAAACTGTCAAAAGCTGTTGATTATAAGTGGGTCTCCTTATTTAAATGATATTTTTCGAATTTTAAAAAATTAATTTCATTGTTCTGTTCTGAAAATGAAAATATCTATACTATACTCAACAATAGAGAATTACTTTTCGCGTTTAAAAGAGTTTGGGCACATAATTGCTTTTCTTCCCCCAATCAAACCAACATAATTTGTATAATACAATAACAGAAAATTTTTGTTAATCTTATTTATCTATTATTTGTTATTCCTTTTAAATGGCTGCAATCCCAGTTAAGCAAAAGTATTCGTATAGGTCAAACAGTGGCATTAAAACACAAGTGGTTAATATTTTTTGTTTATTGAGTACCGAATAACAAACTATCAAAATTGAAGTATTAAAGCAAGAATTATGTACGAACAAGAGATTTAATTTATAAACTACCCACTTAGGGGGGATAAGACACACAATCTTTAAAAATATTTTATTGTTTTAAAAAATAGTTCATTTTATTTTGAATCTAACGACACTAAAATCACATATCTACGCTAAGTACAACTAATTGTTTTTTTGCGAATCAATATCAAGATTTGATGCAAGATTGCCTGAACGCGTAATTTTAAACTAACTATTCTCAATGATGACTTTCTTCGTGTTTGATCAAGTTTCAAATGATATAAGTTCAGATCTGTATGAAGAAACAGCTACAAATTTGCTACAGTGTATTTTCAAACATACTACTTTTATTTTTATTTTAGAATTGGTTATATGTAGATTATATTTTTAAAGTTAAGTATTTTTTTAAGATACTTTTTAAGATATGTATTTGTTAAAAAATACTTTGACCAGTAAAATTAAGGATTTTTATTTTAACTATTTTTCAGAACATTTATCTTGCAAATAAAAAAAACTCTGTAAAGACAGATTGTTAAACAGATCCTTTTGTTTATAAAAATCCAAAATAATAGTTTTTCAGAAAATATTTTCTTCACTTATATCAAAAATAATAAAGGTAGCTCTTTTTGTACATTGTTTATTTGTTTTAAAGATATTACGTTATCTACAATTTTGCAGTACGTAATTTTGTACATATAATAACTTAAATTATTTAAATTTATTTCTATGCGTCTGAATGAGTTAATATAACATCTTCTGGGATTGAATACTTAGTATCTGTGCGGAATAATGCATAAAATATTTCATTAAAAACAACTATGATTTATGGTTTGGTTATTGAATTTAGTTTTTTTTGTTTTACCTTAAAAAAATAAGGTTTAATTTTTTATCAAGTTTTCAACATTATACCAATAATACTGAAGCAATTTTATTATTTTAATAAACTTTCCATGAAATTAGTTCATTAAGTGAGTTCTTATATAAACAAGCATCATCAAACCGTTATAAATATTTGTATGCATGTGCTAAATTAATTTATTGACATGGTTAAGGTATACAAATTGCATATCTGTAAAATTTATTTCAATCCAACTGCTACATAAATATAAAATTAAACTAAAACAAAACTTTAAAAAAAAATATATTGAAATCAATTATATTGAACACCACTATGGAAACCAAATTTGTTTTGCTTATCAAAGATTTTATAAAGGTTTCAATGGAAGATAAGCATATTTCCTTTCAAAGTGATACAAACGTTAAAATAACAATTCCCAGTTGTAAATTGGGAATTATTTTTTAATTAACTGAAATAAGCATTTTAATCATATATATTATTTCAGTACTAAAGATTTCTTTTAAGCGTCTCATACAGAACGAATCTTGACATGTAAGGTATAAAAAAAGGAATTTCTCGGAGCAATGACGACACTTTTGTCTCATGAATAATAACGTTTTTTTTAAATGCGCTTAAAAATAATTAGTTTCAGACAGTTTTATAACGAGCCGTTCGTAGTGCTGCCATCTATGGGTAGAATTATTTAAATGGACTGCCATCTATGAGTAGTTACAACGAATATGTGTGCGGGGAGGGAGGGTTGTTCATGCGATATTTATCGCACAGGCATACTAGTAATAATTCATTTATGTAGAAGATTTCGTTAAAAAAATTATTTTTTAATATTACAAAGTAAATGAATTCTAATTGAGGTGAGAAGGTCAAAACCTTATTTCTATAGACATTCGACAGCTTGGAATATATTTAACTGTATAGTCGCCATTTCCAAATTTCTGGAATTCCTTTTAGGAATTTTCAAAAAGGCGATAAACACTTAACTACCCCTTGGAAAAGGATGGTGAATTTGAACCATACACTGTTAAAAACAGATACTCAAGAATAAGTCAAATGTATTAATTTTTTAATACATTCGGTGCTTATTACGGCTCCGAATACATAAGTTTCAATTTTGAAAAAGACATTTACTCAGAAATGAGTACATGTCTTTTTCCAAAACCTTATGCGTTAAACTACCAGGTAAACATAAAGAAGTTATAAACAGAAGAAAAGTTTAAAAACAAACAGTGTGCCAAAAGATTGGGTAGTAGTGTAATTGAGTTGTAATAACTCAGTTTCCATTTAAGAAGCAATCGACATCAAAAGATTTTGCTAACCATCTTTTGAACAACTATTTTAAGTTTGTCAGGTCGCTTTGTTAAGATGATATGAGCATTATCGTTTTTGAGAAAGTACGGTTACTTAAATTTGAGTACATCATCGCTTATTTACGATGCAATTTTACTGAAAAAAATAAGAAGGTTCGGATACTCATTTTTAAGTACATTTCTTTACAGTGTAGTTGAACATTAAAAGTGCTGAGCTGTGTCTCAAAAGACAGAGAAGGGGGACTTAACCGAAACTTCAACGTAAGCTATTGAAGAAGAAGGGATTTTAGCTGTCTTATAGAACTCTTCCTGGTTTTTTCAGAAGGTTTCTCGCAGTAACAAAATAATTCAAAGATCTGTATTATACTTGATTATTTAAATTTGTAGTTATCAAATAACTTTGAAAGAGTATTTGTGGGATAATTTTAATCAGTGATTTTACTATTCTTTGCTCCATATTATTAAAATAATTTACAAAAATATATTTGTCACAAAACTATTCAAAGAAACTGATTCGGTGGGGTAAAATGTAATAAAACTATTATTTTAGTTCAAAATTCAATTGTTTGCTGGGAAAAGTGTAATAAAAACAATTGTGCAAAATTGTACAAAATACATTTTTTTCATAAAAATTTTAACTTTCTCATTGTAAACAGAATTTTTTTTTATTATTTAATTCTCAATGTTTATAAATATGTTTAATATTAATTTTTTCTTTGAAACTCTTTTTATTTATAGGTATGGAAAATGTGTATTTTTTTATTATGGAATTATTCGTGCGAAAATTCTTTATTAAAATTTTTTTTTTAAGTAAAATTAGTAACTTTAATAAAATAGAACATATAGCAATTATCTTTTAAAAACTCAGTATATTTGATTATTAAGAGTAATAAAAATAAATTGTAATACTCCATTTCATACTTATATCTAAAAGTTTTCTTGCCTCGAACTGTTACAAGTTTTTTTTTTTGTATACTCAAACAAATCGAGTTTTTAGATTTAAATTAAATCCCCAGAAATGTATTCTGTTTCTTTAAAATTAAAAAAAAAGATCAAAGTTTAACGATGTATAACTTATGTTGAATTTAAAAATACAGTTTTTGCCTCATTATCCCCGTTGCTTTATTTAGCAAATATACAATATAAGGTACATTTATCAATATTTTTTTATATTTCAGCAAATTGATTGCTTTAAACGAAATCATTTAAATTTAAAAAAATTGTAATTAGTGAAATTTGAATGAACTTTATTGTTTGATAAATATTAAACAGTGACACAAAGTTGAAAATTAATCGTTAAAATGTAACTTTATGCATTAGATTTCGCCATATAAAACTAAATACTTATAAACTAGTTACATAGAAGCTCACTCTCACTTGAATAGTTCATTTCAGAAATCAGCTAAGTATACTTTTTTAGATTTTTGGAAAACTGTTTAAAAATCTATGATATTAAAGGTTTTTGTTTCAATATCCCTCATAAAAACTGTAAATACCTTTCAAAAATCCTGCAAAAAAACTTCAATGTTTTACCATGAAAGAAAAATGCAGATATATTAATGGTTTTATGCAAGAAATTAATAACTTAAAAAAAACTGCAGTTTTTGTTTCCATATTCTTTATAAAACCTTTAAAACACCTTCGATTTAATAATTTTAATGAAGGTTTACGATGACTCTTTTTGTTGGTGAAGTTATAATAATAATTCCTTTATTTTACAAAAAAAATAAAATTTTACAATTAGCTGGTTTTTGCAATAAAATACTTTTTTACTGTCAAAAGCCACATTTTTAAAGTTAATTTGGCAGTTGACGGAATGACAATTAACAAGATTACACACAAAAATATGTGTTTTGCATATGAATTTCTGATTCAATAAAAAAACTTCAGAAACCAATTAACAAACGATTTAATTTTACATTCACGCTCAACTTGCTGTTTAATGTTTTTTGTATGGTTTCTGCACTAAACGCAATATTTACTAAAAATAATAACCCATGAAACGAAATAAAATTTGGATGGATTGTGGCCAAAAATATGTGTTTATCATATAAGATTCCTTTTCCGTAAAAAAAATCAAATTTCAAAAAAATATATATTGACTGGTTTCCGAAATAAACGATTTAATTACTTTTTTTTTTCATTTATGTTTTTTAACATATCGAAACAAAATAAAATGGAACTCTTTTTTCTGAACTATACTGATTTAAGTTTGTCACGTTTCGTTAAACCAAATCAATTGAGATGCTGACATTATTTATGAAAAATTTGACTTTTTCGTCAATCAGAAAAATCCATAAGAAAAAAAAATATTTAGCCTTAAGTTAGTAGCTTATAACTAAAAAATTACATTTAATAAGCACATATACAAAACAAATTATATTCGAAAAATCGAAAAATTATATTTTTTGCATGACTAATTTTATCACTTTGTTAAATGTGCAACTTACAATAAAAGAAAACTTATATTTTATTGGTTAAGGAGAAAACCTCGCCATCACATTATTGGTCGAAAAATGAGCTGAAAATGTTATCTGTTAGATATTAAGTTGTAGATTTTGAATAGACTGTTTTTATCGGTGATAAAACCTATCATACTCAAAAGAAAGGTAGAATATTTGCTTTTTATGCATGATAAACTATAATTTTTTTTTTCGAAATCAATTTTCATGCAATTATGTGTGTTTTCCCTTCATTTACTTTAAAAAACTTTAAGAAAAGCTCTGACAGCTTTAAAATCAGTTCGATCGTCTGACGTGGTGTCTCTTGATTTTCTTAAGGTTAAAAGTGGATACTGTGCGTTTTGGATTTGTGCTATTCAATTCATCTTTTAATATTGCCATATACAAATACTCAACGTTAAAACAATCTTTCAAAATAAAATAGGATTTTACCAAGTCCCATCAAATTCGGTTTATTACAATCCAACATATAAGGAAGCAAACCTGGTTCCCTTTGAATTTTATTAGTATAAATAATTTTTTTTTCATATCGCTTAAAGTGTATGAATTAGTTGTATGGAAAAAAGTGTTAAATATCTCCAATGTCTTGGATGCATGGAAAAATCCTTTTTTATAAGATAAACAAAAAATATCTGTAAATATATATATATCCTGCGCGTGCATATTTCATGACCAAAAGCCAACTTTTTGGTATTAAAAAACCCAATGTACTTTTCAGAAAGTAAATGGATAATACATATCGAAAGATAACATGGAAATGGTGACGATTTTATTATACACAGGAGAAGGGGACACATGTGACTAAAAGTGAATGATATTTACTGTTTCTTAATATCGTTATGAATTAATCAAACAAAAGTCAATTAGTTAAAAATACACTTATTTTCTTTTGGGAATATTTTTTGATACATTTCATAATTTTTTTTTTAATATAAATGACCATTTTTTAAAAAAAATCAAAAATCGTTCAAATGAGCCCCACTGACGGGATGGTTATGAACATGCCTAGGACATATTTGAACAAAATATGAGGATGATTGTTTGAAAAATGCTGTTTTAACTTACCTACATTTATTGTTAATTTTACATTTATCACATATCGATATAAATATTAACATTGCTTGTAAGCAGGTTCATTAGTGTTTGTAATGACCATTTTTAAGTGTTTACAAATCTATCAAATACTGAAAAGCATAATAATAGAATTTACCATTCCACTAAAAAGCTGAAATTATATTTGATTCTATTTGAAGCTGTAATGTACTACTCCAAGAAGTTTGATTACTATGGAGAGGTAATGTTCATAAAAGCTTTCAACAGTAAAACTTTTCTTCTTTCGTGCCTTTAATTTTTGTCTGCAAATATATCTTACATTTATTTACGTGGTATGTCCTTAACGGGCGTGGAATGGATATTTCAACTAGCACTAAATATAGCGTAAAGGAACAATGAACATATTATCATTTCAATTAATTTTATTCATAAAACTATTTAATTATTTTTAAAATACAATGTAAATAAGGTAACTTTAGTTGTTACTCCGAACAATGGCAATGACAGGTGTGACTGTTCTTTTAGGCATTCGGAAACTGGCTTTTCTCCCAATTGCATTCAAGCCAACTACACCAAAACAAGCAGGCGACAATGTAAATGGATGTTACTTTTATTGTTAACATTTCATTCATTATCTTTTCTGAATGGAAAAAAATAAAGGGCAAAAAATAAAACAATGGCAAAAATAAAACTTTTTGTGAACTACAAACCTTAGAAAAATGGAGTAACAAAATATTTTTAAAATTAATTATTTTTAGAAAATGTTTTGCTATTTATTAGATGGTCACCTTATCTTAAAAAGGATGTTGATGTGTTAGAACGAGTTCAACATAGAGCTACGTAAATGATTCAGGGTACTTCGGGAATGAATTATGGAGAGAGGCTTAAAACTCTAAATATTTATACTCTCTAGGAGAGAAGGATTGTGAGTGTGATATAGATTAGATCAAAGTGAACGGTCAAAGGTCCCATACTTTTTCACCGAAATTGTGCCATAGACTAGGTCAGAATTGTTTATAGGATTGAAATAGTTAAGCAATTTAGTTAGTGGTGGGGGGGAGATTGCTAGTCAAGAACTAGCTGAATCTTGTTTTCATGTGTCAAATCAATATCCTTTTTTAAGATAAAGTGACCAGAATAAAGTGATCATCTAATAAATTGCATAACATTTGCCCCAAACAATGCAGTTTTGAAAATATTGTGTTTCTTCTTTTTCCAAGATTTGTAGTTCACTAAAAGATTTATGTTTAGTCATGGTTATTTCAGAAAAGGTAATGAATGAATGTTAATTATAGGACGACCTTATTCAGTTACTCAAATTTATCAAATTGGGTGAAGTGGAGGGATTGGAATTTAATATTGCCAATGTGATTAGAAGTCATGGATTCAAATTATACAAATCACAGTTTAATCGGGAGGTTAGAAAGCATTATTTTTTAATAGTGTTATAGACAAATGGAATAGTTTGCCTTAGTATGTTGTTAATTCTTCAAAAGTGGGTAGTTTTAAAAAGCAATTGAATCGGCATTGTGGAATCGTGTGGATTATAGATTGACATGACCAACCTTACTGTGCCTAGAGCCTGTAGTTGGTCGATATTATTTGTAATGTTTAACATATATTAACATAGATATTTGTAATGTTAATAACTAAAGGCACAACAGTTGTAAACTTTCGGAAAACGCAAAAAGTAGATTGCGAACTTAGTAGAAGACTATGGAGAATTAGTTTTTAAACCGGCAACGGAATTTTTTTTATTTGTAATTAATATACAATGTTTGTGCAAGGGGAAAGAACTAGATTCCACTTTTAATTTGAGACCATATCTCATTTCCGACAAAAATAGACATATAACCATTGTGCTTTTAGCCATCTATATTATGATTTTCAATTATTTATTAATATCCTAAATGCGAATTTTCGAATCTTATTTTATACACGCATAACATTAATTAATAAGTTATTAAGGGGAATAAATTAATTAATTGTATGTTAAATTAAATTATGCATTTTTGTAAATTTATTAATAAATGAAACAAATATATTCCTGTTATGTTTTAGCGTGCAATCAAATAATTTAACAGCACTCTTCAGTCATATAATATAATCGATTTCATCAAAAGAAAAGTTTATATAAACAATATTTTAATTATTTTTATGTTATGCAATGTTATTATCATTTATACAAAAAACTTTTTAGAATCCAATATCCTTTTTATTGCATTGAGAATAAAAAATACTATTTATATATAAATAGTTGGATTTCCTTAACCTTTGGCTGTGGGCAGGGACAGCATATGTCCTGTAGATTTGACAGGTCTCTTATGTGGGCTTGGAACAATTTTGACCCGAGAGGGGGAAGAGTTTTTAAAGCACACGAGGTCTGAATTAAGCTACATGAAGTTGAAGTAAGATTAAAAGCTACATGTTAAACTTAAATATGAAATTCTTTACTAGATATATAAGTGGGAACATATTAGCCAAACAGTAAACAAATATTCACTATTTTTAAAATCGTATGGTTATTTTTAACAGTTCAACCCTAAATTAAAATGTCGTGCATTAGATGGAACATTATGTATTCTATGTAAATATAAAACTTGGTAAATTTATATTGAAATATTTTTTAGAAAAGTGTACACTACGAACTCCTTGTCACGTTCAAATTATGAAATTTAAGTTTATTAGTACAAAGTTTGTTCTCGAAGTACATTTATGTACATTTTACAGCATTTTGAAATATTGAATAAATTAATAGCAATTATATGATTTAAAATTGCGAATGACATTATACAATATAAATATTATTAGCATAAAACCTTTTTTTTTATTTCCAAACAAACTTTCAATATAAAAATTTCTTATTTCCAACTTGCAGTAGTACATTGAATTTTAAACCATCTAAAAGTCAATAAAATATTGGAAACTAAAGTCACTAATCGGCTAATTAAAAAAATGAACGGTAAGTGCATTTTGCTTTTGAATAATATTTTCTGAAGTATATCTAGTAAATCTTAAAAAAAATCAAATCCGAAAGAGTGACTTTTATGATCTCCTGCTAGAATCTTTTTTAAAGGCAAGCTTCCAAAATGGTTGAAGTTGACTCATCACGTTAAATAGTCCGAAATGCTAAATAAACATTTTGCTACTCTTTTTCAAACACGTAAATCGTTTGGGAGGTAATTATAAATCAGTCTTCAGGGGAAAAAATATTTCCTGATTTTTTTTATTAAAAGAAAATATGTTTTTTCTAGATACTATTTACTAAAGAAAATATTTCTTAAGCAAAATAACATTTTATAAAAAGTAACTCAATCGGCTGTATACACTTAAAATAAATAATAATCGAATATGTTTATTAGTTAATGTTTAGTTCTTATTTATTGAATTTAAATGGTAAACATAAATTTACTTTTTACTATTTAAATGGTATTAATTGATTAGTCATGTAACATACTAATTAACCATGTTTCTTAAGGTTTTCATTTTTAATTAAATGTTTTAGTTAAAAAGGCAACGTGCTTGTTCTTTCAAACCAGTATATTGAAAGTGCTTCATATATGCAAGCTTAAACAAATTGTATTTTTATATTAAAAAAAAATATTCATTATACATGATGTATATTTTAAATCAAACGAGATATTAATATGTCGCTTTATTTTAAATATTAAAACCTGGCATCTTTTAATTTCTCTCCATCAAATTTCAAGTCCCAAGCAAGTTTTTTTCCCGACTACGGTTTTGGAATAACAATCTTCCAGTTAAATTGTGAGATTTTTTTTTAAACTACTATTTTTATTTTAAATGAGATATATTTTTGATGTTTTATAAGGTCCGTAGTATAAGGTCCGTAGTATAAGGTCCGTAAAATATAGTGTAATATATACGACAATTTTATATATTAATCCGGTTATTTTCAGTCATGTTAATCTTAAGTGCACTTAAAGATACCTAATTTTGGAGATGTTGAATTCACAAACCATGGATTTAGCAGCCGACACTGCTTGGCAACGAAACTCAAGCAATTCATTTTTAAATGGGATATCGTTTATAAACAAGAATTGATCTGAATATCTAAGCTTAGATAGTAGGTGAGGGATTGGCTTAAAGAGTCACATGATGTCCGATCTATAATTTCATCGCCAAGCAGCTTGCTGAATCTGTTTTTTGGAGTATTGTGGTTTGCGAATTATACCAATAATATCTAAAAAATAACGAAACAATGGCTGTCCTTTCCGTTTATTTATTGACTGAGTTTTGCTCATCTTGTTATTGCTTCTCATAGCCACTAATAAGTTGTTGACAATAATTTTTTATAGTATAAGTAATTGTTTTTTTTATATTAAAACCACACAATTTTTTAAAAACTTTTTTACGTCTTAATACGTTAGCAAAGACTCAACCTCGAAATTTTGAACGTTATGTTTTATGCATTACAATGTAAGATTAGCATTGATTTTCGTACGATTTTATTATGACACAAATTTAAAAAATATATAATAATACTAAATATGAAGTGTATAGTTCAGCTTTTAATAAAAGTTTTATGTATATAATTAAAATAGTGCTTGTTAAAGGAGATCTTTATTCCCGTAAAACTTTTAATTTGAAATGCAATTTTCATTTTTTAATGTTCCTAAATAAATTTTAGTCAAATAATACTTTGAATGGTTTAAAAATGTTGTTAAAATACTGCTTCAACCCCTTCACTTTTATTTAAAATTCAATATTTTTAGAAAAAATATTATTTAACATTTTTATAAATAAAAAAATGTATTGTCTTTACAAACAAATTGCCTTACAGACTTTTCATATTTTTAAGGAATTTTATTTAAATAATTGAAAAAATCGCAAACTTTACTAGTCAAACTATTTTAAAAAAAATACTTTAAAAATATAGTCTATATATTATTAATCCGTAAAATGAAATTAAAGTAATACGTTTTAAAATACACTGTAGCAAATTTGGAGCAGTTTTTTCAAATAGACCTGAACTTATATAAATTAAAACTTAATTAAACGTGATGAAAATCATCAATGAGAAAAATGAGTTAAAAGTTAATATCCAGGCTAATATCCAGGCAATCTTGTTCGAAGCATAATACCCAAAAAAAATAATTAGTTCTACTTAATGTAAAAATATAATTTTGGTGTCTTAAAATAAAATTCAAATGAACTATTTTATAAAGCACGAAAATATTTTGGGATATATTTGATGATTTTGTGTCTCATCATACATGGATATAATCTAACATAATATTATTATATAAAAATTAAATTTATATTAGAACTATATTTCGAAACTTATTTTGCATGTAGCGATTATACGATGCACATTAAAAAAATAAAATATATTAATATCGAAATGACGTATGAAAATATAAAACATTTCGCTTGTTTATCTATGTTTAATATATTTTAATTCTGAAAATGATCTAAAATCAAATATTTTTTCTGAAAATATCGGCAATAAATATGTTTAATTTTAAAGGATTTACGCAATAAATAATATTGAAATACCATGAGCAATATTAAATACAATTAACTGGAAAACCAGGAAACCTTTTATGAAACATGATATTTTTAAATTCACAATACTACAGTCCTGGCAAAATTTATACAGTATGTACTGCTACTAGATAGGACTTTATTTACTACTGTATTGGCTTATCCACCGTAAATAATTCTACTAATATAAAAGGTTTTAAATAAGTAAAATTTGTTCAATAGCAATTATTTGACGAGTGAAGGGAAAACATAAGCAGTATTAATTCTGGCTTGCTATAGTATAGAGATTTTGTTAATGTCGTCTAAAATATGCCCAACCTAGACACTGATACTTAATCTGATATAGGCTCCTTAATTTTTTACTTTGCTTTGTAAACGATATGTACATCTCAAAACACCTAAACAAATGCAACGTCGTCCACCACTTACCTCCCCATGGGGGTGGCTCTGTGAAGACCACACTAAGTACTCCTTTATATCCTTTCCGACAGAAGTAAGCACACTAACGAGCACTCAAACACATGGCTGCCTTCAGCACATTAGCGAAGTGTGCTAACGGACGCGTGAAGAGCATCCAACACGTGGTCAAAGCGAGCGACGACAACAACAGAAGGGGGGATCCTCCTTAATCCAAAAACAGCGTCGCGCTGAATGAAATTATGATAATTCGTAAGACTTTCAATCGTTTAATTCGAACAAACCAACGCGGCACTGGCGGCGGCTCGACAATCCACCCTAAAAACGAAGGTCATCCATTTAAAACAGGTTGAACCTAATATAGAGATTTCCGGCAGAGGGCGTTTAGGTGCGAGGGATGGTGTTCATCTCTTCCGCATCTTTTTCTCTTCCCGCATCTTTTTCGGTTTTGGCGCCGACGAAGATAAATGGGGTTCGACTTCTGGAGGTTGAGATGTCTCCGGAGAATTTGACACTGGGGGGTGGGGGGAGTGTTTTGAAACGGGAGTGAGTTTTCGTCTGGTTTTCTTGTGTTTTAAAATGAGTTAAATTTGCTCATTTGAGTGAGTAGCAGTGTATTATTCCGTATTGTGTTGACGTTTTTTAGTATTTGGTTTAGTTTTATGTTACAAAAAGCGTAATTGAATTGTTCATTTCAGAAACCAGTTAACATGCGTCTTTTTATTTGATTTTTTTTATGGAATTGGAATCTCATATGGTAAACACATATTTTTATCCACAATCCATTTACATTTCATTCCGTTTTATGGGTTATTTATTACAGTTTATATTGCGTTTAGTGAACAAACTAGACAAGTGACTTTAGGTAACAATAGACTGAGCGCGAATGCAATATAATTCATATGTTGAAGGGTTTCAAAAATATAAAATAACGAATTTTTTTACGGTATTAGAATCTAACATCAAAAATGCGTATTTTTGTGCACAATCATGTCAACTTCCATTTCATCAACTGCCAAATTAAATTTAAAATATGCATTTTTACAGTAAAAACATATTTTATTGTAGGAACCAGCTATTGCATTAATTAAAAAAGTATGAAATTAAATATTATAACTTAATTATAGGCAACATCCATTGCGAGAACATGTTAACTAACTCTAATTTTTGGTATTTTAATTTTTTAATTTTAATTTTTACGGAATCAGAATCTTATATCAAAAAAACATATTTTTGTCCACAATCTTGTAAACTTCCATTCCTGCAACTGCCAAATTAACTTTAAAAATGTTCATTTTTACAGTAAAAACAAATTTTATTGTAGAAACCAGCTATTGTATTTTTTTAATTAAAAAAGTAAGGAATAAATATTGTAACTTAATAATAGGCAACATACATTCTGAGAAGATGTTAACGTAATACTCTACAATTTTTAAAGCTAAAATCTATATTAATATCAAAGATAGAATGTTTTTCTTTGTCCAAAAAATTTGAGAAAATTCACTTAGATGGTGTATTAAAAAAGCGATTCGATTAAACAACGACTTTTATTAAAATAGAACTATGATGAAGACAAAATCCATTTCTTATTTAAAATATTTATATTAAGTATTTTTTAACTTATTATGTATTTTAACTTTTGTAAAAGATTATTTTATTTTCTCGTTTTAGTTTTAGTCTAAAGACAAAATAAAAAAACGATGTAAATTAAAAATATGGAACGAAATCCGATTATTCGATTTTTCCTTAAATTTGAATGATTCTATTCATCATTTGGGTTCATTGTCCAAGAGGAGTAACCTTAATAAGGAAAAATAACAAGACTTATGCATTTTTATAAGTTATCAATGAAATTAGAAAGTATAATTTTATGTTAAATAAATGTTTATGTGAGTCAACAATAAAAAAATTTATTGCGTGGTATATAATAGTTTTAACGACTATTTTCTTAAAAAGTTAATTTAAAAATAAAAATTCAAATATCATATTTTTATTTTTTGGTTAATTTTACAAAGATTTTAATTGATATTTTAAACATAAAGATTATACTAAAATATTTACGATATTGTACTAGTATTTTATATAAGATAATTATAATGATTTAAAAATACATACTCAGTTATTCTACATAATTAAAGCAAAAAAATATTTACTTAATTTGTAAAACAAAAACTTGCCTTATTTGTTATTTAGGTTAACGTATAAATAGTAAAGCCCTTCAAGAAACATTTCGCACACTAAAATTAATAATTATAAACCTATCAAATGCTTATTTAACACGCTTAAATTAAGAAATATAGTCGTTATTTACAATACAATGGAACAGTAGAGATTTTTTCAAAATCTACTGAACAAGTTTTGAAGAATAGCGGGTCTCTAGAAACAAATGATATCCAATGGGATAGGAAATATTTTTAAAATAAATTTTACATTTTCAAGACTTATTAGAATGAAACAGTGAGAAATAAAATCGTTTTTAAAAGTCTATTATTTATAGCAATTATTAGAAATAATTGCTGTAAATAATAGACAACGTACAGCTGTAATTAAAATATCATATTATATTGTATTAAAAGGTATTACGAAATGGGAAAACTTAAGGTTACCAATAGGTCACGCAAGTAGTATAAAAATTGAATGAAAAAAATAATGTTTAATAATAACAAGCGAAATACCTAACTCAATGTATTAATTTCATCTGGTAAAGGTTTTAAACCGTTATGAAAATTTAATTCTTCCAAAACTTTATAATATCTTCTAAACCACTATCTTACGCAATTTCAAGGTCATTTAAAATTTGGCAAACATCTTTCCTAATATTTTTTAACATCGTCATTTGCTGTAGCAAAGGAACAATTTTTCTAAAAAATATTAAAATGTGAGAATAGAAAAGTGAATCGAAGAACTGAGAGACAAACATTATAAAAAATATTGGTTTTAAATTATCTTATTTTGATGCAAGACTTTAAGTGATAGCTAAGATTCCTATTCAAGATCCCCCAACTGAGCAAAGTCCAACAACGGGTGGAGTTTGCTGGTAAATATTTACAGGTAATAAATACGGGCAAATGTTCTTGGTGAAATGGAAACAATATAAATTCGTAAACTACAAATGCCTTTTTATTTGAAAGAAAATAATTATAATTGAAAACAAAATTAACAAAAGGCGAGACTGCATATGAATTCAAATATAAAAAATTGTTTCAATAAAAAGTAGTCATTTAAAGAAAATGATTAGGTGAAACTGGCATTTTTCAAACCCAATAATTTAATTATTATTTTTGTCATTAACGAATATATTACCAGCGGAACGTATTCATTTGAATATAAAATAGCAGCCGCTTTTGAGCTACAGCCAAACTCGCACTGATTTATGATTCAATTTAAGAGACGCCACGCTATGGATATCCCGATTTAAATTTTAGAATTAATTGTGCAGGATCCTTGAAGTAGCATATAAAAAGATATTTTTTTATATGAATGCAAAATCAAATAAAGGCCCTTTGTAAACTCTCTCAGACTTCCCAAGGCTATGAGGTGCAAAAGAAAAAAAGTCTTTATTCTTCTTACAATAGTTGGCAGCAGCAGTAGCTTGATAGTGATTAAGAAGATAAATTGTCGTAATGGAATCTGTCAACATAAAACCTTCATGTGGCTTTAATTTACAATACTGTTTATAAAATTTATAGGGTTTAAGGAATGTTTTTAGAATTTCATATATTAAATTAGAAATTTAGTTTTACTGATATAGAAAATCACAGAATAACTTCAAAAATAATTTTAACAAGGATAATCATGTTGATGAGTCATTTTTATTTGTTAGAGATTAGTTGTTTATATATTTTTAATTACTCGATTTGTCAGATATAACCGTTCGTTTGTATTCTGATTTTATAAAATTGATTGATAAAACTGATAATTAAAATTGATTGATAAAACTGATAATTAAAATTGATTTATTGATTTGATAAATGAAATTTCCTCTGGAAACTTTAATTACTACTTCTCTCAATTTTTGTCTTCAACTTAAATTTCACATTTTTTAATGTCTTTAAAAGCATTAGTTGAAATTTTAGAAAATAGTTATATATCTATTTTTTTTTATTTTAACTGATATATACCAAATGGTTTGGAAAACGGTTTAACAGGATTTTAGTTTTTAGATGATTATATCTTCTTGAGACCTGCCATCCATTAAAATGTATGTTTTAGTTTTCTCTCCTTTTGTGAAAGATTTTATTGTAGAAAACTATAGCTGGAGTGGAATCATAAAGGATCACTTTTTAGCTTTTGTAAGCTGGTAACGTTTGTTTGTTTGTTTACAATATGGCGAAGTACGTGAGTTGAGTTCAGCCTTGGTCAAGCAGGGAATGGACGCTTTAGTGGACACTCTCGATTTACATATTCTTTGTTAATGTAAATTTATTAGTAAATAAACTTTTCAAAACTTATTAAATTTTTCTACAGAGATTTTATTAATGAAATTTATCACAAATTAAACTTTGCAAAATGTATTATATTTTTGTACAGTGCTTATGATTTCAACATCCATTCAAATGCATGTGTTCTCCGGCACAATTTTTGTTAATTTTTTTTTTTTAAAAACATTTTAATTGAAATATATATTTTATTTCGCTCAGGTCTCAGGTGGCCATAGAAGTAATATTTTTTGTATTGATTATCAATTTTGTGAGCAACAACTTTTAATTACAAACTACTTTTAATAATAAAGAAAGGTAAGGCCTTTATAATACTTTTAATGTAATACTCTCCTTTTTATCGAATAAGTTTTTTACTCTCCTAAACATTGTTGTCTTTAAGAAATCTATATTTATTAAAAATTAAATTATTGGTAAATGAACAACAGATGGCAGCACATATTAATTATTTGGGTGTGCTAAGTTAAAGAAAAGTTGCCCCCTTTTGACGTGGAATAAGTTAAAGAAAAGTAACTAATTCATAAACGGGGGCTGAAAATGTCGCTTTTTGAGTGGACGTTTCTACTTGTGGAAGGACGACTTGTCTTACAATAAGAGGGCTGACGGACGTTTTTCAACGCCTTTTGTCTACATTGACGAGACGATTGTAAAAATATTAAAAATTGTTTTATATTTTTAGTTCCTCTTTAGTCTGCATGCTTTTAAGCTATCAGAATAGTTTTTTTATTATTGGAAACGAATTTAGGGAAAATATTAGTTTTAGTGTAAGTGTTTGGTAAAATATATAAAAAACAACGACTTTCCTTAATTTAAGAATGTTTTTTTTTCATAATCTTGTTTGTATGGGTTTAAAATTTAGGGAATGTTAAAGAATGGCTTATATATAAAAAAAGGTGACTAAAAATAGTAAAATATTTGTGACACACTAAACATTAGAAAGTATTTTATGTTCTATCTCAGGTAACAGAAAGTAAAAAAGATATCATTATATAAAATGTAGTTTTTTATAAATGTAAGTCACATGAAATACATGAATTTGCATAAGCTATTTTTTTTTTCACCCTTACGAAAATGATAGGTTTGGTTTAATTTTTTTTTAATTTTCCTTTGATCTACATTGACGATAAATGAAGAAATGATTGTAAAAATATTAAAAGTGGTCCTATATTTTTAGTTCCTCTCACTTAGTGGTTTGATGGTTTGAATGCGTTTCAGCTATCAGAACAATTTTTATTATTGGAAACAAAGGGAGGGAAAATATTATTTTAGTTCAAATATTTGGATAAATTTATAAAAGCTCATAGGCAAGTTTTGTTCATAAAGAAACGGTTTTGAGTGTTTGAAATGTCAGAGTATCTATTTCCATAATGTGATCTTTCTGTGAAGCTGTAATTCACCAAAACCAACTTAGGAGGTTTTGAATAAACTCACCAACAAGTATAACTAAAAACGAAAATATCTGCAATGTCATTTGTTACAAAATTTCATAACTCCAAAATACGTATTCAAATGCAAATATTGACAACTAACAACAGGCTGAAGGCCCAACAAGGCTTCAAGCTAGTATCTCCTTACTATCCCCCAATGAATATTTAACTTCTTCTTAAAGTCCTTTACTCCTGGTACAATGAACAATATACACTGGCAAGTTGTTCCATTTGTCTATCACCCTATTATAAAAATAGTGTTTTCTCCCTTCTCGATTGAAATGTGATTTGTTTAATTTAAAACCATGATCTCTCATTCTACCACTCACATTAAAATCTAAACTCTCCACTTCCCCTTGTATAATAAATCCTCTAACGCTTCTCTCTTCCAGAGTATACAAATTTAAATTCCTTAATCTATCTCCATAATACATGCCTGAAAACACTTATACTATTTTAATAGCCCTGTTCTGAACTTTCTCTAACAAATCAATGTCTTTTGTCTTTTTTAAGACACAGTGACTAAAACTGTACGTCATACTCAAGCTAGAGCCTTACCAAACCTCTATACACAATGGCAAGATTATACCCTTAGAGTGTCATAAAACACTTTTCCTTATGAACCCCAACATTCTATTAGCGTTCTTGTTAACCACTGTTCATTGATAACCCATTTAAATATTCTCATTTAATAATCTCATCTACTAAATCCTTACCAAACCTCTATACACAATGACAAGATTATAATCATTTGAGTTTGATAAAATAATTTACCTTATGAACCCCAACATTCTATCAGCGTTTTTGTTAGCAGCTGCATATTGATGACACATTTTAAAATTCTCATTTACTAAAGCCTTACCAAACCTCTATACAGAATGGTAAGATGATAACCCTTAGTATGATAAAACACTTTTCCTTATGAACCCCAACATTCTATTAGCGTTCTTGTTATCCGCTGTAGATTGATGACCCATTTTAAAATTCTCATTTACTAATACCCAGAATTGAGCCTATTCATTCCTCTAATTGGTTCTTAACCACCAATTACCTTCCCGTTCACTGTCACCTAAGGGAACTTCTGTTTTCTTTTCAAACAAGATGGA
This sequence comes from Troglohyphantes excavatus, assembly GCA_963932185.1. Classification (NCBI taxonomy): domain Eukaryota; kingdom Metazoa; phylum Arthropoda; class Arachnida; order Araneae; family Linyphiidae; genus Troglohyphantes; species Troglohyphantes excavatus. Next base: position 59,068,011 of record OZ010673.1, on the reverse strand, counting down.
CCCCCACTGCTGACTGCACACTCCGATCACTCCGTCAATCCGCGCAGAAATCACGGGTGTTATTGTTGACTTAGGACATTCTTCTCACGAGAATAGTCGAAACGTGTGACACATAATTTAGGCAGACAAGTCACCTCGCTCACAATGATGCTCATACGCGAGAGTGGTTCCGTTTGTTGCGAGGTATAAGAATAGTTCGCCCGTTTGCCAAGAAGGGTGTGAACCTCCTGGTGGTAAAAATAGGGGGGAGATATCGGGCCACCGAGTCATGAAAAGCGACGGTAAGTAGAGGCATGTCACCTTTGAGATTGGGTTCGCACTCGCTGATTCACGGGCAAATTATCGCTACGGATTATTGCGGGGGAGTAGAAGAATAGGAGTCCTCAAATGAAACTTACACCACTGCCGAATGCTTCGTGGGTGTAAGCTGTTCACACTTGGAACGTTGGAATTGATGGATCAGTACATTTTAACCTTTAAGTATGGGCTGGGGCGGCATCTGTCCCATAGATTTTACAGGGATGGGCTCGGAAAAATTTTGACTACTAAGGGCGAGGGGACGAATTTGAAAACATATGAGGTCTGAAGTATGCTGTTTGCGGCAGAACTGGTATTTACATGGTTTAGGACATGTGACGGTCGACTAATGGTTTCTACAATCGTCCTCAGCTAGGCTTTTCAGTTTTTCAACCCCTCATATGACCCTACCCCATCTACGAACCTACCTGCTTTGTGGAAGAATTGTTAGGGATTGGTCCGTCCGTCAGACAGTTACACGCCTATTATTGTAAGGCAAGTTGCCCCTCCATATGTCCACAACAATGTAATGTTCACTACATTTTAACTTTACGTGTAGGCTGGGACAGCTTCTGTCCCATTGATATTACAGGTCTAGCGATGGGCTTGGAACGAGTTTGAACACGGAAGAGGGGAGGGAGAGAATTTTGACAGCATATGAGATCTGGAGATCTGAAGTATGCTGTTTGCAGTAGAATATGTAATTACATGGTTTCGGATATGTGGCGTTTGTCTAACGGCTTCCACAGATCATCTTTTGCGTGGCTTTTCAGATTTTCAACCCTTCAAATAACCCTACCCCATCTACCGAATCAACCTGCTTTGAGAAATTATTGTTAGGGATTGGTCCATCAGACAGTTACACGCCTCTTATTGTAAAGCAAGTCGTCCTTCTACATGTCTGAAACCATGTAATGTTCACTACATTTTAAACATTACGTTGGGCTCTTACAACATATGTCCCATAGATTTTACAGGTGTAGCGATGGGCTTGAGATAATTTTGACCACGGAAGTGGGGGGGGGGGGGATTTAATTTTTAATGCATATGAGGTCTAAATCAGAACAGGTTATTAATAACACGGTTTCGGACATGTGACGCTTGACTGATGGTTTCTACAGTTCATTTTAGACTTGGCTTTTCAGTTTTTCAACCCATAAAATGGCCCAACCTCATCTGCAAATCTACCTGCTTTGAGGAAGAATTGTTGACGATCCATCCGTCAGACAGTTATATGCATTTTGTTATAAGGCAAGTTGTCCTTCCACAACGCTTTGAAAACTCTTTGCCCTGCCTCCCAAAGCGACATTTTCTCCCCCCGGTTAGAAATTAGCCACAGGTAGGGTAACTTTTCTTTAACTTAACCCACGTGAAAAGGTTAATTACCCAAATAATTAGTATGTGGGGCCATCTGTTGGTCATTTACAAAGACTTCAGCTTATAAAATTGGAGACATCTGTTGCTCACAAAGACTGGAATTTACCTGTGGTGCCATCTGCTGTTTATTTGCAAAGACTTCAGTTTATAAAATTGGAGACATAATATGTTGTTCACCAAGACTTGAATTTACATGTGGCTGCTGTAAATTAACCATGAACTTAATTTTTAATAAATCTTAATTCTTGCACTACTACTACATCCAATTACTGCAACGTTCAGGTAATTCACGTAAGCTTTCCATACTTGGAACAAGTGTACAAAAATTCAATTCCCGAAATAATTAGTATGAGATCAAATTGTTCATTTACAAAAACTTTCATTTACATGTGGCGCATCTGTTGTTCACGAAGACTTGAATCTACATGTAGCATCATTTGTTGTTCATTTATCAATAATTAATTTTTTTACAAATCTCAATTCTTTAAAGACTGCATTGTTTAGGAAGGCCAAAATAGTATTTTCTTTGATATTTAAAAATGTTTTCTATAGATTTGAATTTTTACGTAATTTTGTAATTTTTTTTATATATATAATTTTAGAAGAACGCATGTTTTTACTATTCTCAATTAATTAGTTCGTGATTTCCTTTCCTTTGAAGTAGACTTAAAATGAATACGTAATAGTATATTAATTCGTATGGGAACTATGATGTTGTGTTAAGGGGGTCCGATACCCAAAATTCGCAAAAAAAGTAATTTTTTTTTTATATTTAAAAAATAATATTCAAACTTATTTTAATAACTGACAAAAAACTGCTTCAAAAAATTCCTATTACTTTTTTAGTTATGAATGTTTTAATGATGTGTTCCTATAACATAGTTGTATCATATGTAAACTTTAAAAGCAAATATCTCTGTTAGTGGTTTTGAAATTTAATGAACACTAAAAATGCTAAGGCTTTTTTACTATTATACTTAAAATCATAATTTTTGTGTGTATAGCAAGATAAATATATTTTAAATAGATGTATGCATTCAGATTTCCTATTTTTACCATAATTTGTTTTTTAAAACCACTTAAAATGGAATTTTATTTTTTTTCGTCAATTTTTTTTCCAAAATTTCTAATATATTTTATTTTTTTAAAGTGATGCATCGGAATCAAAATTTGAATGCATACATCTATTTACATATTATTCAAGATCTTAAATAAAAAAAATTGTTTCAAAATATTGAAAAACAAAAAAGGAGTAGGAATTTTAAAATTGTTAAAAAATTTACTAAAATTTTAATTTAAAAATAAATGTGCTATTTAAAAAAAAAATTGAGAGTCTTAAAATGTTTTTTTATGCATATTTAGAAAGAGAAAAAAAATTGGATTGTTCAAGTATAAAAATAAAAAAAAAAATGTCGAAGGTATCGGACCCCCTTAAAGTAAATAATATTTAGAGGGGTTAATTATGGTGAGCTAAATATTGAAATGTTTAAGATTTGTTTCTCATGATGGAGTTTGAAATAAGATGGGAATTTCTATTTTTATAGTCTTTGGGAGTCATTGAACTCTTTGAGTGAGGTTTAGTATAGCGATGCATTGTATATTTCTATATAAACCACTAATTATAAATAAATATATTTTTCAAATAAATAATATAACAGTAACTAGTATAACAAATAAATTAATCTCAAGCAAACATAATTTGAAACTAATTTAATTAAAGACAGAAGTTTGAGGCCTCAAAATAAGTTTTTGTAATCATTTTTATGTGGATACAACACGCTCCATAGAAAAAAAGAAATAAGTTAATTCTTTGATATGTTGCCTTGGTAAGATTAGTAATTTTGGGAACAACAGACATCGCAAACAAAAAAAATTAATTAAAAAAAACGTACGTCGATTTTAATTACATAAAGGGACATTCCTGCCAAATTTGAAGAACATCTAACTACTCGTTTGGTGGTGACTGTGTAACAAACAAACAAACAATCAAATTTACAGACAGACAAACAAACGAAGTGCCGAAAGGTCGAATTAAACAGGACCTTGCTAGCTCTTGGCCAATAAACCTTAAATTTTCTATTTAGCTCCACGTTGAAAATCAACATTTTTCGATATGATTAAGAGTATTCCCATATACAATATATTATATAAAATAAATATGTGCGTTTCTCTTTAATTAGATATGAAGAGACGCTGTTAGGACTAAATATAGTTTAAGTAATTTAATTTTGCATATAAAAACCAAGTGACATAAAGGGGTATTAGAAAAGTTTTAGGATATATTTCAAAAGAAATGTTCGTGGACATTACTCAAACTATGAGGGAAAACATGGTGTTCGAGAAATGAAAACAACGTTTGAGATAGCACTTCAATCTATCCTTAAATTTCAATAATAACTGGTAATTTGACTCCCGATTTAGTTAAAGTGTACTAATATATTCAACAAGTCGAATTTTTCATTAACTTTATGATAAAAATGCATTCACATATTTATCAAAACTCATTTTTGACGAAACAGATAACAGTTGTTTTTTTAATTTTTAATAACAAGTTGAAAAATATTGAATTACTTAATATTATACTTGTTACAACTTTTTTGAAAGAGACCCCAAAATTTAGGTACGTTTTATGTAAATTGGCACCGAATTCAAAATGTTTTAATAAGTAATAAAATAAAGAAATAATTTTTTTCAACTTCTTCGTAAAATTAAAAATTATTTTTGATTCCTTAACGCATTTTCCTTAAAGAGCCTTTCCTTGAGCTTTTCGGGTAGTTAAATGTCGGATGTTTTTTTTCAAAAGGTGCCCAAGTAAGACATCCCCTATCCAACAAAAAAGAATTTTCTAAATATCTGAATTAGAACCGAAATATTGCAGGAACATACATATATATATTTTTAAAATACATAAATGTCGAATTGATAACCTCTTCCATTTTCCTGTTCGCGAGCTTTGACGGTTTATGATTGGCGCGTTTTTCAGTTGGTTAAAGAAAATACAAAGCAGTCGAATTGATAACCAATCTCTTTTTGGTGCGCTTTGGCGGTTTCAGTTGCCGCTCTTTACAGTCTATTAAAAAGAAAAATATTCCACTTGAATTTCCATGGAATCTTTTCCTTTTAATCTCACCCATTCAATTGTATATATACGAGCAGAGACAAACTAATTTTCTTAAAAGTGTAATCAACAATGGAATTCTACGGAAACTCTAATGGAATTCTACAAACTCAAAAAAGAAACATAATACATTACCTTTAACAATGTTTTAAAGTTAATTTTCTTTATTTTCTATTGTCTGCTGGAGTATCTAAAAATAGCCACCTAAATTTAACATTAGGAGCATGGGTCGGAGGTGCCAGACCTATTACAAGCATATGAAACGAACTCTTTGCCAAACTTTTGAGAAGCTGATAAGTGAGGATATATTAAGTAATAGAGTGTGAAATTAATGGCCTGTCGTAAATTGACGTTATTTTCTGAAACAGATAAAATCTGTATAGTTTTTTTTAATAAGTATTTAAAACTCTCTATGCGTAATGTTTTATTTTAAGAAAGGGAATAAAGAAAAGAGGTTTGATAAATGATATTTTTGTTATGTCTTCAATTTTCAAAAAATGCAGAAGTAAAAATTATAACAAATTGAAAATTATTCTAAAAATAAGTTTATTTACATATTTTTGTTGACACTTAAAATCCGTAAAACTTAGCAATTTGATATTTAGTAACTAAATCATTCGTTGGAAAAACTTTTGAAAAAAAAAGGTTTAATGTTGTATACCAGAATAGAGTCGGAATTTATCAAAAACATATACAAAGATATGTTATTTTATATTAATACATGTATGACTGTCACATACTCCTGCCTAAATTTATATAAAGACTCCACCTGTCAATTTATGATTTTAAAGTTATTGTTCATAGATAATTACTAAAGTAAACACAATTAAAATAACATTTTACTTAAATATACCGTGATTTTTTTTAATAAACACTATTAAATTTGTGTATTAAATGATAATTCAATCGAAGATTTCTTACTTTTAACAAGAATAAACTAGTATCGCATAAGTTAAAAATAATCAATAACATTTTAAGGGTTTTTATAACGAAAAAATAATATAGTTAAGAAAATGTTTTCTTATATTCCGACATAAAATTAAACAATGCCTTTATACCACCTGTTTATTAGACCTCTTATTCCCCATAGGAACCTACCCAAATCCAGCTGCTCACAGGAGCCGCCAAGCAATCAGCCAAGTCCACGTCTAAATATTGTGTTTGTGCACAAAGGAATCCGCATTCATCAAGATCTCCATTTTGATTTATCATAGAATAGAATTCTCCTATCGTTTGCATCTGGATTCTAGCACGCCTCCGCCCTATTCTTAGGGGCGGGTATCTGGCAAGGGGATTTCGCACTCGTTAACGCCATCATTGTGTTTGAAAACAGTGAGCGATCGCTTGCATTCGGGCGTGCTGACGATGGCGAAATTAATTTTGGATTTGGCGCCGGATTAAGACGCGTTAATGTGAGTTACATTGCAGGCTAGGCATTTCTGTATTGTTTAAGTGTGTTTTGAATTTGAAATCGGAAGGTTGAACAATCCTTGCCGTTAATAAAAGTGACAGTTTGAAAGTATTATTATACCTCACTCAAGTAACCCCATAACCTACTGAAAATTCGGAACAAGCTGATATTTGAATATATTGAACTTATGAGTAAGAATAGTGCCCAATAAAAATTCCCGAGCATTTCGAGGTGTAGAAAATCTCCAAAATGATTACGCCGCAGAAAGATTACTCCGTACTGTTTCCTATTATCATCCATAACTTCGTTACTTGTGATCAAAATACTCGAGAAATTAACGATATTATTGTGTTTGAAAACAGTGAGCGATCACTTGCATTCGGGCGTGCTGACGATGGCGAAATTAATTTTGGATTTGGCGCCGGATTAAGACGCGTTAATGTGAGTTACATGGCAGACTGGACATTTCGTTATTGCTTAAGTGAGTTGTGACTTTAAAATGGCAAGGTTGAACGTTCCTTGTCTTTAATAAACGTGACATTTGAAAAGCTTTTATTCCCCTGGCAATTAACTCCATGCCCTTCAGCAAATTCGGAACAAGCTGATATTTGGATATATTGAAATTATGGGTAAGAATAGTGTCCAATAAAAATTCCCGAGCATTCCGAGGAGTAGAAAGCCTTCAAAATGGCGTTCAAAGATGACGTCGTCCTTATTTCTATTATCATCCATAACTTAGTACTTCTGATCAAATATACTCGGAAAAATACAAATCGTTTAATAAATAAATATTTCACAAAGTAATTGTAAATTTCTTTTACTTTTCTTCGACAATGACTTTAAACTTTGTTTTTAAGATTTTTAAATTCCTTAATTGTGTTGTTTTAATTAAAAAACAATTAAAATAATTAAATGCATTAATTATATTTTATAATAATCATTTTAATTTCTGATGATATTTTTGTTTTGTTTTGTGAGTCCCATAAATAATAAATGAGTTATTCTACTTTGAACGATAGAAAATGAGGTCAGATTTAATTTTCTTTTAATTGTTTTACGTTATGAAAGTTGTATTGATATATAAATACTAGTAAATAAAAATGAAATATATTTATATTATTTCAATTAAATAAGAATTATAGTTTTTATATTTTCCAGTTTCTTGAATATAATTTTAATTTTTTATAAAAAGACATCAATATCATATTGGGTTTTTGAAAGTGAAACTAAAAAGTGTAGAATTTTTATATGATATATGGAAATTATAGATTTTCATTTAGCTGTAAAATTAGATATATGCAATATATTCATTTGAAATCTTTCAGCAAAAAAATATTATTTACACTTAAAAATGAGTACCTGAACATACTCGTATTTCTTTGAGTACAATTGCATCTTAAACGAGTAATGACATAGACAAATTTAAGCAACCGTACTTTTTAAATAATGAGCAGTGTGGTTTAATATTGCTAATTTCAGCTTTTATTCAATCCATTTTAACTACGCGACCTGACAAACTTAAAATAGTTGTTCAGAAGATGGCTTTCCACATTATTTGATGTCGATTGCTTAAATGCAATTCAATTACAGTTCAATTTTCTTACTTCCCATTCTGTTGGCACACTTTTTTAACGTTTATTCTGTTTATAACTTCTTCACGTCGCCCTGGTTGTACAACGGATAAGGCACTGGACTGCGGTGCCTGAGCATAAGGGTTCGATTCCCGGTAAGTCTTGGTTGTAATTGTCGATATTTATTGAAAATAATTTATAAAGGCAGCCTATGTAGACAAGCTACTTCTCTTTTTATTCATTTTTACTTTTACTCTTTGTACTCATTGTTGAGTACAAGTCTTTTTCAAAAATGAAACTTATGTATTTCAAGCTATGATTAGCATTGAAAGTAATCAAAAATGAGTAAATTTTTCTTATTATTGAATACCTATTTTTCACAGTGTATTGAAAATTTTCATATAAATTCTTACACTACCAGTTGCATGATATTGTTGTTATCCAAAAGCGGATTTTTATGCTTACTTGTCAACTAGCCTAATCTAAAATTATGTATCATAAACTGCCAAACTTGAGAAAATTATTTGTGATCGATAATAAGTTCATTGTTTTACAAAGGCACCTAAAGTAAAAAAAAATTTACTTTATGGAGATATGCCAATTGGAATATATTTTAAACGTGTATATGGCAATGCTATTGTTGTAATGCTAGAAAGGTTTTAATCAATAATGGCTTAGGGTTGTAACATTTAATGGCTTAGGTTGCATTTTTAATGCATTAGTATGCTCATTCAATGCACTATAAGAATTTACAGGACCAGTTCCTTTCTCAGTGGTCACGAAAATATATCCATATAATTTAAATTTTTTTTAATTATGTAAACACTTAGAACAGAAAATATATAATCTACACTGTTAAAAATAGGTAATAAAAATAAGTAAAATGCACTTATTTTTGAGTACATTCGATAGTTCTCCCGCCTCCGGATACATAAGTTTCAATTTTGAAAAAAGACGTGTACTCAACAATGATTACAATGATAAAAAAAGGGTAGATGTTAGCCTACATAGGCTGGCTTCAAAAATCACTTTCAACAAACAACCAAGATTTACAGGGAATCGAACCCAGACCTCCAGGAACTGCAGTCTAAAGCCTTTCCCGTTAAACAACCAGAACGACTTTCATAATTTATAAACAGAAGAAATGTTAAAAAGTTGAACCAAAAGAATGGGAAGTAAGATAATTGAGATGTAATAACTGATTTTTCATTTAAACAATCAACATGAAATAATGCGGAAAACCACCTTTTGAACAACTATTTTAAGTTTGTCAGGTCGCTTTGTTTAGATGGTTTGAACAGAAACTGAGACTAGAAATATTAAATCACACTGCACCTTTTTAGGAAAGTACGGTTATTTAAATTTGAGTTAGTCATCGCTCATTTACGATGCAATTGCACTAAAAAAAGAATGAGTAGGTTCAAGTACTCCTTTTTTTTTGTACCCTTTTCTACAGTGTTTGTGTGACACACAGAACCAATATATTACTTGATTCATAGTTAATTAGTATTTAATTTAGATAAGTTTAAGTGATTTAAAATACAGCTTTAGACGAGTCTATGCATCTAATATACATATACATACACAGAATATACATGCACCGTAGCAATACAAGCTAGATCTCAAACAAATGCATAATGACAAATAGTTTAAATTCGTATAAGATTTGTATTCGTATTATTATAGTCCACTGGTATACCAGACAAATGGCCATTCTGATTTAATACAAGTATTATCATCATTCCTTATTTTATAGTCAGGAAAAAAAAGCGTAGTCAGGAAAACAATCAAAAACAAGCATTGTTTCCACAATTCAAAACCTATGGAATACAGATGGACATTCGCATTTTATGAAAACGTTTTCCCACAGTGAATGTATGTGCATAAAAGGTCATATTTCTTACAACTATACGCCTGTAATGTATAAACTTGTTTTTTTTTCTATCGCTCTTTCTCGAAGTTGGATTCCTCTGTTATTAAATATATTTAGGATAATTTACTTTGAAGTACAATAACCTCTATTTCTACAAGATGCTGCAAGTTATTTATAATAATTATTTCCTCAGATAATTTTTTTAAAAAATTAGTTCATTTATTTAGGATTTATTTTAAAATAAAAAGAAATTCCTTATTTTATATTAGTGAGATTTCTTGCAATTACAGGAAGTATAATTGGGGTACGTTTACTAACCTTGAATTGAAGCAAGTAAAATCGTATTATTGTTAGTGATTCAACAATATTTTCTGTTATGTTCAATTTTCACAGTGTTTGCAATACATAATTTAAATAACTGAGATACTATCGGATTAATCAATTACCCAACTTCTATTAAGTATTAGCTCATATAGAAATTGATTATATATAAATGAAGAGATCCGGCGCAAAACAAATTTTATCCAATTTTTTTTTATTTAAATTTCGATTGCATATCGATTTTTATGTAGAGTCATAGAAAACGATCTATACCCATTCAAAATTAAAGGTTTGAAAAGTTGAAGTTGGAGCAAAGCCAACTTTATCCACTCATGAGCTCAGCCCAAAACAAACTATATCCTGCCATATTCGTGCAACATTAACTTTATCCGAACGAAAATATCAAATACTGACTATTTTGATCCGAAGGATATAATTGGTTTTGCGCCGAACCTCCTCACATAGAAAATACAAATAGGAAAATTATAGTTTTTTTATTTTAAGATACACCTTACGTTGTAGAGCTTTTTTTAAAAACAATTTGTGCATGATATTAAGTAAAATTGTTTCAAAAAGATTTTTTGTATGGTTAATGTTTTAACAAACAATAGAAACTGGGAATGTTAACCTTTTTTAGTAAACATATGGAGATTAAATCAGGATTTAATTGTTTAAATTTTATTCAGCCAAGGATTGATAAATAGCCATTTTTATTAAAAAGAGGTTATATAAATAATATATAATATCACTTAAATATCGGCGTATTTATATAACATGTAATCACGTTTGTACGAGTTTTTGAAAAATGCCTGACTCTACTTTCTCAAATCTATGCTAAAAGACGTTATGAAATATAACCCAGTAAAAAATGGTCGATAACATTTTACGTTTTACAAATATTTAATAGTCTTCATTAACTTTAATATAAAAACACACATACTGACGACCAACTACAGGCTCTAAGTTCACCAAGGTTGGTCCGGTATTTAGCATCCTAACAATCCCCCAATGCCATTCCAGCTGTCATTTTAAATTATCTACTCCTGACGAATTAACCACCCCTTCAGGCAAACTATTCCATTTATATTATACTCTATTTTAAAAATAATATGTTCTACTTTCTTGCTTAAGTTGTATTTTGTATGACTACTACCCGTGACCTCTAGTCCTATTGGCTGTATAAAATCTTATGTCTTCAACATCACCCGATTTGATAAATTTAAATAGTTGAATAATGTCCTATGTAATCCTCTTATCCACGAGTTATGCATGCTTGAAAGATCTAAGTATATCGCTATTGTTCATTGCTGAAGTACCTTGAACCAATTTCGGAACCCTACGCTGAATCCGTTTTAACAAATCGAACTTTTAAATAGATTTGAGAAGCGAAAAACTTGATAATTTAAGATATTTTACATTTTAATAACTCCGACCATATTTCAATTTCAAAAAATATTCATTGTCATTTTTAAGTTAAGTTTTTAAAAATGAATTCCCAAACCAGAAAAGGCACAAAAAAAAAAGGTTCTTATACGATATTTTTTTTACCATGGTCTTAAGATTTTCGACAGGAATTATAACACAAGTTACTTTAATAAAGAGTCAATGCTTTATGACGTTTTAACGCAAACATTTATTACATAAATTTAAGTAGTTTAAATATTTTGCATATATATCTTCTTTAACTAAACATGGATTTTTGAGGACTCAAACATATAAAGTTACGCTCACATTATCTTTATATGTGGTATTAATTATATATGGAATAACTAAATATTAAATAGTGTCGTTTACTATTAATTATACCAAGAGTGAGATAAAATTTTATTTAAGTTATCTCCTCCAAGTAAAGTTTTAATGTATATAATATTTACTTTATATATGTTTTAAATAAAGAAATAAAACGTTATATTTTTAACATGAAAATAAATTAGTCGGTCGTAATTGGAATTGACGATCTCCACCTCTTGGATCCTACACGTCGCAAAAATGTGCTGATGCAGTAGTCACTAAAGAGACACATAACTAACGCAGCGGTGTTTATTGTAACTGCCATTCATGTCAAAACACCAAACGAGAAAATAGCTCCATATATTTAGAATAACTAAATAATTATAGCCCCGTTTACTATTAATTATATTAAGAGAGCAATAAAATTGAATTTATCTCCTCTAAGTATATTTTAATATATTCAATATTTATTTTAGATAAATTTTTAAATAAGAAACATTAACGTTATTTCTTGAACGCGAAAATAAATTAGTCGTTCGTAATTGAAATTGACGCTCCCCGCCTCCTGGATCCTACAGGTCGCAAAAATGTGCTAATGCAGTAGTCACCAAAGAGACCCATAACTAACGCAGCGGTGTTTTTGTAACTGTCATTCATGTCAAAACTCCAAACGAGAAAATAGCTCCATGCATTTAATTATATGTAGAATTACTAAATAATTATAGCCCCATTTACTATTAATTATACTAACAGAGCGATAAAATTTAATTTATCTCCTCTAAGTATATTTTAATGCACACAATATTTATTTTACATAAATTTTTAAATAACAAACATCAACGTTATTTCTTGAACGCGAAAATAAATTAGTCGGTCGTAATTGAAATTGACGCTCCCCGCCTCATGGATCCTACAGGTCGCAAAAATGTGCTAATGCAGTAGTCACCAAAGAGGCCCATAACTAACGCAGCGGTGTTTTTGTAACTGTCATTCATGTCAAAACTTCAAAACGAGAAAATAACCCCATATATTTCTGTCCCCTTATCGCAATCGGGCCAAGAAACTCTCGCTCTCGATGTGTGTATTTTTAAATCCGTCTAAAAACAGGTGACTCGGTGTGCAGGCCGCAGAGGATCTCAAAAGAGTTAAAAATATTATTGTCAGATCGGAAAAGTGAAGAGCGAACACGTAAAAAGTAACCGCCCACTTGGAAGAAAGTGCACAGATGGAACTAAATATAAACCACTGGGCTGATTTGTGTGTGCATATTTTTTTTTCATCCTTCATTTCAATTAAAGCTAAATTTGTTTTCGTTGTTCTCTCTTTCTCTCTTGGGTGCTTCTTGAAGGGTTTGCTTAGGGGGACCGACAGCCGAAATTCTGCTGTCAGCCGAGAGTTCGCATTAGTTGCGGGCTATTCCTTCGCACGCCACTGACAAGCGCGGTAATTGCTTCTCCAACTCCAGTCCAAACTGTTTTGCAGAGTCTTTCATTTTATTTTCTGCTCAAATGATCTATTTTTCGCAATCTGTAATCATTTTGTCATTTGTTGTACACTTTTACACGAACGTGTCTGCTTATATACGCTTAAAACATCTAACTAAGAACTTTTTTTAAACGGAATGAGTATTTCAAGAGAATACAGATTTGGAATGATGCAGCCTCTATAAAGCAATCATACCATTGTACTGAAATGCTCCTTGTTAAGTCGCCCTACCTTAACCCTCTAGTGCATAGTGTAGCATATATACTACACAACTTTAAAATGACCGCTAGTTGAATCTATTGAGTTTTATGTTAACTATTATAGTATTATCACTTAGAAAATCATGTGCCTAGTTATATTACAGCTAATACATAATTGACTTATTACATGTTCGACGTAGGGACTTGAAAATTTGATTATGTTAAAAATCTAATTTTTTAAACACACTATTCTGTAAATTTTAAAGTGCTTTCTTTTTTAGTTACGGAGTCTTTCTTGCGCTGACATCCGGACAGATTTTGAGGAATTTTCAGTTGCGGTGAAAGTAAAAGTGGTGTGTGTCAAAAATGGTTGGTTAATTAACGTCGCACTAGAGCTATACAGTGGGCTATTGGCGACGGTTCGGGGCCTATCTCGAAGGAAAGACCCTGGAACGATTTCTCGTATTTTTGAACTATGGTCAGATGACGTGGACAACACCTGAGCTGACACCCAACGCCTTCAATAGACGTCGGGACTTTATACCCCGATCAGATTGATCGTGCACCAGTCCCGTATACACGCCGATCATTTTTGTGGATGTTCTGGACGACATTCTAGTATTTTAGTAGCAAAGTTGGCAACCCTCCGATCGCAATATCTCTACTTTTTTTACTATTCTTTAGTCTAGTCCTCGCACAGGTTCGAACCGTGAATCCTTTGATTCACAGCCGACGCCTTTATCCACTGGGCTATCCGGCCCCCGTGTCAAAAATGGACTTGAACCACTATAACTTTTACCACCTCATATGTGGAGTTAAAAGAAAGAACTTCATCTACCTTCAAACAATGGAAAGTCTTATTCGCCAAATTCTCTTTTTATCACCGATGAATTATGGATGTATTCAAAGCAGCTGCTTTGTGTGCTACAAGTCGAAATATTCACTACTTTTAGGTAGCAACCAAATTTTTCACATAAACTTTTAACAACTTTCCAACATCGGTCTATGGCATAAAGGATCGTTGATTGATAGAGTTTTGGAAATGATGGAACCAAAAACTGTTTTTCCCTATTTAGCACAAATTTCTTTGTATTTCTGTTCAATTGAAGCTATTTTTTTCCCTCATTATTCTTGATTGAGTATTTTCATTATGAGTTTCACTTCATGACCATGCTCTAAAGCTGCCATCGTAAGTTTAAAAAATAATATTTAAAAGTAAAAAAAAAGAAACACCAGTGCTAAATTTTCGACTGAATATAGTATTTAAAATCGTTTCTATTTTCATTATAATTAACTAATAATATATACAAATGCTGAATAAATGGTAGCTTAAGAGCTTTTTGACGGTTCTAAACGCACTTTAATAAGTTCGTATATTAGATGTGTAAATGCATTACGTGAATCAAAATATTTAATTCAATAAAGTATTACTTTATTGCGTTGATGTTTTGATATGTCTAAATTTGTCTGATGGAATATTAGTGCATGCAATTTAAGTTTATACATTAAGAGCTGTAATTGTTTATGTCACTACACTGTTAAAAATATTACGATCTGGCACCAAAATTTGATATCCATTATCTGCAACCCAACATTTGGTTCTCAGTTTCACCATTTTACGGTGTGACGTTGCACCATTTAGTGGTGAAACTTTGCACCAAAACTTATATTTTCGCTTCACTAGTTTATGGTGAAACGTTGAACCAAAATTCCAGTTTTCGCTACTTCATATTATGGTGATACGCCGGCATAATTTGTTGGATGTTCTGGACTATTTTCTAGTATTTTTGTAGCGTAGGCTGGCTACGATCTGATCGCAAGATCACTACTTTTTTACTTTTTTTGTCACGTCCACCGCACAGCTTTAAACAACATTTTATGTTTGTGTTTTTATGAAACAACTTCAATTCACATGGTATGTGTATAATTAACTAAAACATATTTTCAAATAATAGTCTAAATATCATAACAATAGTAAAGTTATACAATTATATATGTATATATAGCCAATACAATTAAAACATTAACGAATATTTGAGCCCTAGTTACAAAACCAGATCACTTTTGAGCAATTTTTCAAGAGAAACAAAACAATAATTAATTTCATTATTTATAGTTTATTGAAGAATGCTATCTTCTTTTTTAACAAATCGGTATTAGATAGACACAGGTCTTAACCAAATTTTACCTCTGTATAAGTACTACTTTGAGAGAGAATTTTGTTTGTATGTATCTGGTTTTTCAACCAAGCTGTGCGATGTAGCTCGACTACTGCGCTGCGATAGGTGCGCAATAGCCTACGCGAATCTTGATATATCTGCTTTTGAAACTGTTATCATTACTTATCTGGTTTTGCAACATACCGTCACTTTCACACATCCCCCCCCCCAACAAAAAATGAATAGCATCTAGCCCTTTTTCATTGTTATGACATTGCCTATTAATAAATAGATATGCAGAAAAACTAAAAGTAAATGACATAAACTAAAAAGAGAAAACATAGATCTATCTGGACTGAAATTAAACGGCTCATTTAAATACTTCATATATTAAAAAAAATTATCCGTTTTTGACCACTACAAAAAAAATCTAAAAAATCTAAAAAACTATTAATTTCATTATTTACAATCCCCTCATCTCAAACAACAAAGCACATTCCCGCCAGGTTCCGTAACTTCCAAACCCCCCACCAACTGAAAATGTGTATGCAGTCGACAATAATAAAAAAGAAGACAACAAAAAACCCCAGTTTCTATTTATATCCCCCACAGAAAATACGATCTGGAGGTTTCACCTTACATTTCCCCACAAACCACCCTCCAAACAATAAACTTCTGTCTCACCCCCCTTCCCCCCCCCCCCCCCCCTGTTCGCCCGACTTAGGTGTTCTAAAGTAAGTCAACAGTTTTTGCGGTGCTGCCAGGATGCTTATTAGAGCGGGAGATCGCTCTGTTCGAGTCTTTCCCTACTTTTGTATGTAGGTATGACCCATAACATGTGGTGTGCACCTTGAAAAAGATAAGGGAGGGGGTGGCTAAATATAGAAATTTTTTCTTTTTTTACACATACGTAGAAATCTTTGTTTTTAGTTTGATCGGCATCGCTTGAATGTCGTTTGGGATGTAAATATTGTTCTACTTTAACGATTCGGAGGATTGAGTACTCTATTAAGGGCGCATTTACAATCTAATTAAAGTAATGTTTGACTTAAATACTCAAAAGATGTTTAATGGATTAAATGCGTGAATATCAATTAGTCCGTAAATTTCATTATGTTTAACCCACTGATAGGAAAATAAATGTACTCTATTTTTAAATTAATAAATATAATATTTTAGTAAATATTTTGGCGTAACTTAAAAATTGCCTCTTTAAAAATAATTAATATTTTTTTAAATACTTATAAACGTTTTTATTAAAGGAATTGTTTATTAAATAATTCTTACAGTGAAAACAAATTTACATTTGTTTATGTCTAGGTGGAGATTTTTGAATTTAAATTATAATTAAGTTTCCGGTTTCTGACCTTTCACCATATTTTTTACTTAAAAAATAATTCTAGATTTATTATTTTTGTTTTTAATCTAACTTAATGTATATTTTTTAAAACTGTTTATTTTAAACTGAATTGGTTATTACGTCGATAAATATATATTAAAACGTGCATAGTCCGAAAATAGAAAAAGTGAAAAAATTTTACCCAACGTTATGTGTAACGGGATTTTTATCTGACTTTACGCAAAATGTTATACCTATAGATAAAAGAAATTTCGTAACTCTTTAAAAACTATATAGTAACAAACTTGCCGAATTTTTTTTCTGTACCAAATAATATATTTAAAGTATACAAATTTTATTATATATATATAGATTTTACATGTATAAGTTTGGTCACTATTTGCAAGAAAATAATACTTGTGTAAGAGATAATCATTAATCTATAAAAAAATTAACTACTCACTAGTCATGAGGCTGGTCAGCAGCTGAAAAGTAAAAGAAAATATTTAATCAATTTTTTTGAGCATTTAAATTAAAAAATATATTTTTTTTTGGAGCTCAACATTAATGATACATTTCAAATAAAATAAAAATACATTAACAAACAACAACACATGCAACTGTAAAAACTTAAGTGTACAGTATTGTTAATTGTATTAAAGCGATTAAATATTTTTAAATTATAAAAGAAAGTTCAAGGTAAAAGGTAAACAATAAGAGTTTTCCCTGGTAAATTCTGTAAAATTTAATAAATTCGTTTTTACACCGAATAACAAAAAAAATAATAATGAAGGAATGAAACGAAGATTACATTTTCATGCATAAAAAGTTTAAGTTCTAACCGAAAATATTTTTAAAAGGAATAATTATTGGATAAAAAGGGAACATATTTTAGTTATTTTTCTTATAAAAATAATTACATATATGTGACTAAAATCTTTAAAAAATCCAGCTTTTATTGGGAAACTCAATAATAAAATATATAATAAACTAAATTAACATTTCGTAAAAAATAGAATAAGATTCTTAAAAGAAGCGAAACCAAAAAATCAAAGTATTAAAGAATTAATATCTTATTTAGAAAGTGAGTTGTATTTTTAAAAATTAACGAAAAAGTAAAAACCAGAAAGTAAACGGAAAGTAAAAATGATGATTAAATGCTAAAATAGAATTATAAAATATTCAAAAGGAACATTTACAATTGCTGTTATCCTTTCTACACTTTAAAATCTAATTAACTGCATAAAATGTTACGTCTCAATGTTTAACAGTTTTTGAAACGTCGATAAATGCACCTTACACTCTTTTACGAAATAACTCCTCAAGAAATTTTTGCAACTGTAAGTTTGTTGTTACTTCTTGGGAATTTAAATAATTTTTCCTAGGCAAGTTATTTTTTTTTATTAATTGTCAAAATATAACTTGAAAGTTCTATCTCAAACCTTTGAACTAAAAAATATATTTTAAAATGAGGTATTTTTTTTATAAATTTCAAAATTTGGTACATGACTGGAAAAATTGAAGATCCATGGCCGTATATATAATGCATTAAGCGTCAGGAGTTATTAACAATATATTTTTCAATTTGAGAACTTGAAAAATATTTTTAAAAAACAATTTCGCGAAAATTGCGGGTATATCTATTTAAATAAAATAGACGACTGAGTTATCAGTATATTTCAAAATAAAGTGTGTATACATCCTCCACCAAATAAAAAAAATGCAAATATTTTAATAATTATAAAAATTTACTATTATGACTCTTCTGAAGTATAAGAGTTTGCATAACATGTAATAATACCGTAACTACTTAAAATTAATATATTTTAAAACATTATGTCGAAAAGCTACACTTAAAAATAGGTACTCAAAAATGAGTAAAGTGTACTCATTTTTGATTACATTCGATGTTTATCATAGCTCCTAATACGTAAGTTTCATTTATGAAAAAGATATGCACTCAGAAATGTGCACAATGAAAAAAAAAGAGTAGTTGCTTGCCTAGTTGCCTTCATAAATCATTTTCAATAAATATCCACAATTACAACCAAGACCTACCGGGAATCGAACCCAGATCCTCAGGCGCCGCAGTCCATTGCCTTATCCGTTATACCACCAGGGAGGCGTGAAGAAGTTATAAACATAAGAAATGTTAAAAAGGTGTGCCAAAAGAATGGGAAGCCAGATAATTGAGTTGTAATAACTCAGTTTCCATTTCAGCAACCAACATCAAATAATGTGGAAAACCATCTTCTGAACACCTATTTTAAGTGTGTCAGGTCGCTTTGTTAAGATGGCTTGAACAGAAGCTGAGAATAGCAATATTAAATCACACTGCTGATTTTTGAGAAAGTATGATTACTTAAATTTCAGTACGTCATCGCTCATTTACAATACAATTGTACTCAAAGAAAAACGAGTGCGTTCATGCACTCATTTTTAAGTACTTTTTTTATACAGTGTACGACTCTCTAATGAGTCTAATGAATATATCATAAAATATATCATAAGTATTTAAGATATGCATTGATATATTTTAAAACATCATATCGTAATGCTAATATAGAGATGTTTGCTTTAAAAATAAGACATTCGTCGCATTTTTTCTCGTAGTTAGACGAGAAACAACACAACATAAATAAGAGTTCTTTAAATGCATGTCGTGTCTCGGCAAGAAACGATTACTCATGTCTGTCGAAAGAGCCCAGGACTAAACCCAATTATCCACGAACTCCTTCACGCCCTTCTTTTTCAATCCCGGCGACCTATGAGATAAATAAACCGAGGGATGCCCGTGTTTACTTCGCCTGGGATGTTTACGCGAATTTGGAAAACGTCAAAGATATTTTAAGTTGCAAGTTTCTCCGGCTCAGCGCCCTTTATTATTAATTCTAACTTTTATTTTTTTCTAATTCAACGGTATTAAACCTCCAGTTCCCAAATAAGACCTAGAAATGATTTTTAGTTATTTTAAATAAACCTTTTATGATTCTTAGTCTCTAAATAGGATGGGACAACATTTGCCATTTTTTGTAAACTTTTACAATTTTTGTAAATTAGTTCAACATGTTTTCTGCACAACATATTTAGTGTTTTTGTACACTGCAAAAAAAGGTACTTAAAAATGAGTACCTGAACATACTCGTTTTTGTTTGAGTACAATTGCATTGTAAATGAGCTGTGACGTACTCAAATTTAAGTAATCGTACTTTCGCAAACACGAGCAGCATGATTTCATATTGCGAATCTCAGCTTCTGGTCAAACCATCTTACAAAGCGACCTGATAAACTTAAAATAGTTCTTCATAAGATGGTTTTCCACATTATTTGATGTCGATTTCTTCAATAGAAACTGAGATATTACAACTCAATTATCTTACTTCCCCTTCTTTTGGCACAGTTTTTCTGTTTATAACTTCTTCATTTCGCTCTCATAGTGCAACGAATAAGGCACTGAACAGCGGGAGGATCTGAATTCAATTCCCAATAAATATTGCTTGTAATTGTTGATATTTATTGAAAGTGATTGATGAAGGCAGCCTACGAAAGCAAGCAACTGTCATTTTAATTAATTTTTATTCATTGTACTCATTTTTACGTACATGTTTTTTTTAAAAATGAAACTTATGTATTAGGAGCCACGATAAGCATCCAATGTTCTCAAAAATGAGTACATTTTACTTATTTATGATTATCTATTTTTAACAGTGTATTTTTTGGTAAATTTTGACGTACAAAGGTTCTCAAGAAGTCACTGGATGCCAAGATACATTACTGCTATTATTACTTTTAATATTTTAGCCCAATAATTAGGTTACTACTGGAGTGAACATTGGGAATTGGAGAGGTAATAGTATTAAAACACAAGTAATACTTTGATAAAAATGAAATATTGTAGGTTCTAATGAAAAAAAAAGAAAAAATTTCAGTTTTGTTTATAATTCAGAGTTTTAAATCTGAATTTTTATAATAATAAACATCCGATGTTTATATAGAGTCGAAACCAATTACATTAATTTTTTTAAAAAATACCAAATTTTCTTAAAACATATAGTTTATATTAAATTACTATTTTATGCTCATTTAATTTTGCACCAAAAATAACATCAAACTTAAGTTTAAATTTTGTCACGCATTTTATCGAATATTTCTAGCAAAACCTATTACAAACCATTTACAAAAATAGTTATATTTATAATTACTATATTGCCTAATTATATTGAATATATTTTTTATTTCTAGTATAGTAGATGTAAGTCACATTTTTGAAGTGATGTTATCATGTAAGAGTTAAAACCGAAGTATTAAATATAGTTTTGTAAAAAAAAAACTTTTTTAAATAAATCTAAATATTCTTAATATTTTAAAGATCTTATTTGTTTATTAAAAACTTATTTAGGAATACACTTTCATTTCGAGTGATAGATTTATTTATATTTAAATGTTCATTTGGCAGTGGATTCATTTAAATTGAAGAAGATTCAAAACAAGAACGTTAAAATTCCCAAACAGGCTCCTCCTAAAATTTATGTCAACGAGCAATGCTGATTTATATGTAGTGACAGACAATGTCAACTTTTTTATCCGACTGTTTTTAACTCCCAGACGCATATTAATTTAAGAGATAAGCCGGGGGGCGATAAGCAGTTTAGTACCCTTTCCATTCTAAAAATGACCAATCTCTCCCTTAGAATAGCTGGAGTTAAGTCACTATAACCTTCCGCGCAAACTGTAACTCAGCAGTCAAATCCTCGTATGCTCGCGTTCTGAATGGACCACTCACTCAGCGCTTTTGAGGAAAGATACGGTTAAAGATACAAATAGGAACGAAAAAGAAGATTGTCGAAAGATGTGTTTTGGCCAATCTCCAGCAACAACACTATCTGGATTTCCAGCTTCCGATTCTGGTTCTGTCCTCATCAAAAACGAGTTCTTTAGATGAATTTTCGAAAGAGGGTCTCAAGTGGCCGTTTAAAAAACTCAGAAGGGTATTTTAAGGATTACTGAAGACATGCCTAAATAGAATTATATGAAAAAAATAGAACAAGACGATTAATTATCCTCATTAATTTTTCGGTCATAGGCATGCATTACGAAGGTGAGAAATCAGTAGTTATCTCTACATTACTTAAAGTTATCCCCGTTAAATAAATTTAATCTTGATTTGGATAGTGTCATTTTAAATGTAGCTGCGGTCTGTAAAAATTATCTGTTGTTTTGTGGGAAGTTGTCAAGTTTTTACGATTTGTATGGTTATTGATTGTGATTCTGAACGGCGTTCGTCTTTAAAAGTGATTCTTTCAGCATATGCCATGGTATGCTGAAACGAGGACTTTAAAGGTAAGGAACATGTTCTCGCGTTTTTTTTCTGCAGCGGTTGCTGTTTTCCCTCTGAGACGCCTGATTGGATGGTTTCTTTAGAAATTGATCGAACCAACCAATCCAGCGTTTCGGAGGGAAAACGCAACCAAAGAAGAAACACGTCAGGACATGTGCCCTACCTTTTTAAAGGAAATCCAAACCGGGCAGATTTTTCAACGTCCCGCTCATGAATTAAAAGCACAAAAAGGGGCAGATTCAGTGAAGCAATTATCGAAATTTTTTACTCGAAGCTTTTTCGTTAGCTGAAGAAGGGTATTACAATTTCATTTAATGACTTTTGTACTTGATTGAATAAAAATACTTTGTCTAGTATTCGGTTTTTATATTTTTAACTTTATTATTTGTTTTTCAAATAAGTTGTATTAATAAAATGTTGCAATTGGTCTCGATTTTACATCGCTTTATACGTGTTCCATATTTAACCAACCGGTTGTCTTAAACGAGGAATTCGTATAATTTAAAGGTGAATGTTTTTCTTGACTATTCTAATGATTTTTCCAACAAACAACCTTTAATTGCGATAGTCTAGAATCTAAACGTAAAAGATTTTTTTTATTTACGAATTTTTTTATATGAAAAATACGTTAGCGTTCACTTTTAGACAACCCTCACCTAATGCTTTTAAACGTCGTTTCGACATCAATAGTTTGATTACCTTGCCAGTGCCGAGCTGGTTTTGAATCAGGGACCTCGTGGTCTCGCTAGAGACTAATAATCACTCGCAGCCAAAACGTACGCCATGACCGTGGACTACGGACTTTTTACTTAAGGCGAGTATCACCCAGTAGCGTTGTGAGTAAAAACTTATGAAGGCTCAACTAGTTCCAGTCCCGAAACGTTTACCAATATAAAAAGTGCTAATTAGTAATTAGCCATTAATTATCAATTAGTTGTTAATTAGTAATTGTTGAATATCCATAATTTGTTAATTTTCTAGTTATTTTCATAAATATCTTATGAAATTATAAAACTTTTGTTATTATTTAAAATCAGAATTAGCATAACTTCCATAAATATTATGAATTTTCCTTTTGTGGCCAAAATCTTATTTGGGATATTGGTAGAGAGTTTTGAATTGGGAGGAGGAACTGATTGAGTCCCTCCCTTTCCTACGCCGATGGTACCACCTCATAAACTCATACTACCTTCACATTGAATCGGACAGGAGCGAACCCCCGTGACATCGTGGGTTGTCCGTAGATGTCACGCAAGGAATAAAACGCAGATCAACAGAAAAATAAAGAAACAAACACTCACGACTGAAGTTGAGGTTGATGGAGGCAGACACCTCCCCCAACTTATTCTTCGCCGTCACTTTGTACATCCCAGCGTCCGTCTCGAAGACGTCATTCAACTCCAGCGCCACGTTGTACTTGTTGGGTCCGATCTCCTTCATGCTGACCTTCGTCCTCTGGTCGTCGTGCAGTGCCACCTCCCCCCTGTACCACTGGATGGCGGCCTTAGGGTTGGTGACCAGCTGGCACTCGAAGACCAGCTTGTTGCCGTCGTCCTCTTCGCGGAGGACGGGCTTCTTGGTGAAGGTGGGTGCCACCTCTTCGTCCGTCACACCCATCTTGACCCTTCTGGTGAGGTGGGCGGGTCAAGGTGCCCTGTTGTCGATTGCTGGTTGTCTCTTTGTTGTGGGAGGTTTGTGTTGTCTTCAAGTGGTGGATTCACTTGGGCCCATGCAGGAAATAGGCTGTTCCTAGGAAAAAAGACAATTTGGTTATTATGTTGGATTATTTTATTTGCATTGCAAAGCATTCGCATACTAGTGACGTCACAGTATGCTCTGTTATGTCCAAGACCGGATTTTAGAACGAGAACAAATGTTTGAAACCCCCTAAATTTCAGGAATACCTTAGTATTTGAATTCCAAGATGTTATTAGTAGTTTCACTCAAAAATAGCTAAGAAAGAAACCCTAATTTTAAAATATTGAATCATTGTTATCTGAGATTTTTATTGTACGAATTTCAATCTTAAATTTATCTTCTATAAATAAAATTTGAATAATTCTTTTGAAAACATTTCCTGTTTCACATTGTACCTAGTATAAAACTTTTATTGTTATAAAGTAACCAATATATTTTGTCAATATATTTGTATATACAGTGTTCACTCTAGAAATAAAAAGGGGCAGGGCGCTGTTGGCAGTAAAAGGGCCCACCGTTTTTGAAAAGTCACATCTTGTTTTTAAAAGGGCACTTAAAAAAAAAAGTTGAGTAAGGGCGTTGACATATAAAAAAAAAGACATACAAAAAAAGTTCAGATTTATTTGTTGACATTGCGCTATAGCTGCATATTGGGCTATGGTTGACGGTTCGGGTAAGTATCTCGAAGGAAAGACCCGTACAAAATTGATGTCTCTGTATGAAGATATTACTTAAATTCTAAATTTGACATTTAAGAATTAATGTTTTCCTTAAACAAATCTGTAAGTAGACCTAATCCCAAAATTCGGTAATAAAATGTCTAGTCTTGCAACTTCGCCCCAAACCATCTTCTCTTTGAAAAAAAAATTAGCATTTCATATGCGGGCACATGCAATCAATAGAACTCGTGGAATGCCCCGTGCTCGAAATTACCGCGGAATCATCGCTATCATCGCGATTTCACAACACGCATATTTGAAAAGGAGTTTGTTTTTCAACTGTCTTAATTCATTTAATTCCAATTTACACACAAAAAAAAAATTAATCGATGCCATTTTTAAAAACAGCTCTGGAAGCAAGGACGCTTGTGCTTGACTGAAAAGGGCAAGAAGGGCGGAATTTTTTAAAAAGAGGGCGGCATTTTTGAAAAAGGGGTATGAGGGCGCTATTGAGATGAAAAAAGGGCAGGCAGGGCGGACCGCCCTTCAAAAAACGCCTAGAGTGAACACTGGTATATACGTTATATAGGGGTGTGCAAAGCGTGCCACCGCACAGGGCTTCCCGCTTTAAAGCGACCCCGCACTCTGTAAAAAATGCGATAAAAGTATTTTAAAGAAAATTTAATTAAAACATTTTAATAACCCCATATTTTTTTTATTTTTGTTTGCTCATATACCTAGAACGTTTACTGATCTTTGTCCGGTTCAAACATTTAGAATACACTTGAGTGCTGACATTTAAATTAAAAATGCGGTGAGACAATAACTTTTCTGTTAGAAAGAATGCAATATAATAAAAATTTATATCCGAGTATCATAAATTATGATACGCCACAAAGCCTTTAGCAATTCTTTTGATATATTATAGGCAGATGGCTTAACTTTTTTCTCCCAAGTGATGAAAGTAAGATTCTTTGATTCTATTCCAAAAAGTTCATATTACACTTCGGAAAAGAAAACCCTGACTACAGCTCTTTTCCATGAGAAAATATGGGGCACGAATAAAAAAAATTGAAAAGAAGCACAAACCAATAACACTTGCAACATAAATTACAATTTTTATATACAACTCTACACGAAACTAATTACTTTCATACATTTGTTTATTAGTATACGCGCTAATAAATAATGGGGCCCCGATGTCAAATTCGCACAGGGTCCCATGATAACTGAGATGGACCCTGTTTTCTTCGGTACATACTATTCTAGTTTCAGCTCAAGTGCACTTTATGCATTTTCGACTTAAGCCATTACTTGATTGGGTTTACAAGATTTTTTTATTTTGCATACAATAGGGCTCCAAATTCATACTGTGCTTTGGGCACCGAATGTTGCAAGTCAGGCCCTGGTGACGTCACATTGTTTGCAGGGTTTAGATAAATTGACGATTAGAACGGAGCGGAGTTTAGCCTTGTTCGTGGGATTTCAGTCACGTGCAAGTTCCTTGTTCTTGGTAAACAGACAATAATATTGTTTCTTTAACTTCAAATTTTTCATTAATTAAGTGTAATTTGGATTTTAACAAATTATTTTTTAAAAAATATATCATCAGGCATTTCAATATTTTAGTAGTTTTGAGGAACATTATAAGAGTATTCCACAAAATTTGACGCCACTGTAGTTGTGGTCGTTCTAGTCGACCATTAGTTAACTCATTTAAACTCGTGGGCTGATACGCTGAAATCTGTTTTGAGAAGCGTAACCCAACCTTAAATTGACCGCATCCAGACCATACTTACATATTAACTTTCTTAATGATAAGCTTTAATGAATTCAAATCTATTTAAAAGACAGGTAAGGCTATTTCTAAAAAATATATACTTTTTATATTTTACTGTGCATACTGATAAGTTTAGTTCAAAAATCGCATAAGTCCTACTTTAGGAAAATTAATTAAAAGCGTAATACGACTTTTTTTAAAAAAAAAAAGTACATTTGGGCAAAGTTCTTTAAATAGCCGTGTTTCTCAACCCGTGAACGATGAAGGATTCCAAAGTTGTCTGGGTGACAATTTTGGATTCCCAAATGCAAACTCGAATACATATTAATTTATCTGATCCCATAATTCCCTGGCTTATGTTATATAAATAAATTAATATTGAAATAATTAAGTATTTTTATTAAATCTAAATATACATTTTTAAATCTTGAACCTATCGTTATTTTACAACGTATTTAATATTAGTAACATTACAAAAAATTCCAATATTTCAAAGTTAAGTTAATGTTTTTTTATTCATAATAAGTTATTTTTATTAATTAAAGTTAGAAATTATTCAAAATTTAAATCAATGTTTACATTTGTTCAAGAAATTTTATACTGCTTATTTATTTCTTAAAAAAATCAAGAACTGCAAAAAGTTTCAATCACGTGAAACTTAATTAGCAGGCTTTAAAATTAAATATTTACAAAATTAAAATGTTTTTTTTAATGTAGAACTTTTATAATTCCATAATGATGTTAAACAAAAAGAAATTCGTGAATTTTCATTGGTATATTCAAAAAATACATTTTAAGTCCTTCCGATTGCCTAAAATGAAACATAGAATCGAATTGAAACACCATTACAACTACTGAACTATAAGGATATAATACGGAATTTATTTATCGTCTAATGAAGGATGGTTTGGTTGGATACTTTGAGAAAGCAACCATAACGGCAATAATGTTTAGGAATTTTATTCTGAGAACTTTGCTAGATTTTCAAGTTAACAAAGTGGACTTAATAATATCTGTATGAGCTATTAGAAAACTAAGGCTAAATGATATTTACACAATATAGCATAGAAGAGAAATTACTGAGATGATCTACCCTAAAAGAATTTCAATTCTTTCAAATTGATATTTTAAAATTTCTTTCAATTCAAAAGTTTCTAGATTTCTATAGTTCCCACTAAATTTACACTTATATTATCAATTTTTTTTGTGTGTGACTATTTTAATAACAATAAAACAATTATGATAAGCCGTTGTTTGCATCATTGAGAATATGTATGTACCAATGAAGAAGATATAGGAAATAGGACTCAGTTAATGCAGGAACGGGTTATAGTTGAAATTGGGGAGGGGAAGGTTGTTATACAAAAGTTTTGTCAAAAGCTAAAATTGGCAAATTGTGGCAACACCAAGTAATAAATTTTTATGTAATTGTTTTTTAACTAATCATGTAATCATGTTTTTTTTGTTTTAATCAACAAAATCATTATTTACTAACAAAACCATCTACACAAAATCGATACCTGCTATAAGTTTCGGCCGTTTTCCGTAAGATTTTTTCAGAACAGTTAAATGTGAATATAGCCCATTTCGCAGTTGGGACTCAAAAAAGGATTTGTTCACAGTAGCTTTGATATATTATGTACCAGATTACTATAAAATGTGAGTAGTATTTAAATGAAGTTAAGGTTACTTCAATGGATAGTAAAGAAACATTAAGTTAAAAGTTAATAACTATATGTATTAGAATGCAAATAAAGTTTGAACAAAAATATTGGACATAAGTTTTTAACAAAATTTATTTGACTACGATGTCTGAAAATCAACAATATGCAATTTCATTTTTTTTTAATTTGTCAAACGCTTGTTTAAGTACATGTGCGTTGGATTCTCATATTGTACTACTATTATGTAGGTAAACCGAAAACGTATTTACAGTAAGGCTCCAATTATGCAGATCATTCGTAATAATAACCCGAGTAATTGAATAATTCATGAAAAAAAAAGGGTATTTCTTATTTAAAAAAAATTATTTTGCTTTAGTATGTAATGTAATTTATTGACTATTAAACACAAATATCATTCATAGATAAAAAAAACTTTTCAAATGTGGAATTTGCTGATTTCTTTATTTTTGCTCAAATCGATCCGGATCCGGATAATTGGCGATGAATTTTTGTTTGATTCCGATAACTGGAGTTCGGATAATTGTAGTTCTACTATATGTCAAAGAATTTTTTGTGAAATTACTTTTGATATTAATAAAATCAACAAAGATTGTTTTACTAAAATTGCCGCGCACTATGTAACTTCAAAATATATATAATGTGTTTTTCAATCAAAGGACACCATTAATAAATATTCTTGTACTCAGAATATTTTTAATTCCATTATTAAAAAAGTTACTAAATATTTAAATTCAAATATTAAGATTATTTTTAGTTATATTATTCCATTAAAAGTTATAATTTTTCATATATTCAATCAAATTTGTGACAGTGATAACGACTGTATTAGATAAAAGTAATATAACTCATACATAATAAGCACATATTATCAATATAAACTCACTGTTGCAGCGTACAAAGTGATCCATCTCCAAAAATTCTGCACATTTCTTACCAAACCAAATATCCAAAACGATAGTTTGTTTTATAACAATAAAGACTGGTCGTTAGCCTTCATCCTGAATCGAATCCTGCTGCGATACTGAGTTGTATAAAGTTGGCTTCAGAAAATCAATGAACAATTAGCATGCAAACTTGACCTTATCATGCAAACAACGAAGGTTTGTTGCAAAGTCGTAAAGTATACCATTCGGGTCTCAATGGTTTCACATTCGGCTTCTTCTTGACTTTCGGAATCAACTCTCTTTTACTTTAAGGGGACCTGAACAGTCGCAGAAAGCCGTATGTTTCCCATGTTAAAAAGCACTTTTTTTATAAATATTTTCCTCATAAGTTTAAAAAGATACAGATTTACATTTGATGCCTATGTACTCGTGGAAATTTTTTACATACACTGAGGCTGAGATTTAACATGTGAAATATTTAAAAATAATATATTTACTTGACAAAACTTTATAAAGTTACAAAAAAGCATTTTTTTCATCTTAAAGGGGCATAACCAAATAAATTCTTGTTACAATGCAAAACTTAAGTAATGTCTTAAAGTAAACTCACAAAATATTGCAATGTTGATGTAAACTTTTGAATGCTTAGACTATAGTTGTTGCTGAGGAAAGGTACATCAAGTTTAGAAAACATCGTTCTGAGTTACAAAATAAACAAAAATATCTTTATCGTTAGTTCTGCCACTTTTAGTTCAAAAAATATTTTTTTAAATACTTTATCGTAAAAACAAAATTTAAAATGCGTTAGAATGAACAGTTTTAGGACATTTCCAAACTACAATAATAATAAAACCGATTTTTTTTGAAAAAAATTGACTTTTTGAGTACCCTTAAATACTTAATTCTGAAAATATTTTAAAGCCAAAATTATGCATTTTTTTGTATTTTAATCTCTCTATTTTAAAAAAAAAGTAAGCCCTAGGGGGAAAAAGTAAGTACTAGGGGGAATTTTCCGTTCTTTCAATGTTATTCAGATCGTATCTCAAAATGTAAAAGTCCTAAAATTACGAAATTAAGTGAATTTGTTAAGAAATGTTTGATAAATAAGAAGAATATATTTTTGTTTCAATACTGTTATTAGTTTATAAGTTATTTAATATTAAAGTCGTCGTTGATAAAATTTCGCTTACAACTAATTTTGTCCGTCGAGTTTCTGAAACTCTATTAAGAGGAGAGATCCAATTTTTTTAGGGAGTGTAGAAATAAGTTTGAACTGGAAATCCAAGTAAGCATTTTTTTAAATTCGAATTAGTTTTTGATTTATAAATTTTTGAAACATTTAAACACGCTCCACTTTTTGAAGTTTTTTCACCCTCATTTTTGAAACGTGATTTCTAAATTGCTATAAGTAATTTAAAATTACATATTCTCTTATTCAAAAAAATATATTAATGTTCGTTAAAACTTCTTCTTTCTGATGTTATAAAGATCATATTTCTATCTTTACAATTAAATTAGATATGGTCAATTAAGATAGGTATAAAAAATAGCGAAGAAGGATAAAAATGTCGGATATTTCGAGAAAATTTTAATTTGCGACTTTTTGTCTCATTGTTCCGCTTGCATCTCAAAAAGTAAATGTCCTAAAATTATGAAATTATGCCAGTTTATTAAGAAATGTTTGGGTAATAAGATGAATATTTTCTTTTTTCAATACGATCAGTATATTAGACGTTATTTTATGTTAAAGTCATGATATTAGAAAATTTTGAAAACAATTCATACATTTTTGGATACTTGTCTTCCAATTTTCAACAAAAAAATAAATAAAAAATTAGGGATATAGATTAAACTATTGGCTACAAATGATCCAGAGCGTTTGTGAAATTTCGATTTAGTTTTGTAGTTATAAATTTTTAAATAATTGACGAAATGTCTGAAATAATCGTCAATTATACGGGTAAAATTTTAAGTGATAAATTAAAACTGCTCTAAATTGTTCAAAAGTATACTTTTTTCCCGTTAAAAAAATATAGTTATGTTCGTAAAATCTTTCTTTCTTGAATGGTATCAATACTGAAATTCTATCTTAAAAAATAAATTAGATGTTACTATTTATGTGAAGTACTATAAATATTATTAAAAGATACTCCGGAAGGAAATGCCAACATTGGCGAAATGCCAACGTGTATTTGGCTGCCAACGGCGAATTATTATTAGCGCCAATTCTCAATTATCTTACTTTATATAAATATAAGTTGGCGATGAAGCCTATTTATTCTTGGCGCGTTTATGCTGTTGTTTGTTTACACATGTTTCGCTTTTCAATGAGCACAATTGCGTTGAAACAGTTCTACAGTTGAGTTTTTCCAGTTATGGGGGGGGGGGAGATTGGGGGGAAGCATGCCCCCCCCCCCTCTGTAAACTTGAAACCTTAAAAGTTGGGAATTTCGAGTTTTAAAAATCTCTGAGTTGGGAAAATTTATGCCTCAGGCAAATTAATATTATTAGCAAAGGAAAGCGACGGACTACTAGAAATTGCCCAACTTTTATTAAGGTGAAACTTAAATTAAACCTCAAAACGGACCACTGCATTGGAACATGCGTGCGCCAAATCAATACTTTCGAAAGAAATGTTTAATATTACCTATAAAAAAGCTGAAAATGTCTTATAAGTTGGAACTGGGAATTTTTTTAGCACTGTTGTGTTGTGCAATTTCGAATAGGTAGGTATGGTCTGGTTAAATAACGTCACACTAGAGCTGCACATTGAACTACTGGCGTTGGTTCGAGCAAAGTGCCCTTGATTTGTTATTGGTACGTATTTACTTACTACATCAAGGACGCTTTGGTTCGAGGCCTTTCTCAAAGAAAAGACCCGGGAACGATGCCTCATATTGTTAACAGTGGTCAGATAACGAGGATAACACTTCAGCTGGTACCCGATGTCCTTAGGTTGGGAATTTTGAATCGTTCAAGTTCGGAATTTCGGATCGTTAAGTTGGGAAATTTCTTGTCTCAACATACTAAAAATAAATTTGTGTGACGGCACTGCCAGTAATAATTTATATAACTAAAAAAAGTATTGTTGTTAGGACACATTGTCATTGCCTACAGTGTATGAAGCCGGTATTGGTTTGCGAAGCAAACTAAAGAGGATTGCGTAGCAATCCTCCGGGGGTTGGTGGAGCGTTAGCGGAGCAGGGGGCGGAGCCCCCTAGTGAGTTATACATAAGTAACACTTATTTTCTGAAGTGTATATAAAACGCGTTAATGAGAGTACAGCAGGGTTAAAGAATATTATTTTAAAAAGAAATTTGTATTATCTCCACATAAAAATTAAATAATTTTAACTTTCTGCATTACAAAATATCTAATCAATAAATCACGTAAGGAAGACACTAAATATATAAATATGGAGTATAAATTGTTTACTTTTATACGCTAATTATGATAAAATAATGGAATTAATTTTCACCAAATGTAAATAGAATATCGTTATTGAAAAGTTTTAATGGTAAGCATAAAAGCAAGTTGGATATTTTTATTTAAAATTATTTATTAAATTTGCGTATCTTAACATAATTACATCACAGACAGTGAAGGTCAATAAAACTGCCTTTTAAATTGTTCATATTTTTCGTTTTCGAAGTAAAAGTATTATAAAGATCAACAAATTAAATGAAGGACAAAGAATTAAACGATAAACAATGAATTAAATAGAGTAATTTCAGTTTCAGAACTGAACAGTAAAAGAACGGTATATTCTTTTATATCTTATGTTTCTGTTTTTATACTTTGTTATTATTTTTGTATTTAAGTTACCAGTCTAACATACCGTTCGGACTAACCATTACTGTACACAAGATAATCATTAAGTAACAAGGTATGTAACCTATATTTCGATACGATATTGCTATATTTAAATAGTTAACCTGCTATAATATTTTTATTTACCCAAATTGACCTTTCTAATTAACGTATAGTTGGATCCAAAACAACAACAACAAATCCCTCCTGGGTCTAATGTCATTAAAATATAGGTGTGATTAAACATCTCACTAACAGGTAGTGGACTAGCTAGTGTCTGAAGCGCTAAACTACGTTTTCATTCTTCTCATCTCTTTATATATCAGGTTATATTGCTTTGTGATAAAAATACGAATTCGTGTGACCTGGTAACTTTCACCTTTACATTTTTACACGCTGCAGTTACACGTAATTTAATGAGAAATATACATTTCATATATATAGACCTTAAGAAAATAGCAGTAGTTTTAGCTACATAGCGAACAACTTAACACAGTAAAACGTATAAGTTATGAATAGCGTGCTGATAAACTAAAAATGGGGTTACTTGGGTCTAGCCAGGAAGTAGGTTCGAATAATCCCATGCCACATGTTTAATTATACATTTTCAAATGTCATCGTAAAAGTGATTTATATTACTTTTCATAAATTTTCTATCATTAAATGGTTAGCCACTGTCCACCCGTTCTAAGGAAAAGATAAAGAAGATGAAAGCCATTAAAAGATCCTTTACTGGAAAGGAATTTGTTCTTGTGCCATGGAATAACATGATACTTCCAGGTGTGGTTATGAGCATCGACGACAAAATTTTTCACTTTTTAGGTTCAAGTAACAGCAAGTTTCGGTAATTTTTATTTTTCTGACAATATTACTTTAAAACTATTACTACCACTCTAAATTACTGTTGCTTATTGTGGAACTGAACCTTTTCTTTGTTCCTTATTTAGAAATTATATTAAATTTGTTTATTTGAATTTTAAGTAATTAATTTATATGTTCAATTATGTATGAGAGTGGTCTAAAGTTTAAAATAAATTATAAGGGAATATATTGTTTTTATCCGATCTTAATTGTTTACGAAACTGATTCATTTGATGGAAAGCGAATACACTTTAGCGCCCTCACAAAAACGCTAACAAATCACGGAAACCTTTTTGATCTAGTTTACCAACACTACAAAGTGAAGACAGGTGAATGGTATATATTTTGGTAGTATCCACCAGT
This sequence comes from Troglohyphantes excavatus, assembly GCA_963932185.1. Classification (NCBI taxonomy): domain Eukaryota; kingdom Metazoa; phylum Arthropoda; class Arachnida; order Araneae; family Linyphiidae; genus Troglohyphantes; species Troglohyphantes excavatus. Next base: position 59,034,051 of record OZ010673.1, on the reverse strand, counting down.
AACCGAAAACGAATGAGTGGTATTACCAGATTCATTAAACAAATGTGTTAATAAAACTAATTTGTTTTAAATAAAGCATATAATTATTTTTAAGTTCAATAAAACAATTAAAAAAATTGTATCCTATTGGCTAAATAATAAAACAGGGGAATGATTCACTACAAAACATGCAGCTGAATCCTTTATGATTAAATATATACCAGCTGTTTATTTTCAAATTTAAATATATCCCCTTTTTTTATTTTCAGATTTTATCATTTGTTTTTAGTTTTCCTACCGATCTGTCAGAAGACTAAGTCACAACATTCAAAAGCAGCTTCATAATATTCATTCTGCGGGGTGTGAAAGGAGTGGTATGTTGCAAAACCAGTTAAGTAAAAAATCAGTTTCAAAAGCAGATATCTAAAGATGCGCGCACCGTTCGCAGAGCAGTAATCAAGCTACATCCCATAGTTTTGTTGCAAAACCAGATATATCCAAAAGGGGGGAAAATCTCTCTCAAAGTAAACTATACATTGCTAAAATTTGATTAAGACATGTGTCTTACCGATTTGTAAAAGAAGAAGATAAACATATTCTATAATTAATGCAACACTTAATTAACTTTTTGTTTCTCTTGAAACATTTGTGCAAAGTGATCTGCTTTTGAAACTGGAAGGCTTATATTAACTGAGTCAAATTCTTAAGTTCATAAAATTCTACTCAACAAAATATTTAAATATTTTTTATAATATTAATTTCTTCTAAATTGACGGTTTCTAATTTTCAGTAATGAATGACCTGCCAAATTAACTAATCCGATCACGAAATGTCTAATGGGAAAATAGGAGAAGGTTGTAATAATATACACATTAACTCTGAGTGCTTAAAAAAAAGGAGACAATTGTAAAGTTGTTTTCTCTTCTAAATATTGTTAACTCTTTCCTTCTAATGCATGTATATTATATATCTTTTAATTTTCATTATTTTAATATAAATATCTTCTAAGAAACACCTTAACCCTTCAGATTTGAAAAATATATCAACATCGAATATTTTTATGAATTTAAAGTCTATGTGCATTGCTAGCATAACTGGAAAACCATGGGAGACTTAACTCGTTCTGCTCCGTCAGAGGGTTAAAAAACAATCATAAAAAGCGTGGTGCTGCCATCTATGGACATATTGTTCATTTAATCAATTACGTCATATATTAAATATTCTCAGAGATAATATGAACCCTTGAAATAAAGCGTTAATTAGAATCCGAACATCAGTAATTATTAGCAGTTATCCAACATCCAGGAAGCTAGTTATCAATATAAGGACTCTAACATAAGCTATAAGCAGATACCATCTATATAATCCACGCACTATCGAGCACCGCCCCCAAGACGAAAAACAACCCCTTGCGCATCCCTCCACGCACTCCACCTTCAAGTGAGGTCACCAGGGAAAAAGAAAATCACACAACACAGTTGTTAATCCTTCTCTTAGAGTCAAAGCACAAACACCTTCAAGAGAAATCACAGAAAAACACACCTGCTGTCTTGTATATGTCCCCCGCGGTCCACGACTTTGTAGCAGCCAACAGACCCTACTCGATAGAATCCGGAGTGGAAGCCTTCCCCGAGTCCCCTTCTCGAGAGTCAGTTAGTAGAGGGCTGCGTGTGCAGAAACTACCCACGGCACTATTTCCGTCATTTTTGTTTCCACCCCTGATCTACTTCAGACGCGCGATTCATTGCAACAAGGAGGACGCTTAGAGGAAAAGGGTTTATGATCTGGTTTATTGGTCTTGGAGAGTCTGGGTTTTTTTATCTGTCGGTTTAGGAGCTTGAAAGAGAGATTCATTTTGAATGAAGTCTTATCCTTTTTTTATGTTGTTGAATTAGATGTTCATATCCACTATTATTGAGTTTTAAATAATTCATCGGATGTCCTTGCTTTGACAAAAAATGTCCCACAACGTTAAAATTGCATCTCATATTAAATCTCTTCGAGCATGGATCCTTCATAGTAGAGAAAACATAGTTATAATCTCGCTAGCATCAAAGTGAGGCCAACATGTATGGCCTCAGACACGTGGATAATTACGTCATTCCATTAATAAATGTTCACTGTTAAACATTTCCCAATTCATCAGCCAATCGCGAATATTTTTTAATTCATAATTTTGAAAAGAAGTCACGTGTTTACAGCCATTCGGTCTGAGATGTTGGTTCCACGATTATGACGTCATATTCGTTCTACTACAGTCCATTCATGCTCGAAGTTAAATCTCCTATTCGGCAACATTTTTGTCATTTATCATTTATGACGAAGCAGACGCATGATAAATATAGACTCCGGTTAAATATTTCGTCAAACTTAGGAATTTCGTTTGTCGTGGTTTTTTTTTTGCACGAAATTTATTTCGTCCAAAATGAAGATGAAAAATAACAACTCAATGACAAAGAGCTGACCCGAAACGCAGATCTCTCACGCCAGTGTCCAACGCTCTATCCACTCGGTCAAGAAAACTTGTTCAATCTTTGATAATATAAGTATAAGACCCAAACATGAGCTGATGTTTCTTGTTTCGTCAAAAGTCGCCTGAATCAATAATGAAACGATTGTGAAATAAAACGAAAGTAGCCTTGACGACCGCAGATTTCTCAAAAGGAGAGTATTATTTCTGAAAGTGAATTGTGAATTGTCTAAGTAAATTGTCCAATTCGAAACGAGTTCTATAAAAAATTCAAAAAGATTTTAGAATTATTCGATACCTTATCACTTTTTGCACTTTAATTTTTACTTTACAAATACAAATATTGACGACCAACAACAGGCTCAAAGCCTAACAAGGTTGATCCAGCTAGTACCTCTTAACTATCCCCCAATGCATATCTAACTTCCTCTTAAAATCCGTTACTCCTGTACAATTAACAATATGCACTGGCAAGTTGTTCCATTTGTCTATTACCCTATTATAGAAATAGTGTTTTCTCCCTTCCCGAATGGGATTTGTTTAACTTAAACCCATGTCCCCTCGTTCTATCACTCATATTAAAATATAAACCCACCGCATCCCCTTGTTTGATAAATTTGATCAGTTGAATCAAATCTCCCCTAACCCTTCTCTCTTCCAGAGTATACATATTCAAATTTCTTAATCTATCTCCATAATCCATGCCTGAATGAAGGGATTAAATTATTTACTTATCCAAACCTCAATTATAAAAAAAACACCCACACTAGTTAAATATCGTCTCATGGTTTCTGTGTGTTTAAAATAATACAAATAGTTTAAAGTGGGTATAACTTGTTTCGAATCTGTTGGGTTACTCAAATTATACTATACTATTTCAATCTATCATTTCGGAAAAAAATCTATTATTAAGAATGTTTTTATCGTTTTCGATTTTGGAGCAACAACTCTTTATTTTATTTGTAGACTAGTAAAAAAAAATTTCTTAAAAATCTTAAAAACACTAAAACGTTAACTGGTACCTCGATTTTCGTCTGTCCTTTTTATTTTTGCCAATATTTTATAATGGATTGTAACTTTTATACATGTTCTATTTTACCATTTTTGTAGTATCACCCAACTTATTTATTCGAGATTAATTCAATTTATAAACATACTAATGAAACATTTTTTTAAACTGAAAACTACCCTAGACTTTTGAAATTTCCTTAGTTGCATAAATGTTTAAAAGTGTATAAAATTGGTTTAATACATTTTGTAAAATATTTTTAAATATTGAAAGTATATGTTAAAACTAACGAAGCATATCCATTGTTATAATCTAAAGTTTTAAAATTACAGTGAAACTTTATTTTCTATTTATCATACGATTTTACGTTTATTTTTGTTTGCATACATTAAAATTAATAAAATATTAATATTTTTTTTAATAATATACGCATCTTTATTTTTGAGCACTTTTAGAAATGACATTTTACATTGTTTTGTAAACAAATAAACAAATAGCATTAAAAAATTAAAATTAGTGATTTGTAGCTAATAAATAACAAAAACAAATTATACAAATTTTGTCAACTAAATGTGCAATATTAATATATTTTAAAGCACGATGATGAAATATTTCTACTGAATAAAATATTAATATATATTTTTTTAAATAATATACGCATCTTTATTTTTGAGCACTTTTAGAAATGACATTTTACATTGTTTTGTAAAAAAATAAACAAATAGCATTAAAAAATTAAAATTAGTGATTTGAAACTAATAAATAACAAAAACAAATTATACAAATCTTGTCAACTAAATGTGCAATATTAATATATTTTAAAGCACGATGATGAAATATTTCTACTGTGAAGCAAAAGTAATCTTTTGCTGAATCAATTCCCGACAATTGAAAATTTATCTGTCAACAACTTTCAACGACTAAAACTATATATAATATTTACAGATAATGTTCAAAAAACGTCTGGAAATTTATTAATTTAAAAAAAAAAAAAAATTCCAAAGCGTTTATATAATAAAAAAAATTTAAGCTTTCTTAAAACTTCGAAAAATAACTAAACTTTTCAGAAACTATATATTTCTTTCGTCTTATGAAATTTTCAAGAACATTATAGAATTTTTCAGTATAGAAGTTTCTAATACATTATAAAATTTAAGCTATAAAAAACTAAACTTTAAATTGTCATTGTGTTACCAAAATTTGAATATCGAACTTATCGAACAATGGTAAAACTTTTATGATTATTAAATAAATTCTATAAATATGATGATAATTGAGATTCTACGAATAATCGAATTTATTGCTATTTAAAAATTAAATGATTAAAAGATACATCAAATTCGACTTACAAAAGTGCCATCATCATATCTATTGCAATTATAAATAAAACAAAATCGACATTTTATCCATAAGTTCGTTCTTTTTTTTTTAAATGATCGTGTACGATATTTTTATTTTGTTGAAAAATAAAACCATTGCCACTAAAGAGTTAGAAATCGTTTGCTTAACTTAAATATCTATAAATATAATTATAGATATCGGTTACTTATTTTTCTTAAATTTTTTTTTAATAAAGTATTTAAAATAAATTTGTTCACAAAGATTTCACAGTTAAAATTTCAAAACAAAACTAAATAAAACCGTCAAGCGCAAAAGAATGGACGCGTATAATTAGCATAATAATATGAATACATATTAATTAAAATTATCTTTTGCTGTATCCATATAATTTTTATTAACTTAGTTTTTGCAAATAATATTGTTATTTTATGTATTTTAAAATAATATAAAGAGTTTTGGAATTAAATATAAAAAATGCATTACTAATATGCAAACGATACTAATTGAAAACGAATAAACATTTTAATAAACTTAAATCATTTACAAATGTAATTTAACGTTTACAATAATAATATAACTGATTAAAAAAAGTCTATATTTTTACACTGTAGTTCTTCTTACTTTATAAAAGTACTTATTTTTATATTCATTCAATTATATTTTAATATTGTAACTATAGCGATTTTATATTCTAATTTTACAATTTATAACTGTTCTTTGAGGAAAAACATATTTAGAAATTCTATTTTATTTAAAACTCAGTCAACTAAAGAATTGAATGCGGTTTACAAAATATCCAGGTATTTATGATTAATTTCTTGTTGTATTTAAAGTAGTCATATACAAGCATTGCTTATAATAAGAATGTTCTATAGTGTTGTTATTTTTATTTCGAGTATTTGCATAATTATCATTTATATTCATAATGATTTGTATAATGGCGCTCTAAGTTATTTAGTTGTGGACATATAGTCTTTCAGATTAGATGTTTATTTGTAATCACCTTGTGTTTAGTTCATTGAAACGTTTAATTAACAGCTGTCGTTCAGAAACATATTTCTATTAGTACTTCTCATTGACACAGTTTTTTTCGACGTATTTTCAATTCCAACGACAATATTAATGACGTCATTGGTCTTCCATTGACAAATTAGGAATATACAATCACTTGTATCGTTTGTATATGCTTAAAGAAGTCTATTCAATCAAGAACCTAACTCCGGTAACAATCACTTGTATCCACTGAGCTCAAAAAAATACTGGAGTGATGACTCCCATTGGGAGAAAATGTAGTTTACCGCAGCGCGCGGATGAATACTGTTCGGAAGACAAGGTTGTGTAAACAGTCTACCTTGGCTTTTACACCGTTAGGCGTGTTGCGTCTGTCTTGTATATTTGAATAATATAATCTTTATTTTTCTTGTAAATAAGAAAATAAGTAAGCAAGAAAGGAAGTTATCATATTCTAAACGCACCATGCGGAAGGACTATATTTTTCTACCTTGTCTCAAAAAGGTGTAAAGAGGTCGCTCGTGCTTATTCTTCCGTCCTGCTATTATTTTAGCTCAGCGTTTGTACCTAAAAGTGTTACATATAATTATATATAAACAAGTTTTTTAATATTAGAAAAGAATAATAGTGTTCGGATGAAACTAATTCAAAATTTTAAAAAAAGAAGAAAATATCAATCCAACTTTATTTTTAAATAACTGTTAAGGTTTAATCTTGTGGGTTTTTTATGTTTAAGTGATGGGATAATTTCTTAATAGCTTGAGTGCTGTCCACATTTACACATCGCCATTCAAATATCGATATTTTCCGATTAATCGATAATTTCAATTTTTTTTTTTTTTTAATAATCCAGTATTTTTTCCGATTTTTTATGTGCCAATATTTCCGTTTATCGATAAATATGCAATAGGACAGCATCCCCATTGGGACAGTCTAGTTCAAGAAAAGAAAAAATCCTTTCTCCTTCCAAAGCACTAGTACAACGTTTATTAATTTCTGTGCGGTTTTTTCCGGATTTGCAAGAATACTTTTGATTTCACAAATGTTGTTCCGGATTTCATCCATACTTCCGAGTGTAATTTTCATTAATCGTAAAATCTATTAATCGAAAAATCCATTAATCGTAAAATCCATTAATTGTAAAATCCATTAATCGTAAAATCCATTAATCGTAAAATCAAATAATCGTAAAATCGCAAATTGCAAAATTGTAATCGAGATATTTTCTTACTTCCGGAATTTCGATATATATCGAAACAAAAGCCTTCTACCCTCTACGTGTATCCTGTTTCGATTTCGCGTCCAAATTGTCAAAATACCGACTGATTGCATAACGAACCCCAATATCCTTACCTACCTGTCTCACCTTGCCCACTGATTCAGACCCCCTTTTCCATTTGGGGCGCACTGAATCCAGACCTACAAATAACAAGTTGTTACGCAAGTACTCCGCCCTTGATTTTCTTGGGTCTCCTCTCTCTCTCACACACACAAGTCGGGAGAAGACCTCGCTATTATTAGCAACCATGGAACACAGTGAGATGGTTTTCTATTTTGGGCGGACGTTCGTTGGTTCGAATCCAGGTTGGTGTCTAGTCCCTCAACTCCTACTCGGCTGTCAGGATTTGCTTCCGCAGTCTTCAGGGTGGTTGGGGGGGAAGGGGGGGTAGAATGAGCTTGTCACCTCCCCCCCAAGGTCGTTTGAGATCTTGTCTCAACTTTGATGATGAAAGTGCTTAGATTGCCCAACGACACACACACCGGCGGATTGTTTACTAACATTTTTGATGAAATTGGGTGTCTAATTCGTTTGATTGTGTCCTTGGTGAAAGGAATGACGTCTGGTTCTAATTCTTAATCTTCTTCAATCAATGCTGAATGCTGGGGTCAAATTCTTGATCGTTAATCACTAATTGGACTTGTGAAGTTTGAAATCTTATGCAATGGAATAGTTCCAAAGTAAAAAAAGTGCAAATACCCCGATGGATTTTTCTTTTGTCTGCCTGGCTTAGACTACCTACATAATACTTCTTATTTTAAAATAAGGTTTAAGAAAGCTCATTATATAAATGTATTCATAATGTTAAATAATTGTGTTTTAAAAGTACTTAAGTGTCAAATTTGTCAAACTATTTGATTTCTTTTGACCATTGATATTTTTCATAACTTCTAGTGGTGTTCAAAATCATACACCGTAAAAAAAAAGTACTTAAAAATTAGTACATGAACGTACTCGTTTTACTTTGAGTACAATTGCATGGTAAATGAGCGATGACGTACTCAATTTTAATTAATCGTACTTTCTCAAAAATGAGCAGTGTGATTTAATATTGCTAATCTCAGCTACTGTTCAAGCCATCTTAACAAAGCGACTTAACAAGCTTAAAATAGTTGTTCAGAAGATGGTTTTTCATATTATTTGATGTCGATTGCTTAAATGGAAACTGAGTTATTACAATTCAATGTTCTTCCTTTTGAGGGTCTCACACGCAACGAATCTTCATGTGATGTGTAAAAAAAGGGTCATTTCCTGGAACAGTGACGAATCGTACTTTTGCCTCATGAACATTAACGTTTTTTTTTTTTAAATGCTTTTAAATATAATTAGTTTCCAAGCACTTTTTAAACGAACCATTGGTAGTGATGCCATCTATGGGTGAAGAGAATGTCATAGTTACAACGAATGCGTGTGGGGAGGGGAGATTGTTCATGCGATAAGTATTGCACGGGTATGCTTGTAATGTATGAAGTCGCCAAAGTTCTATTATTGGTGGCTATAAAAATAGCTAAATAGAGAATATAACTATTTTCAAGCTTGCTGTGCATAGTATGCAAAATTATAATATACAGGACAGGTGAACTTTAAATATGATCGGGTTCAATGTCCTGATGTCTATTGAGGTTGAGTTGTGTGCCAATTTAAGTGTTACCTCGTCATCTGACTTTGGTTCTAAAATACGCGGTATTATGTATGTATGTTGTCTGTCTGTCTTAAGGATTAAGAATATATGAAGTTCAGAGATAAAGCAAACTAAATCAGCCGAACAAATATATCTTGACTATACCGATCAATTCAACATAACGGTTTAAAAATGAAAACAAAAACGGATGGATTAGAACAAATATGCTTTTTTAATTTTTTAAATAATTATTACTTTTATTAGATTGGGAATTCAATATGACACATAAGTCAGGACATTTATTATTAGAGATCTGGCGTTACTTTAACGTATTTTTAGTAATATTTTAAACGCTCAGAAATGTAGTACTTGAAAACAAAAGCTGTTGAAACCTTCTTCGGATATTTAGAACGCAATCAGATGAATCTGTAACAATGAAACAACTAAAATTGCTTATAAATTGTTGGAGCACTCCGTGCGTGAACAACTTGTTTTAAAAACTGTTTCTCAAGAGAGAGCGATATATTTTAAGTACTAACAAAGAACTGTCTGGCTCTCTCGTCCCAGCTTTACGCCTCATGATTCGAAGAAAGAACTATCCTGTTAAAAGATTGGGTGGCCTATGCGTCAGTTTTATTGCCACACACGTCAGTTTGTTTTTGGTTCCCAAACAAAACAGTTACATTCAATTAAAATTTTTATTGAAAATGCTAAGAGATGCTCGAGTCTAGTTTCTTATTTGAGATTAATTGGAATTTATCCAACAGTAGTTAAATTAAATAAGAACTTTATCCATTTGCGTATTTAATTACAAAAATTGTACATAAATCATGTATTTATTTAGCGATTATTTTATTTATTATGATAATTAAAAAATAGTTTAAACATCCTGGTAACCTTTAATTAGAGTAAAGAAATATTTATGCATTAACAAAGTGTTAATAAAGCTTCTTATAAGTAGACTTTTTGGGCTTATGGACAAAACACGTTTTGAATGTATTGTCCTTAGTTTGAAATTTTGGTCTTCATTTATGAATGTTTGATCCTCAGTTATGATTCTTTGCTTCTCAGTTTGAATGTTTGTTAGGTCAAAAGGGTGGCCATTATACACTGTTAAAAATTTCAGTTCAACGATGTACCATATCAAAAATCGGTGCAAAAATATTGGTCAAAACAAAGGTCAATACTGGTGCAAAACAAAGGTCTGCAACAAATTACACCACAATCTAGGTTGAACCAAAAATCTTTTATCGGAAAAAAGCGGAGGTTTCGCCAAACTTGGTTCAACCTCTTTAACTGCAGACGAAATTTTCGCTATCGTTACATCAACAAGCCGAGGAATCCCCGGCAAGAAAGACAACGACGAACAAGAGTCTCAATGGCTCAGTGGATAAAAGCGCTCAACTATGAATCAGAGGATTAATAGTTCGAACCCGATCGGTGGAGTTGTCAAAGAAAAGTAAAAAAGTTGCAATTTAGAGTTGACAGCTTCGCTACAAAACTACTGTTACTAAAATACTAAGAAAACTCGAATTTTGAGTTTTATGCAACGTTATGAGTTTTAGTGCAACGTTTTAGCACTAAATGGTATCCGTGGTAGCATCGTAAAATGGTGAAACTAAGCACCAAATGTTGGTTGCAGCTAAATGAGTACCAAATGTTGGCTCAATGTCGTAATAATTTTTAACAGTGCACAGCCCGTCAAAGAGAAAATATATTAAATAAGATAAATACTCGTCGTATAGAAAATTGCGTTAAGAGTTTTAAAATACAAATACAACGTTAAAATACGCAATAAAAATCAATCAAATCTGGACATGTTTCGGGAGATACATCCCCTTTCATCAGCAGAAAATTAGAAGTCTGTGTGCAATAGAATAGAAATAAACTCAGCCAAAGAACAAAACACTACTCAATCGGTTGGAGTTAACTATTGTTTGCCAACAAGCAGGAAATACTGGGACCGCAAATGTTTCATTGACAATCGAATCAATATTGCTAAAAATATGAAACGCCTTCAGGAAGTCAAGTTCAACTGGAGATTTGGGTTTGCAAATTGAATGGGGGTTAGAAAAATTAAATATATGATCAAGTTTCCAATAGTGCTTGGCAATGGAGGACTTCTTTATTTCTCGTTTAACAGTATGTGCTTGGTGCTCCTTAATACGAAATCCTAATGCTCTCTTTGTTTGACCGATATGTGACATGCCGCATTGACATGAAATCCTGTATATGCCCCAGTTATTAAGGTCGTCAATAGGGTCTTTAAGTTGTGTGAAGGTGATCTTATTGATAGGTGAAAAAATGGAATGTAAAAAAAGAAGACAGCTTGGTTTATATCCATGGTAATCAGTTCTGTACCACAACAATGGAATTGATGTACATTGTATAGTATAGTATGGACGTCTACCAACATTCCTGAAATAAAGTATCTACATCGAAGATATACATCTCCTGTCAGTTCGCGTGATGCAAAAGAAACCTGACATAACTTGGCAGTTCCAATACCCTCAAATTAGAGTGCCCAAGACACATAACGGATGGGGTGATTATTCAGACCATCCACACACCTGCTACGGTGCTTGCAAAACTGATGAGGAGGACCCAGGCGTATCTTAATCAAGAATCTTATTCCGCCCCCAATGAACGAGGCCTTATCTCATCTGAATTATTGCGTCCTTCTTTTTAAATCGAGAACTTTCAAGAGGGGGGTTGGGTCGCCGTCGAGGCAAATTAAGACCGAACTCGTTTTCATCCGAGATCACCTTTTTGAGTTTCTTTTCAGCGTTATTTTTAAATTAATAAATGTCTCTTAATAACCTGCTCGAATTAGGGCTCTGAGAAATTTCGAGGTTCTACTGGGTTTTTGCTTTATTATCACGGCGCGGTGCGGTTCGTTTGGGGAGATGGAATGCCTTTCGTATTTATAATTAATAACGTTCATCTGGCTGCCAGGCGTTTCTTTTTGCTCTGTTAAAGGCATAGGATACCGGAACCGTTATCAAAGAAAACGGAATACTTTATATTTAGAAATGGAATGAAATATCTTGTTTGATTGGGAAATTCACTAGAACCGAGTAATTTATTGTAATTTATTTTAAGGAGTACTTTAATGGAAGCAAAAATACCATCGAATAATTTTGGAGTAAACAAAGTCGAATAAAAATACCAGACAAACAGACTTTAAATTAAATCTTAAAAAAAATAACATAATTACAAATTTATATTTTTCTTATTGGCATATTTCAATAAGTCATCTAGAAATCATCCAGAAATTATGTAATTAATTTACTGTTAACATACACTTTCAATAATTATCAACAATTACAATCGAGATTTACCGGGAATAGAACACAGATCATCAGGCACCCGTGTCTAGTACCTAATCCGTTGTACTATCAGGGCGACTTTAATAAGTTTTAAACAGAATAAATGTTAAAAAGGTGTGCCAAAAGAATGGGAAGTAATATAATTGAGTTGCAATAACTCAGTTCCCATTTAAGCAATCGACATCAAATAACATGGAAAACTATCTTCTGAACAACTATTTTAAATTTGTAAGGTCGTTTTGTTAAGATGGGTTGAATAGAAAATGAGATTAGTAATATTATATCACACTGCTCATTTTTTGCGAAAGTACGATTACTTAAATTTGAGTACGTCATCGCCCATTTACAATGCAATTCTACTCAAAGAAAAACGAGTAGGTTCAGGTACTCATTTTTAAGTATATTTTTTTTACAGTGCAGCCTCCTATCAATAATTTTCACTTATTTTGGTGTAAGGGAATGGCGACACTGTTTCTCGTGAGGAAAATATTACTGCATATTGCTGCAAAATGTAATAAATCCCTCATACTGCAGCAAGACTTTGTATATCCACAAAAACAATTGTTAAATAACGCTAAAACTATATAAATTTAATTAAAAGTACTAATTAAATCGGATTCAAAATGAACTTTTATGGTAAAAGGCCAAATTTCAAGCGCTCGAAAATTAAACTTTTCAAAACTTTTACTAACTGTAAAAAAAAAAAAAAAAAAGCTGGATATCGCTTATCGAGTTTTACAACTGGATAACTCAGATAGGTGGCTATTTTCAAACGGCTGAGTTTGTAAATATTGAGACAAAATTTGAATATCTTGGAGAGCCCGTCTTTAACGCGGGAGTCAGAGGGAGATGCAGGTGTGTATTTAAATATAGACATATTACGTTTCCAAATGGATAATCTCGTGGTTAATGTCCCGTTCAGTGAGATGCCGCCTCAAGGTTTGTTGGACTATTTACGTGATGGGGCGCTTTGTGTTCGGGGAACAATATGGCGCTTAATATAGGTTGTTTTTCGGCCTCTAACTCGTCCGGCATCCGCAATCCGGAATGCCGGAGATTCGTTGCGCCTCTCCCACGGATCGCTATTTAAAATAGCCGATTAAGTTGTGGTCTTGATGAGAAAGCCACCTGTGGTGCACACTGTTAAATATAAGTATTCAAAAAATAAGTAATATGTACTCATTTTTGAGTACATATTACATGTACTCAAAAATGAGTATAATAAGTAAAAAAAATTAATAAAAAGAGCAATTGCTTGCCTACGCAGGCTGCCTTCCCTTTCAATACTAAATATCAACAATTAGAACCAAGGCTTACCTGGAATCGAACCCATATCCTCAGGCACGGCAGTCCAGTGCCTTATCTGTTGTACTACCAGGTCGAAGTGAAGATGTTATGAACAGAAGAAATGTTAAAAAGGTGTACCAAAAGAAAGAGAAGTAAGATAATTGAGTTCTAATAACTCAGTTTCCATTTAATTAATCGGCATCAAATGATGTGGAAAACCATCTTCCAAACAACTATTTTTAAGTGTGTCAGGTGGCTTTGTTAAGATGGCTCGAACAGAAGTTGAGATTAGCAATATTAAGTCACACTGCTTATTTTTGAGAAAGTACGATTACTTAAATTTGAGTACGCCATCGCTCATTTAATATGCAATTGTACTTTTAAAAAAAACGAGTATGTTCAGGTTTTCATTTTTAAGTACTTTTTTTTACAGTGTAGTGCGAGAAAGATAGGATTGTAGGCGTAAATATAAAATAAAGTGTGTATAGTGGGGGGTTTCTAATAGGAATCTTTTTGATTACTTGACATTAACATGCATAATCGTTGTTTGTTTGTTTGTTTGTTTGTTTGTTTGTTTGTTTGTTTGTTTGTTTGTTTGCTTGCTTGCTTGCTTGCTTGCTTGTTTGTTTGTTTGTTTGTTTGTTTGTTTGTTTGTTTGTTTGTTTGTTTGTTTGTTTGTTTGTTTGTTTGTTTGTTTGTTTGTTTGTTTGTTTGTTTGTTTGTTTGTTTGTTTGTTTGTTTGTTTGTTTGTTTGTTTGTTTGTTTGTTTGTTTGTTTGTTTGTTTGTTTGTTTGTTTGTTTGTTTGTTTGTTTGTTTGTTTGTTTGTTTGTTTGTTTGTTTGTTTGTTTGTTTGTTTGTTTGTTTGTTTGTTTGTTTGTTTGTTTGTTTGTTTCATTAACGTGGCACTAGAGATATACGAGTCATTGTCCGGCTGTTTTGCAAGACACAATAAACCATTCCTTTCAGTATGCTTTAACTACTCTGTCTGTTGCTGCTAATGCTAGCTAAGTGGATTTTTTTTAAATAATAGCGAATTAGTTGGGCAAATATACTGTTTTATTAAACCAATACAGCTAAATGTATAACATTCACACAATGACCCTCACCCGAAAATTTGTGACTAAAAACGGCCTGCAGGCCCACTCTTCGCGACTGATACATAGAGGTCAAGTACGGACATAGCAGCCTGGTCGTCTCTTTAGCTTTTGTTCACCCTATCGCTTTTATCATTTTAAATAGCCACTAACATAACATACGGAATGGTGGAAAGTCCACTTTTGCAACAACAAAAAATTGGTTATCCGGCTGTTATATCCGGAAATATCAAATAACCTGACTTTTTTTTTAAACAATTTATTCGATTTTAAAATATTGTCATAGTCGAATAAAGAATGTAAAACAATGACATTTCGCTCAGCCGTCATTTATTAGAATGGATGGGGATTGTTTTACAGTATGCACTGTGGAGACAATATAGTTTCGTTTATCCTGCTTTGATTAAACTGGATCCGAGACCGAGGGAAACTTAAAGTAACAACTTTAAATCTCTTGGGGAATAATGGCAGGTGGCGAAGCGCACTTCGAAATTAGAACTTTAAGGATTGGAAATAAAATAGTCTTTTTTTTAAAAAAAAAAAGGGAAAACCGACTTTAAGAAAAATGCGCTAAAAAGTTAAACTTAATTATTAATTTTTATTTACAAATTCAAGAAATTGAATTTTTAATATCAATTTTATACTTCTTACAACTTTTTTAAAGTTAGTGCCAATTTATAAAAAATATATTTAAATTTGGGCGCTGATTTTTTAAAAAAAGTTGTAATAAGTATAAAATTGATATTAAAAAATTCAATTTCTTAAATTTGTTAATGAAAATTAAAAATTATATTTAACTTTTTAGCGCATTTTTCTTAAAGTCGTTTTTTTTTTTTTTTTTTTTTTTTTTAAAGATTATTTCATTAAAAATTTTTATTTTATTATTTTTTCAGATTGGCATGGGGCCCTTTGAGGCATAGTGTCAATGTGTAAAAATTTAAACAATAACGAATACTTTATTTGAGGCACAAATTTGCGGCTCTGAGTAGAAGGCTTTGTGGTGGTCATTTCATATATCTGATACTCCCACTTGGGCTCGAGTAATTACTTTAGCCCGATCGGTAAAGTACGCGCAAGGTCGCCGGTTCGATTCCGGATGACTGCATTTGATAGTTACCAACTGTTGGATATATACCAAGAAAACATCACAAAGTATTCCACATAAATTCTAATAGCAAATGCTTCTTAGCTATTCATTAGAAACATTCAGCTGTCAGCATTAATCTTATGTAGTTTAAGAAACAATGTGTTATGCCATTGTATTAATAAGATTGTCGTAATATGAATCAAAGAGATTGGGAATGTGTTTCAGACAATCAGGAAGTCGTTACTGTCGTCAAATTGCTTTAAACCTCGTTTCGTTTTTAACTTTTTATTATATAATTAACTGATGTAATAATATATGACCTAATGTTTAATATATTTCTATAATTTATCCTAATCTATGGCCGTATGGGGAATGTAAGGTAATGAAAGCATTTTTGTTCAGAATTAAATACCGTGGATTCGTTGTTTTTGTATAAAAAGTTTTACTAAAAAAAATAATTTAAATATGTCATAAAAATTAATATGAGTGGTCAGTGGCGACGATTGGGTGCTAAAAGTGAGGGGTCTAGGTCAAAGGGGTGATGGGGGAAGACAAAAAAAAATTGGGCCCATGTGACTTCGAAACATTTTTTCACAATAGCAAAAATACTAATTATGTTTCATTTACTATAATAGAAATATATAACAGCAACTTTATAACAAAAGTATATGTATATTAATCTAGAGAGAGAAAAACTGAATTGTTCATTTACTTCAATATTGTAAATCGGATAGCTGAAATATTAATAAATATACGTATATGTACAAAACGTTTTCAAAATAGGATAAGAAATTTCGTAGTTTTACTTTCAGTAGCTATTTAAACATTAGTCACAGAGACTGGACACTTCAATTGACCGCCTAGGCTTGTTTAACTACTTGCAATGGCCGAGGGACGCATTTACTTGTTTAGTAAATACATTTATCGTCTGTAGTAGTGGGTGGGGAAGGGGTTTGGGATGCGAAATTTTTCCTTTTTTTGTCATACTATGTTAAAGAAACGACGCGGCAACTTACGAAAAAAAAATGCTTTGGCAGTATTCGAAAAAAGTGCGGGTTCCATCGTTCCCTCCCCCCTTGCCCTCCCGACTCGCCGCCACTGTGAGTGGTGACAAAATATACAACAAACATATAACGTAAGAATGGCGAATTTTATGTGCACATTTTTAAGGGTCATGCGATGTGATATTGAAAGCCGTGTATGGTCACCGCTAAGAATTATGAAATGGAGGGGGGGGGGGGAGAGGAGACTAAATTTTGAATATTAACCTTGGATATAAACTTATGCTTAATATTGCAAGATTAAATGTCGGTTTCTACACTGTTTATAACTTCAGTTCAACGGTGTACCATACCTTGGTGCAAAACAGTGGTCTGCAGCAAATTACACCATATTATGGTGGAATCTAGGTTGAACCAAAAATCCTTTTTCGAAAAAAAAAAGGCGGAGGTTTCACTGATAATTGGTTCAACTCCTTTAACTGTAACCGAAATTTTCCATATCGCTGCATCAACAAGCCGGAGAATCCCAAAAAAGACAACCGATAAACAAGAGCCTCCTTGACCCAGTAGATAAAGGCGTTCAGCTAAGAATCAGAGGATTCCTAGTTCGAGCCCGATATGTGGACTTAACAAAGAAAAGAAAACAAGTTGTGATCTTGCGTTCGGAGGGTTACCAGCTGCGCTACAAAAATACTACTATTAAAACAATAAGAAAACTCGAATTTTGAGTTTTATGCAACGTTATGCGTTTTGGTGCGACGTTTCAACACTACATGGTATCCGTGGTAGCACCGAAAATGGTGAAACGAAGTACCAAATGTTGGTTGCACCCAAATGTGTACCAAATTTTGGTGCAAAGTCGTAATAATTTTTAACAGTGAACCAACTTTTTTGAGTGAATTACCTTCTTTTTAAAGTCTAGTGATATACCAGTTTTCCTGCTTGAATGGGGAAAATTAGTTTGGGATGGGAAAATGCCAACCAGATTATAAGTATTTTTTTTTTAATTGTGCAGCCAAGGGGCCACTAACTCTATATCATCTCCAAAGCAGGGCCGATCTTTGCAGTCGTGAGGCCCCTTTTTAGCTTCCACACAAACTTATGAATAAGTTTGAATTGAACTTATCAAATATGAAACTTATTCATAAATTTGTCAGGTTTAGCATTTATGCAATTTATTAAGTAAGTAGTAATAAGATAAAGTGTTGCCCCATAAATTTTCTTTATACTTTTATGTTAAATATTATTTTTAAAGACTGCCTTGTGCAAATTCATGTTAATATAATTTTTTCAAATTTTTTATATGGGAAAACTAAAAAACATATTTGTCAAACGCACAATACAAAGAAATACAATATTTAAAAAAAAAATTAAATTGCAAATTATGTAAAAATAACATAATTGGAATTTTTAATCATTTTCAAGGTACATAATTTTGCAGGAAATTTGTCATCTGATACTATCGGTTTTTCATCGTACCGCTATCGTAAATTGATCGATATTTTATATTTAGATCAGTTGCCGATGAATTTTCATCTAGTTTCATTGGATAATCATCGGCAAAAGGAATCCTTATTCATCGTATTCCCGTCGAATTTCAACTTAACTCATCGAATGCCGATGATCGGCCCGACCATCGGCCGAGCGGACATTTCGCATCAATCACCAATGAAAAGAACAGTTTTGGATGGAAAAACGATGATCGGCATCTCGCCGTTTCAGCCGTAATCGATAAAAAGCCGGTCATTGGCCAATGATGAATTGCTACTAGGGTACTAATGTTTGATGTGGCAACATTTAATATGCATAGAACATGAGAATAGAGAAATTTCATAAAAAAAAAAATTAAATTGCAAATTATGTAAAAATAACATAATTGGAATTTTTAATCATTTTCAAGGTACATAATTTTGCAGGAAATTTGTCATCTGATACTATCGGTTTTTCATCGTACCGCTATCGTAAATTGATCGATATTTTATATTTAGATCAGTTGCCGATGAATTTTCATCTAGTTTCATTGGATAATCATCGGCAAAAGGAATCCTTATTCATCGTATTCCGATGAATTATACGATGAATCCTTATTCATCGTATTCCCGTCGAATTTCAACTTAACTCATCGAATGCCGATGATCGGCCCGACCATCGGCCGAGCGGACATTTCGGATCAATCACCAATGATGCCGGATGATCGGCCCGACCATCGGCCGAGCGGACATTTCGCATCAATCACCAATGAAAAGAACAGTTTTGGATGGAAAAACGATGATCGGCATCTCGCCGTTTCAGCCGTAATCGATAAAAAGCCGGTCATTGGCCAATGATGAATTGCTACTAGGGTACTAATGTTTGATGTGGCAACATTTAATATGCATAGAACATGAGAATAGAGAACTTCATTACTTAAAGTGTCGGCATTATTTTGTTAATTTTTAATTTATAAGCCTAATAAGAAACTATCAAACTAAATCAAAATGATATCAGTCGTACTATTTGTCACGGAGTAGCGTCGAAATCAATCCCCCTTAAAGCATAATATGGTACATTTCTATCCTGGTACTCTTGATACGTCATGCAGCTGATATTATAGACATTTCAGCTCAAAAATTAAAAACAATCATTTTATCTGTAGCATTAACATTTTGAGTATTTTTTCTATAACGAGCGTGGGTCCCTGTGCGGTGGCACGCATCGCACACCCCTAACCCTGTCCCAGAGAAAACGGGTTACAACCACTGCTGCACAATAGTTTGGTAAAAAGACAGACTTAACCCCCTTCTCAGGGTCGTTACCACAACAGCCCACAATTTCCGTATTCCCCCTCCCTTCGGCAAGTGGCGTGCTCTGAACCCTCGCCAGAGGAAAGGAAGTCAGCTTCCGGAGCCCCAAGACATATAAGGCGCGCACTGTTCGCTTATATTGGGTTTCCCCGCAGGATTTCCCTACCCACATTACTCACATATTTCGGCGCCAGGGTTTATTTTTAGGGTGGGGGGGACTCTTTTCTTTTATTCCGCGATGAAACAGTGTGTATGTTTGAGACTGAGAGATCGCATTCTCCTTTTGGTGGATGATTATCGGGGTGATATATTCCCCGATCGGTATTGTTCGCGAGGGGTGTTAAGGAGTATCGCTGGAGTTGTGAAGTGGAATTGTTAAAATATTTGAAGTCCATGTGAAGTAGAATAATAGAATGAAGTAGAATTAGAAGTTCAACTGGAATGATTGTGAAAAAACCAATGGCGGCTTGAGGCGTCTGTCCCCACACTTTTTTCGAATATTGCCCCGCACTTTTTTCAGATGTTACCTCCGCACTTTTTTTTTAAATAGCACTTTTTAAAAAGTCATTATAAGTCAATTGTTATACTGCATTGCCCGTACCAAACCCCTCCATACAAAAATGGATCTATATCCCCGTCTGTCCCCGCACTTATTTCGAATATTGCCCCGCACTTTTTTCAGATGTTGCCTCTGCACTTTTTAAAAACTCATTATAAGTCAATTGATGTACTGAATTGCTCACACCCCACTCCCTCCATGCCAAAATGTATCTATTTCCCTGTATGTACTGAATTTAATTCAGACAATGTAGTACAATTTCTGAGAATACCGTGGGCAGTTTGAAAATGAAAATTAAGCTTTGGACACAAATTACGCAGAAGTTTTTAAACAAGGCAATAGAAAGTTGAGTAATCAGTCCAGATTGTTCTTATTTATTTAATCTAAATCTTTATTTTTAAAAAAAATAAGTCAATTGTATTACGAAATTTAGCAATAAAAACAAAATTGCGTGAATATTTTTTTATAAAACCATCACTTATTGCACCAATTTATAATTTATACAAAAGTCAAATCAGAAAAAAAAAATGAAACAACAAAAATACGAATTCTCTATTTTAAAAAAATAACCATCAGAACACATTGTTGAAATTCAAAATATTCACATTGCATTCTTGACTGGGTATTTGCAAAAAGTTTGCCAGCTTAATTGCTAATTACGCAGAGAAAATTTTTCGAAACAAAAAAATTCTTCTAGTGAAAATCTTCCCTCCCTCACTTCTAGCACCAAATCCCCGCACTGCAAAAACTAACATTTATCTTGT
The DNA here is from genome assembly GCA_963932185.1 of Troglohyphantes excavatus. NCBI lineage: Eukaryota > Metazoa > Arthropoda > Arachnida > Araneae > Linyphiidae > Troglohyphantes > Troglohyphantes excavatus. Next base: position 59,013,436 of record OZ010673.1, on the reverse strand, counting down.
TTTAAAAAAGTTTCATGTTTTACCTTATCGTTTTTACAATACTTTTTAGACCATTAGCAATAAAGCTAGCGCTCCAATAACCTTCCATAAAATTCTATGAGGCAAGGAGTAACAATGTTGTTTAGCACAATTTTTTTTTTTTAAATCCCAATACGAATGTTAATTAAAATAATTTAAATTTATTTTAAAGGTAACACGTCTTTTTGCATCAACTTTTAGTACAGGATAAGAACCTAAATTACTAAATAGTTTTGATTCACTTGAATTAAAAAACTTCAGGAAGTCTATGAATCTTATTTTTTGAGATTTAAATAACTGGATCATGTTTTAAATATATTTATAACAAACAAAGTCCCTTTTTTTTTATTCCGCTCATATTTAAGTATATTAATCTTTTAATGGTAAAATTAAATGTCTATTTTTCGTGATTAGAAAAATACGAGGCAGTATACTCGGGTTTTACATAATATAAATATATTCCGTACAGTGGCCAATCCCAATTGGAAACTTTATTGAAAGAAGTGGCAGTTTATTCGCTTAATTGTCTATTTTTGGTTACCTCATTTCCTACGCAAAAAAAAAGTTCAGAAACTTTTATATAAATGAAGTTTGAATAAAGGAACATAACTATTTCCAAGATTTATTTTAGTGGCATTTGATTTTCTCTTGTGGTGTCGCCATCTACCCGCTAAAATACTAGTTAGGAACTATTTTATAATTTTTTTTAAATATTTATAAAGTAAAGATCACAAGTAATTACCCAAGACAAATAAAAAGAGCTAATTACTTGCATCATCAATTATTGTTTGTGGTATATGCCTTATCATACCCAAAGAAGAAAAAATTCATAATTTTTTTTTTCTTATATACATATGCGACTTAAGGCTTAAAAGATACAAGCGGTCGCTTAGGGCGCCAAATCGAAAAGTGCGCCTAATTTTGGCGAACAAAATTTTTTTGTGTTATGTTATTGAAAACTACCGATTCTTAATCTATTCACAAGTCTGCATTTGACTTATATAGTTTTGGTTAATACACCTTTAATTGTTGTCAGCAATTGTAAATGAAAATATTATTATTAAAATAATTAGCGCTCCCCCTCTTTAGACGAAATATTTTTTTTTGGTAATGTCGAAAATTATGCAATTAAAAATATCATTCTAAAAAAAAAAGAAATCAGCCTTCTCAATATCGAATAAATATAATTTTAGATGTCTTAAAATATAGATTGGCTTTTTACATCTTTTTGATTTTCTGGAAGTTCATTATAAAATTTAATTGCAAGATAAAATAAACTTTTAGGTATTACTTCTTTATTTGGTTTTATTAAGAATAATCTATTAGTAGAGTTTCTAGTTAATTAGGATATTTTTATTCTCAATATATAAAATGGTTAACAAATAATAATTTTTTTTTTAATTTAGTTTGTTATTTCACATAAAAATAAATATTTATTAACGTTTAGTGCATTTGTTATAACAAAATTAAAAGAATTTTGGTGTGGTGGTGACAGGAAACTGTCATCATATCCAAACAAACATATATTATGTTACTTTAAAATATTATCCTCAGATCAACACGTAGCATTGTACACAAAAACCACGACGGTCGTTTTGCAAAGGGAAATACACAGAGAGCTTAATCGCCAGAACTAAGGAAGTTGCTACATTTTATAAAAAAAAAAAAGGCCAAATATAAAAATGATTTGATTTGAAGATTTTTTGTCAACTTTGGACATAATTTCAAGTTTATATTTTTTAATTAAAATATATATTTAAATTTAAATGTACTTTATATGGATTATATAGTTTGGATTTTATTTTATTATCCGAAAACGCACTATTAATCCTGCAGACTAGTTGTTCCACAAATTGTGTATTTTTAGTGAATTGGGTATAAGTTTTTTTACTTGACAATGTTAGAAAATTTCCAAATTAAAATATATGACCAGTTGCAAAATTGCGTACAAAAAGTATTTGGGGTGCCAAAGTCATATTCGCTTGTACAACAAAAATTCTTTGAACAGTCTTTGTTTACTCGGCGCCTCTAAGGCCCAAGCTATATGAACGAGTAAAACGCGCGTAAGCTTCTCGGTGATACGAAAGTTCATACCACGGGGTTTATGAATTCTCCAATCACCGAGAAGTTCACGCGCGTTTTACTCGTTGATGTAGAATGGGTCTGCCCTAAAGTAACTAAATGCCTAAACGGTGACCATTATTGCGATCAATATTGAAATACCAGAAACACATACCAACAATGTATGTGTAAAGTGAAACTAAACTTTACTGCGCGTTTATTACATCTGTGTTAGCCCATTTTAAATGGACGAGATAAACGCGCGCTAGGTTTTGCAGATGGCTCTGTGACTGATGGATACAAACCCCGTGGGGTTTTTGTATGCTATCGCAGAGTCATCTGCAAAAGCTCGCGCGCGTTTATCTCGTCCGTGTATAATACACCTTAGACTACTGACACTCGTTCATCCAATAAATAATTTTGTCCTATAAATGCGTAAATAGAGTGTAAAATGAGATAAGAGAAACACGTGCGTTTTTAGATAAAGTTATCAGTTTATATTTAATCTAGAGTCAAAAGCTTCGAAATATTTTATGTAAAATTCACATTTATTTAAGGATTTTACTCTTGGATGTTTCTATTATTCTCAAGTTTTTTTATAAGAATCTCAATTGAATGGCTTCCGGTGAGTGAAAACTTATATATAGCAATAAAAGAAACTCTCTTTTTCTCTCACTCTCTCTGTGTATAGTACACCCTTCCTTCCAATGCTCGGAAATGTCTGAAAATAAGTACTATACATCCAATAATTGTGTACCTAAGGCTTGAAACTTTAAGATTCCGTTTATAACAAAACTGTTTTTTTAATGGCCATAAAAAAATTAAGAATTATTTTTTATAAATCGCAAATAAACTCTACTTTGCCAAACGACTTTCATCCCCTACAGCAAAAAGGGAAAAGATTGCCAATTTTACCTGTATATATTTTTAATTTTATATTCACATTAAACTTTTGTTCTTCTATTTAAGCAATTTCTTTTTCTCTTGCATTGAGATCGTCTCTAGTCGTTAAACGTACTTTGCTATAGTTTTCGTCTCAAATCCTGTTCTAAGCGACTGCCCAATTATTCAAAAATTACGACTGCCCAATTATACGATTGCAGAATTTTTTTAAAAAAAACACTCACATTTGAAGTGTCTTAACACCGCTTCAACTGTGAGCAATTTTTTTAAAACTTTTGCGGTAATTTAAATTTAAGTTCGAAGTTCTTTGATTATCTTAGAAAACTCAAAGACGTGTTCAATAGTCGCTTCATATGTGCAGAGAACCTAATGGATAACAAGCGATAAATTTTGTTGAGTTCATTTATGTTAAGAAAATTCAATGAAAAACAAAGATTTGACTTTCTCTAGTCAATTCATTCCTGTTTTTTTTAATTTTTTTAAGTTTTTTTTTAATTCCAATTTTTTTATAGAAAAAATAAGGAGAGGGGGGCGGAGTACAGTAAAAAATCGTACGTTATCGTGTAGAATGGGGGATGGCATTTATGTAAAAACGTTGTGAAATTTCGAATACTTCAAGGGAGAGAGGGAGATCACTATGCGATAGATTAATTTTATGGTTGTTTTTCAGAGGTTGGTAATGTTTGACTTCCTGATTTCATACAACAGGATAAAAACTGTGCTAAATTTTTCCTGATTACATAGCAGAAATAAAATAAGCGGAACGGTCTGGGGGTGAGGGAAGGGGGGGGGGTAACCGGTCCCTGTGCCCCTCCACTAGATCCGCCAATGAGAATAGGCCATATTCTTAAATATTAATGTTTGAATGTAGTACCACCATTTCAGAGCACACAATATGTGGAGTGAGTGGGGGATGAAACGAGAGACGGTGATAAGTTAAAATAATTAGATAGAGGTAAATATTAATTGATCAAGTGGTATCAGGTTCGCTTAAACATAGATATTTTTTTTACAGTGAAACCATGTCCTGTGAAAGTATTGACAAAGCATTACTGAGCTTATACGAAAACGGCACCTGGACCGATGTTCAGTTTTTGGTCAAGAAAGGGGATGAATGGATCACGTACCGTGCTCACAAGTTAGTTCTCTCTATATGGAGCCCTTTATTCGCCGACATGTTCGAAGCAAATGGAATTCAGAAAGATATAATCGAAATCACTGACTTCTCATCATCTGTATTTTCTGTAATGCTTAGGTAGGAGATTTCATCTCTTAAACTTTTAATTTATACTATCTAGAATTCCTTAATATTTCTTGAAGAAAGAGAAGCTTCCAATATCCCGTTCATAATGTAGCTATTGAGGGAAGGTAATGCATTGAAATGAAATTAAACAAAACAAAGACAAGTTTAGTTTATTGAAATAAAAATTCGGGTGTCGCGCTATGAACTGGGCTCAAACTCGCTACCTCTTGATTCATAGCAGTGTGCTCTTACCCTCTCGACGATTGTCAATGACCAAGATAGCAGATTTGTTATTTAAGGCGTTGTGTAAACCGTCGCACTTCTCCTCGCAGTAAAGCTGTCAGGAGCGACCGTCACATCTATTGATGTGTTGCCACGTGGGATAATGGTGTATAGGAATTCATCAGTGACGTATTGCGTGACGATTTGTCACGTGTTCCCTCAGTTGTTGTTGTGCCCGTACTATAGTGATCACGTGGGTAGTGGATTTATAGTGGCCGAGTGAAGAAGTCTCCACAAGTCGTTCGAAGGTTGCGTGTGTTCATAGTCCGAGTCATCAGATGAGGTGTCGCGCTTCTCAGCTAGGCTCAAAATCATTACCTCTTGATCCATAGAAGGATGCTCTTACCCTCTCGGCCAAAACGATTGGCAATGGTCGAGAGTGCAGAGTTGTTATTTAAGGCGTTGAGTACACCACAGCTAGGTTTTTGTTTGAACTTTTTAATCGTCGATGCCGATAATGTTGCTGTGATGCATAGCAAATGTTGCATACAACTAATTTAAAAATAACATTTTATTTATTTTCGAATATTACAACCTGTGACAACGTTAAAAAAAACTACTCTTATAGTTACAACTTACCAACTGTCTTTGAAATGTCATTACTAATGCATCTACAATTCTTTATGTAAGTTTAAATATTAAGTTCCAAGGATTATATATTACAATGTATAACACAAAAAGAATCGTAATGTAATCACACAAAATGAATCAAAATACAACCATACAAAAATAAATATTTTATTAGCCAAAGATGCAAAACAAGCTGTATGCAAATTTAGCTATTTTGAGGAAATTACGAAAAACCGTATAAGTAACTTTGAGTTTTTGAGAAATTTTAAGGAGTGAAAATTGTTCTTCTTTATTTGATTGATAAGAATTGAAGCCAAAGTGTGATAAAGTACATGATGATTCCAAAACCACATTTTCCAAGTACTGCTTGTTTTGCAAATGGGCTGCTCATTTCATATACACTTATTTGCTTTAAGAAAAATCTAAATTCCCTTATATTTTCTGCTGTAGATTCATCTATGGATCCCGCTACGAGCTCCACCGGATGTCAAGAGACGTCAATTTTCTCTTCGAGTTGTACAAGGCGGGAAAAGAGTACCAAATCACAGCCCTGGAATTCGCTTGCAAGAACATCCTTTCGGCCATGACTCCGGACAAGAACAACGTGTTCCAGCTCTTAGAAGCGGCCAGGACGACAGACGCAGAGACCACCCAGCTGCGATGCATCCACTTGCTGGAGACCAGGACCGAAGAGATACTGGCCGACCATTCCAACCTCGAGGACATCACCCTCGATTCGGTGAGGTCCGTTCTTGACTTGAAGCGCGTCTCTGTCTCGTCTGAGGCAGAGATTGTGAAGTGGATGTTTGAGTGGGCGAGGGCCGTTCAGGAAAAGTCGAAAAACGGGAAGAAGATGTTGAGGAACATTCTGAATGACGTTCTGGGTCACGTCGATCTCGCCGCTATGAAGGCCGAGGAATTCGGAATGCTCATGGCCGAACACGAAGGCGTATTTACCGACAGCGAGGGTTGCAAGATATTTAGGAACATAGTGAGTCCAGGGCACTGCAATCTTCCAGATTGGGCCAGTGAGCATATTGGCCGAGAATACAACTACGTAGAGCATCCTGTTTCAAAGCATCCTACCATCATAGAACAGACAGCCATCATAGAACAGCCACAAGGGATGATAAATAGATTTATTAGGGGGGTAATGCAGTTTGGTTTGGTTTTATTGAATGACCAAGAACACCACACTAGAATCCCCTCCCCTCCGTTCTCCCTCACCAATTTTTAAGGTAAAATGCATGCAAATTTAAGCTACTTGATAATCAAAAGTATTTCCGTTGCTGAAAAAACTACATTAAAATTTAACATTTTATTAATGATCATTTTGTTATTATTTATTTAAGTTTTCAAAATATTAAGTTACTTATTTCTCTATAGAAGTTAGTCGATTTTACAGAAATTAAAAAAACAAATATTTTGCGTACTGTCTAATGCATTTCGATTTTTAACTCAAATTTTGAGTATCACTGGCAATGGGAAACTTATAACATTTCCCTGAATTCAGTATTCTGACCAAAATGCTGTTTATTGAGCATTTTTTTATAAAGAAATTTATCTTCATTTTTAAACTTAATTAATTTGCATTCTTATGCACCATTATAATGTCCGAAGCATAAGTACATAACTATAAGGTAAGGGATGAACTAAGATATCTAATATATTTTTATCTAAACTTTAAATGTCACAATTTTTTTTTTTAACAAAAATTAGTGAACAGGCCACATCAATCACAAATAACATTTATTAATATATATTTTAACAAATGCCAAGAATAAAGGATGCTCTCATAAATATACAGCTTTATAACATTGCTTAACAAAGGACTATTTGATGGTATTTATTAAATGTATATTTATTTTTAAGATTGCATGTTAAACGTTTGCTTGCCAAGCACAAACCCACAAAAATTTACGGCAGCATACCAAAAAAAGGAAAAATGCTCGTTAATAGCCAAATATTAAGTATGGAGTACAGAACAAATTTATCAAGTGCCTGATAAAAAATACTTGACTATTCATATGTTGATTGTATTACGTCATCGTTCAAGGAATATTGAACAAATTTAAAAACTACAGAAAGGAGTGGACTATTTTAAATATATATATATATAGAGAGAGAGAGAGAAAGAGAGTGAGATAATTTCATACATTTATTCATGCAAAATTGAAAAGGGTATAAGAAAAATTCACATGTAAAATTCCTATTTTCAGTTCTTAGAGGAAAACTATAAAAACACATACAAAAATCGTTTCAAGATGTGTGGGCAGTCGAATCCTTTACGTTTACCTTTTAAGTGTCGCGTAAGTCAAAGTAAAACGAAGTTAAAACGAATTCTTTCTCATTTTGAGACGGAGCAAGAAGCAGTAACCAATCACTTAAAGGCGTCAAGCAAATGGGATCACATCCCAATCCGTTTAATCTCATATTATAAAAAATGTCCTCCGGTACTTGTGCAACACGATACTTTCTATTTGAAGCGGGACCATATGCACCCCACGCTCTAAGTCCACTCACTAGAATAGTGATCTTCAATATCGAAGGGTAATTTCTCAATACCTTCAACCGATTATTTAAAATTATATAATAATGATCATTGGTAGACTCGAGGTGAAATTTAACATTTATCATCTTTGAACCACCTTCTCCAAAATGAAATAGTTCTAATTGTAAATGGTCTTCAGGAACAAAACTGTATCCAAACCCCAGTTCCAGCATTGTTAGGTATATTCGCTCGGGAAATTGCTTGGTTAGCTTGATTTCAAAGATGATTGTTTCTTGGAAGCCATCGTCACCATATAAAGAATACTTTGTAAAAGGTCTGTTACAATCGGTTTTAAATTTCAACGACTTTGACATTACGGAATGATATGTTGCTGTCTCTAAGATGAAATTATCTTGCGATCGGCACCATGAAGGTAGCTCCGTACAACCTGGTCGAAGCAAGTTGGACAAAACACTTGCAACTTCCCTGGGGGTGAAAAAGTCTGGAAACTTCTCAATTATATTAAGATACTCTTCACTCGTTAATGACAAAATATTTATTTCGGACAAAAGTTTTCTTCCTTTTATTTTATTGTGAACCAACCAACGAATAACGCCTTCCATTGCACGTGCTTCGCATCCAAATGAAGTATCTCGTTGTCTCAGTATGTTGTAGATGGATAATCCACTCAATTGTAGGAATCCAGGTGCTTTGAATAGGATATCTGGGGAAAGAAGCTTGATGAATCGCATGCATTTATCGTGGTTCCACTCCATTTTAAAGTATTTGGTGCCTTCCAAAACATAAAAGACGTTATCGATGCACAGAGCGTATTTGTTAAGTTGACGTTTGCAGTTCCGCACAACTTCCGAGACTTCGAATCGACGCGCAGCTTTCGACACTTCTACTAGTTCGTCGACGGTTTTTGATTGCCAATTGTCGTTGTAAATGTACCTAAATATAAAAATTAAATTCATTAGTGAAAATACAAACCAACAAACAGGAAAAATAAATAACAAAAATAAATTCAACATATAATAGGAAATTGTTATCATTTGATGTATGTTCTATAATGAACATTTCTAATATAATTTTATCGTTTATTGATATTTTCATGTATCGTACTATTATTTCTTTAATATTTATTTCCGAGAACGTATTTTTTTTAATAAAACATGCAAACAGAGAATATTAGAACATTAAAAAAAAATTTAGTTTCTTTTTTAGTGAAATATTTTTTATGATCTATAAATATTAATTCAGACAATATATTAAAAGCACAATTTTCTCTATGGATATGTATATTTGTTGATGCCCTATAAGTCCATAAAAATGTTGTTGTTTTCAAACTGCCCTGTTTTCAAACAAGATATTTTCAGAACGAATCATTCCACGACAAACAAATTTTGGTTTCCACGTTATTGATGACACACACAGCAATGTTATCAACAAAATAGAACTTTCGTAAAGGCGGGAAATTAAATTCGTTTCAGCTGAAAGGTCAGGCTCGGATTTAAGCATAGGCTACATAAGCTGCACTTTAGGGGCCCACACCGCACTTAAAAAAAACAGAGTCAACTTACGGAAAAAAATATTTAGAAGGATGATAATTCAAATCATCCTAATGATATTAGTCCAATCTTTTTATGATTTAATTTTTTTTCTTAACAGGTCTGTACAATGTATATATACCCTAATACTTTTACGTTCTTTTAAAGAAATGTTTTATTTGTGATAATGACAATGGTATTGTTTTACTTTTTAAAAAAAAAAACAGTTGTTTTTATTTTTCTTACATTTTTATATTAATTAGAGATATTTAAGGATAATAGAAAGACGAGTGCAAGAATTTATTATCCTTTTCATAAATTCCAGAATGCCATTGAGTTTCCTTGAAACCGCTGAAATTTTGTAACATAGTATTAGAAAACAATGTATCCCAATATCATTTGTACACTTAAAAATGTTTTAATTTGCGGTTCTGGAATATATATTTTCAAGAAAAAAATCGATCTCCCTCTTGATCGTTCTACTAGGGATATTCCCTTCTTCCCCCCCCCCCCCTGGCATATAGTAGGGGGGGGGGCGCATCACATATTCTGCCTAGGGGCCCCTCTAAATCCGGCTCTGTGAAAGGTAATTACTGAAGATTTATCATTCTAAAGCCAGTTAAAAAATAGATTACTCCAATAACAGCTCCAATCCATTTTCTGTTACTCCATCAACGGTAACAACTTCTGTTTCGGAATTCGAGGTATTCCAGAACAAGTCAGCAAAAACAGAACTTCGTGTTGCCAAAATGAACTTGTGGGCTTTGAAGTGACAAACAAATTCTTCGGATTTCAGGCGGATTTCCACATCTGGTTTCAATTTCGTCTTGTAAATGCGACAAAAAGCTTTCTCCACGGAAAGGATTCTATCTTCAAAAAACTCTAGGAAGTAAAATAAATTCCTTAAGTATTAAATTCCAAACTATTCAATAGATTCAAAGATAACTATTCAAATTTTATTCTTGACAATTAACTTGTTAAAACATAACCATCTTTTAGACAGGTAAATAAACAAAATACCATACGACAATTCTTTTACAAAAAATTAAAAACTAAATTTAAAAATTATTTTTACTTCAAAACATTGTCAATTATTTCTAATATTTGTTTATTACTTCTATTTTGTGATCTGTAAAATTAAGCACGGCTGAATAAAACAGGAATGCATTACTCTCGAAATTCTACTTACATTATATACATTCTTTAAGAAGAATATACTAAATTTGTTACAAGTGAAAAATACCCGTTGAATGTTTTTGAACTTACGATCACATTTTATAGGGTGAGATGAAGAAATATGCATCCTTGGATAAAATGAGGTATTTGAAATTAAATATTGATTTACTCAATGTTAAACTTATGTTTTGACTTCGTTTTGTTTTTTGTTTTTGTTACTTTACTTCCTTAATAAAGTATTTTTTAGCATAAAACTACATTTCTGGAGGTTTTAATTCAAGCCAAAATTTCTATTTATTTAAGTATACAAAAAAAAATTGATAGTTCAATACTTGAAAACTTCCGTATATAAACTAGAAAAATCGAATTATTTCGAATACTCCTGGGATTTGCATACAACAGAATTATTTTAATACATTCCAATAAAAAATTTAGATTTTTTTTATTTAATTAGTTTTTGTTTTAATGTTTTGCAAAGTGGGAAAAATTGGTTTTAGAATTATTAATGTTAAAGAAGAGGAAATTCGTAAAAATTTACTAATATTCGATAAAAGCGCAATTATTCAACAAAAATATTAATCTGGAAGCTTACAAGGGACAATAATTAACTGCAATATAGTTAGCATTGTTTATATGTTCATTTAATGAAGTTACACATCTTGTATTTTGCAAATAAACTATCAACAAAAGAATATATTTCGATACAATAATGGCGCTTGTTTTATTCGAAGTTAAATATAACGTTTTCTCTCTATTTTAAAAAAAAGTAAGCCCTAGGGGGAAAAAGTCAGCCCTAGGGAGAATTTACAGTTCTGTCAATGTTATTCAGATCGTATCTCAAAATGTAAAAGTCCTAAAATTACGAAATTAAGTGAATTTGTTAAGAAATGTTTGATAAATAAGAAGAATATATTTTTGTTTCAATACTGTTATTAGTTTATAAGTTATTTAATATTAAAGTCGTCGTAGATAAAATTTCGCTTACAAGTAATTTTGTCCGTCGAGTTTCTGAAACACTATTAAGAGGAGAGATCCAATTTTTTTAGGGAGTGTACAAATAGGTTTGAACTGGAAATTCAAGTAAGCATTGTTTTAAATTCGAATTAGTTTTGGATTTATAATTTTTTTAAACATTTAAACACGCTCTACTTTTTGAAGTTTTTTCACCCTCATTTTTGAAACGTGATTTCTAAATTGCTATAAGTCATTTAAAATTACATATTCTCTTATTCAAAAAAATATATTAATGTTCGTTAAAACTTCTTCTTTCTGATGTTATAAAGATTATATTTCTATCTTTACAATTAAATTAGATATGGTCAATTAAGATAGATATAAAAAATAGCGAAGAAGGATAAAAATGTCGGATATTTCGAGAAAATTTTAATTTGCTACTTTTTGTCTCATTGTTCCGCTTGCATCTCAAAAAGTAAATGTCCTAAAATTATGCCAGTTTATTAAGAAATGTAAATTAATAAAATTAGATAAAAATTGTAAATAATTAGTAAATTAAATAAAAAGTCGTCTGCACAACAAATTAAAAATAATGTTAATACATCATATATTCCAGAATCAAAACAAACAAAGAATAATATTAGAAGGTGTTCTATTTCGAAGAAGATAAATAAAACAATATAGTTAAGTTTTCAAAATGGCTTGCTTTTAGGAATAAATACATTCCATTAATAATCAATATATTGAATTTTAAGATTTAAAGGTTGTTATTTGTTATATTTTGTTCAAGTTATTAATTTGACTTAAAAGTTTGTTATAATAATGTCCTTTTTATAAGGAAAATTCCATAATCTCCAAAGGATACCCGTTGTACCCTGTCAATAAATCGTAGCAGATTACCTTAGAAAAAAAATTTAATATTTATAAACGTCATAATTAAATTAAAAAATTAAATACCATTATATTTCCAATAAATAAATGAACAGTTTCATAAAACAATTGTAATATTACAATTTTATTACAATGATAAATCGGACTTTAAACGTCAAAAATCGAGATTTAAGATCCATCCCACCTTACTCTATTAAACTAGCTTATTATTCCGAAATAACTGCTCAATAAATGGAAGTAAATCTTATTCGTACATTGAACCCACAAAAAATCGTAATAATTTACCCTTAGAATTCATCTGCGCCCTTTCCTTTAAAATAGATATCCTGGACATATGGGAAAAGTCGTCTCAAATATAACCTAAATAAAATGCATACTCTTAATAAATGGCAATAAATGACATTCCAGCATTAATTTACAAAAAATAACATAACTTTTCATTAATAATAGCCGCGCACTAGCAACAATTGGATTGCCACTTTTAATTAACTATGCAACAAAAAAATCACACGCCATCTGCTTTTGATTGTTCAGCTGCACACAACTCAAGACGGGCAAGTCCCAAAATCACCAAATTCGTATCATCGCATACATTCAAAACTGCCAAATTTTCGATTGTTTTCCAAAGCTGTTAGCGCGATAACGAGTGAAAGAATATTTTCTTCAATTAAAAGTTGCTCAGTGAGCGGTGCAATTAGAATGTTCTAATTGTGGGTTACTAAACAGTTGAGTTGCATATTCTAAAGTTGCCAGTATGTGGCTAGTCTACAAAACTGTAAGGGAATTTATTATTAATGGGGCAACTGTAATTTAAAATAGGGCAAACTTTAAATAAAAAATTTAAATTAATTATAATTTAAAATTGAGCATACTGTAATTAAATTATATTTTAAAATGGGATAAATTGGACGGAAGTTATAATTTAAAATAGAACGAGGGGGGGGGGCAGCAACTTATTTAAAATTGTTGCAAACTGTAAGGAAATTATAATTTAAAATGGATCAAACTATAATTTAAAATGGGTCAAACTGTTATTTTAAATGAAGCAAACTGTAAATAAAAATAAATTATCATATAAAATGGGACAGACTGTAACGACATCATAATTTAAAATGGGTCAAACTGTTATTTTAAATGAAGCAAACTGTAAATAAAAATAAATTATCATATAAAATGGGACAGACTGTAACGACATCATAATTTAAAATGGGGCAAACTGTGAGGTAGTTTAAATTTAAAAATAGACGAATGGAGAAAAGAAAAGGGGAGCGGGGGGGGGCAACTTATAATTTTAAATGGGGAAAATTGTAAGAAATTATAATTTTAAATGTGGCAAACTGTAAGGAAATTATAATTTAAAATGGAACGAGTATGAGCAATTTTAAAACATCGGATTAACAATTGGATTAAGAGCTCGTTAATCTTAAAACATATTTTCAGTGAAACACGGAATAACAATACTTTACAAAACTAAAGTCTTAATACTATAAATTTCTAAATTAATATTTTACTTTTTGAAGTAGATGCCAAAGTAGAAAATGTTTCGTTAATACTTTTGCAAATTTAAAGAATGGTAATTGTGTAGTATTATAACTATTATGTATTTACATTTTATGGATTTTCAAGGAAGGAAAAAAAATTACATATATTTTTTAATGAAGTATTTTTTAGTTGCTACATAAATATTTTTTAAATAAAGGACAAAGTATAGAAAATGTGAATCTTTAATCAGCTACTTGTGTTGCAAATTTTTTACATGTACCTTCTAAATAGTTTTTTAAGGGAAAAAAAACTAGATAAAATATTTAATTTAATTTAATTTAATTTCTCGAGATAGGCTAATATATTAGATAGTACACGCACAACATAGTATTGGGAGATTGTTCAACACATAATTAAATAAAAAAATTATAATTAATAAATTTTATGTTTATAAAATACCAGTTATAATATAAAGTACCAGATAATAATTGAATATGTTTTTAATATATTTTAACTATTGAAGCCTTTTTCCCCCTTAAAACTTTAAAACATTTGAATTTGAAAACAAAATTGTATACTTTGCATTAAATATTCCAGAAAAATCTAAAGCAATACGAGAAATGACGAGTATTTTATATTTATGATTCAAGGAAAAAAACTATCATTTATTAAATAAATGCATCAACCCTTTACACTAATAATAAAAAAACAATCAATTAAAACAAAATTTACACATCCCCAAAGAAAAAAATTAAAAACAAATACTTTAAACACTTACTCGAATTACTGACGCAATAAAACGTAAAGTATTTAACAATGAAATTTACATTTAATAGCATTAAAACTATAACTTGATAGCCTGAACCTAAACTAGATAGTTCGCCTCTGATATCAGAAAAATGACATGTGATTCCATAAGGCACTTATCAGCAGTCTATCTTCAGTTGGACTTTTTGTGTTTTTATATTCGCAATGACAACTTGATCTGTAAACTTTCTTCTTTTCGTAAATAAAATTATTTAATTTAAGTATGAGTATTAACCTACCTAAGCAGGCACGTAGATATATTTTTTTCAGGGGGGGGGGGGGGTTCAGTGACTGAGAAAAGGATTTCTTTAGGTATCTTATTTCACCCCTCACCGTGGGGGGGAATTAACAAAGTGCCCCCCCCCCTTTTTTTTAACTCCCTTCCCCCCCCCCCCCCCAATTTTTTTTAATTTCTATTTTATTTCATTTAAAGTCTCTCTTATATATACTACTACATACATACTAATACTGTTATACACAAGTCTATACCATGTGTAAAATTAGCATATAAACTACTAACGGCAAACTACTATTCATAACAAACAAAGATTAAATTGGATGTTATGCACAATATGTATAACAATACCAATTGATAGACTATGTTTATCTTGGGTCTAATTGGAATGATATTTCCTGACATTTGGAGAGAACCTTGGAATTTAAGAGGCAAAGACTTCAAACTTTAATCAGAAGAATTGTTGGCGTAAACAATTCCAATACCGCAATTCTTTTGTTCGTCTCATAGAATTATGTTTATGTAGAACTGTATTAACTTCTTTGTTTTCGTCTTTACAATTACTTTGAAACCATGGATTATCAATACTTTGAAAACGTTATGCGAATCCTAAAAAATTTGAATTGACGCCATGTTTTATTTCACTGACGTATTTCTTTAGAATTGCTAGCAGTTATCCACTTTTTGTCAGTTGTTCTTCATGATTGCTTCTAAGTAAGAAGTGCAATAAATATACTGTTAAACTCACAATCTAGAATTCAGATATATCATTAAAAATTAGTCATGTTCAAGCATAATAGAACTCACGTATTTAATATTAACTGCCTTTATTTACCGGCAATTCTGATAGAGTTAGGTAAATCCCGGATGTGGTCCCCATAATATTGAAACAAGATTAAAGCATCTTATTAACTTTTATACAGGATCTTTTTAACAACGTCAAAATGGTCTAAAGTTATAGACATTCAGAACCATTATTATCATTATTTAAAAAAATTAAATTCAAAAACTTCATATGACTTCTACTCGAAGAGTTCTGAACAAAGATGCATCTTTACTCGGTAGAAATTTAAAGTTTTATTTGTGGCTCCAGCTCCGAGTTAAAATAATAAACACCAGAACGAATACTCCCATTGGGCGACAATGTACTTTGCAGCGTCGCGCGGATGCATACAATTTAAAAATGAGGTTGAGAAAACATTCAACCTTCGGTTTGCGGGAGTCTCATGTGACGTCACAGAAATATTTAAAACTGCTTTTAATCTTTAAAGTATGTCAAAGTAGGTCAAATCTTTTTTAAGTATGTCAAAACATTTAGTGTATAACATTTAATGTATTTTGGAAGCCAAAAATGCGTTTTTAAAACCACGCAAACCTTTGCTGGAGGACTATTTTTTCTACCTTCGCTCAAAAAGGTGTAAAGTGGTCGTATACGTTTAGTCCGCTCCAGTGTTTATTATTATATTAGCTTAATGGGCTCCAGTCAACAAGACATAATATTTCGTTATGAACTTTTATTTGATTATTTCGTTACATATTCTCTTTTGTATTTTATTTCGTTTTCTAATTAGATATCCGTGAGAGACTCAAGACTGGGACAGACTCGGAGCGCATGTATTAAATGTAGATTATAACGTTTTGTCACTACTGTATACGCGTCAGGTATGGGTAGCTACATCTCTCAAACGTTACTTTCCCATATATCTGCAATACACATTGTCCAGATATATTATACATTAGCATTGCGTTCGTATTTATATTTGCATAATATTTCTTTGTTACAACTCTCTAAAATGTCAAAGTATGCTGCTTAACTGGTGTTCAATTGATTATTTTATTAAAATTTTATGAATATTTAATTTCTGATTGTAATAAGTAAAAATTTTGTTTAACTTTAAATATGTTTATACAAACGTTATATTTGAAGATATTAGAATATTTTTTCTAATTTATATATATTTCAATACATGAATAATAATTATTTATCGCTAAAGTACATATGCATAGTATATAAATACCGAAATGTGAGAATAATTTGTGGAATTATATTATATTGCTAATTATATGGTTAGCGAAGCATCAGTGGAGCAGGGGGCGGATCCTCCTAGTATATTTTAAATAAGCAATGTATTATAATTAATACCAAATATTTCCAGTACTTGTACTAGAAAATGATCAAATACATTGAAAAAGTAACTGTTTCTAATTGCCCATTACTCTTCAGTGGAGACATATGAACACTATTATAGCATTGGAATCTGAAAAAGGAAACAAAACACATTTAAAGTATTATATTCCTCTTTCCAATGCTCGTGCTTTCTTTATAAATGTTTTTTTTATAAATATAATGTTTAAATATATATTTTATATTTATAATATATCAATGATTATAAAGTTTTAAACATAATACAAGTCAATTAGGCGAACTTTATAATGTGCTTCATTTAATTGAAAAATTTGCATTATAGCTAATCGAATATGTGGTTTTACTCAGAATAAAAGTAAAAGGTTAACAAAAGTAAATTGTGACTTTCTAGTTATGTATAATAAATATTAAATAAAACTTCTCTTTTATGAAAATTAAAATTATACGTTACGTGAAAGTCACAATTTACTTTTGTTAACCTTAATTTTATTCTCCTTAATGTAAACACTTAAAACAACTAATAAATCTATTATCTAAGAAAAGAATACTAAGTTAATTTTAATCCATAAAACCATACTAGGAATTCTACCGAGTAACTATATTTCATTGAAAACAATGTATTTTATCGCGATTCCATTGAGAACATTCCGTTTCGAGCAAAACTAGTTTTTATGCGTATTCCATATTCTTTTCCTCTTGGAACGTCATTATGCAAGATATCACGCGTATTATTCAAGATGCTTCTAAGAAAATAAAGAGAACAGTTAACGAAAACAAAAAAAAATATTCTTGATTCCTCTAATTTTACTGGCAACATTACAATTGTCGTTTGGCGCTTTTAAGACTTTATGAAGTATTTTACGAGTTCATATCACGGTTGCCATCTGACTTATTCCAAAGGATATGGTAATTCGTGCGCCATAAATATGATTTGGTGCTGCAGCCCTAATCAGATTCAATGCATTCACCTGTCTATAGATGTATGACGTCACAGCTTATGTCTTTTGTATCACGGTTTTGACGCTTTTTCGCTCATTTTCACTTGCCGCCGTCCACAGAGTTCGAATTCATAACATTTGCTTGAGCTGGAATTGTTCGATTCTATTTTTTTTAGTTAAAACCTGACAGAGATTAGAAATATAATGAAAAGTTTCCACGGTGTATTGTGGGTTGTGGTATTTTGTATAATCGAACAAAGGAGATCAGTTGTAGGTGAGTAAATGGAATGTTATTTTAACTTTTGGTAAATTATGTAGAGTTACTTACAAAAGTCACGGAATAACCAAAGTTCTTAATACAGTAAATAAGATTAATCTATTAAAATACCAAGTTTTTTTTTTAAGTATTGTAATTGCTTCCAATAATAGTTTATTATGATTGTATTGTTAAAGAATATTAAGCTTGTATTGGATCCTTTACATATTTTGTTATTTGAATACTTCATAAAAACACATTTTTCAGATGTAAAAAGGAAACAAGCGGTAGAACTAAAAGTCGAAAAGTGATTTCGTTTAAGAAATTTAATAATAATAACATATATTTTATGTTAATCTTGATGAGATGCTAAAATCGGCTTTTTTTTCATAGCAGCTTATTGTCCAAATATAAATTTAATTTTTTTAAATGCATCTTTTTTAGAATAGAAAACTGTAAAAATATCATTAGTAATATGCATTACGTTTTAACAAGAATATTCGAAATATTCCAATTTTTTTAACTTTCAATACTTTCTACAATATTTTCTATAAATGATTGTAAAATACATTTCACGAAGGATCTTTCTGTAATTGCATTTAAATTGCTATTGATTCTTTTCGCTACTGTTCTGCCAAAAATTATAAATATAATGTGTTGGTTTTTATACGGTTTGCTTCATTAAATGCGTAGTTTTTCTTTTATACTACCATAGTTTTAAAAGTAGCATTATAAAGAAATCTATTTTTCCAACTAATGAGTAAATCAAATTTTCTTTAGTTCCTCTAAGTACAAATGAATAATTTAACACTAAATTTTAAAATAATAATTTAAATTTTATAATAAACAATGTAAACTTCTTAAGATAGATGAAACAATATAAAATAAATTTCATTATAATTACATTCCGATTAATCATTCACATATATTAATTTAGCAGTTCAGGTGATGGAATCCAGTAGTTAATCAAAAATTCATTTTTAAACAATTTCATTTAGTATTTATTTAATTATTGTCATTTAACTAGTAATATAATTATTACAACCATCTACCCATTTTTTGTCCTTGTACATTTTAATAAGATATTTAAAATATGAAAAAATTTAACTCTTGTAAAAAAAATACAATTATTATATTTCGAAGTTGAGAAAAAAATTGACTGTCAAATAATTTTAAAATGGCGATTTTTGAATGATTTACCCAAAATGAAGACTTGGTTCTAATTTGATATATAAAAAATACTGAATTTTTAAATGTGAATTTATAAAAAATAATTATAATTCAAATATGTAATTTAAATTTTAAAACTTGTGTTTTTGTATTCGGAGATATAAATTACTTTAAATAGGAATTACTTATAATATTTCAAGTTATGAATGCATCCCAAAAATTATTTCCTAACTATTACAAAGAATACAACTACGACAATACTAATAAAAAAATCTCTGCATCTTATTTGAATGTCTGAGATATCTATAATAATAGAAGAAAGTGTGTAGGTGTCTATATCACGCAATACACTATCTTTCACTACTCGGATATGTCTGAAAATTTATATATAGATACTATTTGACCTTTAATTGTGCAACTAAGGCTTGAAATTTAAAAATTACGTTTAGTTTTCTGTTTAAAATGGTTTTAGAAGTTATATTTTAAAATATCCAGTTAAAAAGAAATAGTACCTACGTTGTTATAAAATCACAAACGGTCAGAAATTGTTTTGGGGAAATAACTCTTTCTGACAATTATGCTTCAACGGGGAAACAAACGGAAATTCGGAGATGTCTGATCAATAGACCAGTTATTTTGCCTTCGAGAATCCTCTAATTGTCACCTAAGGTTTGGAATTTAAAAATTCCGTTTAGTTTTCCGTGTAAACGGTTTTATAAGTTATATTTTAAAATGTTCAGTTAAAAAGAAATAGTATCTACATTGTTGTAAAATCATAAACGGTCAAAAGTTGCTTTGGAGAAATAACTGTTTCTGACAATTATGCTTCAACGAGAAAACTAACGGAAAAGCTAACATTCGGAGATGTCTGATCAATAGACCAGTTATTTTTCCTTCGAGAATCCTCTAATTGTGAAAACTAAGGCTTGGAATTTAAAAATTCCGTTTAGTTTTCCGTTTAAAACGGTTTTAAAAGCTATATTTTAGAATGTCTAGTTAAAAAGAAATAATACCTACATTGTTATAAAATCACAAACGGTCAGAAATTGTTTTTGGAGAAATAACTCTTTCTGACAATTATGTTTCAACGGGAAAACTAACGGAAAAGCTAACATTCGGAGATGTCTGAACAATAGACCAGTTATTTTGCCCTCGAGAAATAAACGGGAAGAACAAACCGAGTGATTTTTTTCTAAACGTGACTGAAACCGCGGGTAACAGCTAGTTAGAAAATAAAAGCAATTGAAAAAATAATAATTTTCGCAAACAATACCAACGTCAGATTTTCTTATGATATTTGAATTATGGGTGTGCATAGTTTGTACTGCATGACCGAAACTTCAAAAGAATATCGAAAACGTGCAACAATCGAAAGAAAGAAGAAAAAAAGCTGAAAGTGAGATGAGCGTGACAAAACAGCAAAGGTATTTTCAAAAGCTCGTATTACTGGCAACAAGATAAAAGGTAATTCTTGAGTAGAAACAAAGGTGAATAAGTCAAGACCGCATTTGTTCTCTTCGAAAGATACATATGTGATGATACATATGCTCTCGAAAGTTCGTTTGTTTTCCATTCAAGAACAAATGTATTATTGAACGTATCAAATGAAGAAATCTACATGAAAAACAACTACTGACATCACTGTATTTTCAATCTCATTCAACTCATATGACACAAACAAGGAATTTATATATGTTCAATTCATATGACACAAACTAGATATTTAAATATCTTCAGCTCATATGACACAAACTAAGAATTTAAATATCGTCAACTCATATGACACAAACTATGAATTCAAATATCCTCAACTCATATGACAGAAACTATGTATTTAAATATCCTCAACTCATATGACAAAAACTAAGAATTTAAATATCTTCAACTCACATGATACAAACTAGAAATTCAAATATCCTCAATTCATATGACACAAACTAGGTATTTAAATATCGTCAACTCATATGTCACAAACTAGGAATTCAAATATCCTCAACTCATATGACAGAAACTATGTATTTAAATATCCTAAACTCATATGACACAAACTAGGTATTTAAATATCATCAACTCATATGACACAAACTTAGGTATTTAAATATTCTCAACTCGTACGACACAAACTAGGTATTTAAATATTATCAACTCATATGACACAAACTATGTATTTAAATATCCTCGACTCATATGACACAAACTAGGAATTCAAATATTCTCGACTCATGACACAAACTATGTATTTAAATATTCTCAACTCGTATGACACAAAATAGGTATTTAAATATTATCAACTCATGACACAAACTATGTATTTAAATATCCTCTACGCATATGACACAAACTAGGAATTCAAATATTCTCAACTCATGACACAAACTATGTATTTAAATATTCTCAACTCGTATGACACAAAATAGGTATTGAAATATTATCAACTCATACGACAGAAACTATGCATTTAAATATCCTAAACTCATATGACACAAACTAGGTATTTAAATATCATCAACTCATATGACACAAACTTAGGTATTTAAATATCGTCAACTCATATGACACAAAGTAGGAATTCATATATTCTTTATATTTATTCTTTATATTTATTATATTTATCCTTTATATTTATTATATTTATCCTTTATATTTATTATTTATATTTGATATATTTATTCTTTATATTTATTATATTTATTCTTTATATTTATTATGTTTATTCTTTATATTTATTATATTTATTATTTATATTTATTATATTTATTCTTTATATTTATTATATTTATTCTTTATATTTATTATATTTATTCTTTATATTTATTCTTTATATTTATTATATATATTCTTTATATTTATTATATATATTCTTTATATTTATTATATATATTCTTTATATTTATTATATATATTCTTTATATTTATTATATATATTCTTTATATTTATTATATATATTCTTTATATTTATTATATATATTCTTTATATTTATTATATATATTCTTTATATTTATTATATATATTCTTTATATTTATTCTTTATATTTATTAATTATACCACATTAATCTTTATTATTATTTGTTATACAGAAGTTTATCACTCTCAAGATTAAACTTCCGTTTTTAAAAAGAGAAACAAAATTAAAATTAAATTCAGTGTTCCCAAACTTAATTTTGTTCCCGAAGCTCAAGGACACGAAGAGAGCTCGAATTCAGGATCTTCTTATATGCATTCCAATCACGAAGGAACTTTTCCGAAAAAGTCTCCCTCTGTTGCAGGAACCCACGAAGACCAACTGAAAGGACGCAGGATCGTCTGCGTCTTCAACAACAACAACTACTACACGACCGGGTTCAAGCCCAGGATGATCGATCCCTTCGACTGCACCCACGTGAACTACGAGTTTGCGATACTCGATTCCAAAACGTACGAAATGCTGCCGGGAGTACCGAGTCTCGATATCCAATTGGGGTTTTATGATGTAAGTATGCACTGTAAAAAAATAAGAAAGGTTCTTAAAAATGAGTACCTGAAATTACTCGTTTTTCTTTGAGTACAATTGCATCGTAAATGATGTACTCAAATTTTAAGTAATCGTACTCTGGCAAAAATGAGCATTGTGATTCAATATCGCTAATTTCAGCTTCTGTTCAAGCCATCTTAACAAAGCGACCTGACACACTTAAAATATTTCTTCAGAAGATGGTTTTACACATTATTTGATGTCGAGTGCTTAAACGGAAACTGAGTTAATACAACTCTATTGTCTTACTTCTCATTCTTTTGGCACGCCATTTAAAAATTACTTCTGTTTACAACTTCTTCACTTCGCTCTGGTAGTTCAACGGATAAGGCCCTGGAGTTCGGTGAAGACGACATCAGGTAGACGGATTGGGTTCGATTTCATATAACTGTTGTAATTGTTGAAATTTATTGAAAGTGATTAATGAAACCAGCCTATGTACCCAGCTAAGAATTTTCTGCAAAAAATCTTCAAAAAAAATCCGTAGAAATCTGTAGTTATTTGGGACTGAAGAAAATTTTCTGTAGATTAATTTCTACAGAAAATTTGCAGATTTTGTCTTCAAAAAATCTATAGATTTTTTTCTTCAGTCTTAAATAACTACAGATTTCTACAGAAAATTGGCAAATATTTTTCTTCAAATAATCTGTAGATTTTTTTCTACAGTCCCAAAAAACTACAGATTTCTCCAGAAAATGGAAAAATATTCTTCGTCAAATAATCTGTAGATTTTTTCTACAGTCTCAAATAACTACAGATATCTACAGAAATTGAGCAGATATTTTTCTTCAAATAATCTGTAGATATTTTACAGATTTCTGTACATTTCCTGAAAAATATATCTTAACCCTCCTACAATTTTGACTATAAAAGAGTGCAATTTATATTATTTTTCAAATCATAAAGCAACCTTAATAACCAACAGTATGTCGCAGTAATATCATTTTAAATCAAAACAATATTTGAATTGTAATATTATCACTACTTTTTTAACTTTGTCAAACTTAAAGTAATCATCATAAACCTAATATTTATAGTATAAGGACGCCATATAATAAACACGGAAATATAATTCCTAATATTTTTAAAAATTGCATTTAATTATAAAATAGAATTTTGAAACAGGCATCCCATTTATACAAAGAAAAAACTTTTTACAAACTATGCATAAAGTTTTCCAAGGAAAATTCTTTTAAATTATAAATCAATATTAAACAAATTAAAAATGTTGGATTCCTGAAATATAAAATCATATCACAATTTGTATATTCATAAGTTAAATAAATACAAAAACATGTATAAACTATATATTCAATCTAATGCATTTTAAAATCTTGTTTTTTAAATTCTTCACAATGACTTTTTAAAAATAGTAAAATACAAAGACATTTTTTCCAAAACAAACAATGTGGAATGTTTTTAAATAACAATCTTGTTTTTACTTTAGGTTGGAAACGTACAATTTTTTGCAAAAGTTCGCTAGCGGGAACGGAATATGCTTCCATTGCCAATATGACACAATATTCCATACAATATCACGAATAAAAAAATTATGTTTTTTCTGCGATTCCAATATATTAAAATCAGTAATAGATTTATATTTTTATGCCTTTTGTTTACAATTACACGATTTTTTCCGACTGAAAATGCGATAAAGAACTACAAATTTTTGAAAAAAGAATAAATCAATATTAATATAACCATATATACAATCTTAAAATTACAAATTTTAAAAAATTATTCCTTTTAAGAGATTTTAAAAAACGCAAACAGAAACTTACCAGCAGAAGAACACGTTTTGAAAATAATTTAAAAGTTAACGGTTATCGAGCAACCATGAAAGGAAATCGCCAAATAAAGAATATATTTAGGATAGACACTACATTTGACGAAAAGCGCAATAAAAAAATCGAGATTTGGCTGGGGGAAACCGGATATGGCGATAAAAAGACGACATTTTAAACAGATTGAAAGAAACAACCCTATAAACGGGTTTGCCAAATTTGGCTAATAATCAAATAAAAAAGGGTTTTTTATGTTTATTGAGATGTTTAAGTGACATGTACAGCAAAATTACATATTTGATTTACGATTAAATTAAATAAACAAATTTTATCATTTTTATTATTCTTATATTAAAAGAAAAAAATCGCATATGAAAATGAGGTTTTGACAACCTTTAAAATGGCGATTCTTAGAGATAAAAATTAAAAAATTAATTTGCCGACCAGGACCTAAAGTGCTGGCGACATGATGCGTTAACCAACTGGGCCATTTAGGATGACGACTAAATATTTTTGTTTAGAAGTGTTATTTTTATATAACTTTTTTTAAATAATAAAATATGCTTTAAATGTATTAAAAAAGTTTTAAAAAGTTAACGAAAATTGTTAACGGCTTCAAAATGAAAGAACGTAGAACAATCGAACAATAATAATTAAACATATTGTTTTCAAATTCTTTTTACTTCTGATAATTTTCATATAATTTAATTTAGTTGAATCGCCCGGATATTGCTGAATAATTACATTAATTATAATAATTTAATTTATTAGTACCAGGGGACCGAGCCCAGCTCGTTTGCATATTTTATTACTTAGTAATATTTCTAATTAATCGAATCAAATGCGTTTTGAAATGTCCATATCAATTGGTAGACGTTTCATAATATATTTTATCGTCTAATAATGTCTTAATTATCGAAATAAAATAAGTTCTTTGAAATGCTCATACGATTTTTTAGAAGTGTCAAGATTGCAAAGATACCTTATCAATTCTGCAAAAGTAATTTAAATTAATTTTTTTAATGATCCTGAGCGTCTAATACAACCATTCGCACAATTGTAGCACAACGTTTTCGTGTGCATACTAAACCCTGCCAATATTCTTGTTGATCAGTATTTTAGTCAATTTGTAGCGATGTTTGCTTCTGTCTAACTCTGGAGTAACTGAATGGAATTTTAAATGCTGTACAAAGTAGCCTTTGTTATTAAGAATATTATGATAATGGATATCAAATTATTTTTTTGCTACTGCAAAATTATTTCTGCTATTTTTTATCTTCAACCTGCATATACAAATAATAAGAAACGAACAGCATTTTATATTCTTATTAAACGTTTATTCAATAATAAAGATTTTTACATATTTCGAGAAATTTTGTGTTATTCGGAATTAATCGTAGTGATGAAAGCAGTTTTATCTTTAATTTAGTGAAAATAATAAAATTTTACCAATTAACTTTTAATTATAATGGTTTTGAAAATCAACCTTCTAAAATTAAACTTTTTCTATAATCTAAATATAATAGTTTTTTTTATTGTATATCATAATCTAGTTACGATTAAATTAATCTTAATTTGTTTTTTAAGACTTTTCGACTTTTGTTTCGACTTTTCAATATACATATATTATTTTATTTAGTCTAATGTTTGTAAAGGATACATGTTAAAATTTGTGGCTGTTGTTAGGAATATTTCATAATTTTGAAGAGTTTACAGAAGAAAAGGTTACAAAATATAAAATTTGTGTAGGTCGCTGATAGTATGTGTCCTGAAAACAAATAGTTACTTCGAACAGATTTTTATTAACTAAATACTTATTTGAAGTAACATGTTAAACATAATTAAAAACACATATACGATAATACATTTGCGGTTTATTTTTAAAAAGAGTTTTTAATTTGGTGAAATTTATTTCCCTGTGTGTATGTGAAAACTTTTTCTTTCAAGCGTTTAGATTACTATGTACGTTTCAATTGAAAACTCTTAAACTCCTTTTCCTTTGTTATATTGTAAAGTCCCGTTACTCATCTAAATATCTGCTTGAAACTAAACATACTTACGTAATACGAAAAACAATTCAGTATTCAGGTATTACTATCTAATACAATTTAATACCGAAAATAATTTCATATTTAATTAGGCAGGTGTTTTCGAACAAATCTTCCAATAAAGAAGAATTATTTGAAATAACAAAGTAAATCAATTTTAGAACACATATAGTAAATGTCAAATTTACATTTAAAAGTGATTTTAAATTTGGTTAATGAAAAATTTAAACTCTTTTTCCGTTGTTCTATTGTAAAACCTCATTACTCATTTTCAATCCCTCTCTGCTTGAAACAAAACTTATTTACGTAATCCAAAAAACAGTTCATTATTAAATTATTACTAACTAATACAATTTACTATCGAGAATTATTTCAAATTAAATTAGGTAGGGGTAAGGATCGACCTCGCGCAATTTTTCTACGCTGTTACATTCATTATGAAAATATCACAAACAAATTTTG
Organism: Troglohyphantes excavatus; assembly: GCA_963932185.1. NCBI lineage: Eukaryota > Metazoa > Arthropoda > Arachnida > Araneae > Linyphiidae > Troglohyphantes > Troglohyphantes excavatus. The sequence goes on along the minus strand of OZ010673.1, from coordinate 58,986,455 downwards.
AGCGATTATTTGCTGCTTCAAATTTAAAAATAAATACTACATAAAAAGAACAACATCAAAAGGTCAAATGAACGTTGCTTTTACATTCAGAATGTAACAAACTTATTGGTATCAGTTTTCGAGAAAAAAAATAGCATTTAAAACTATTTAACTTTTTCAGTAATTATTTACTCATTAGAATGTGGAATAAATAACAAACTTTTTTTATAGACACTATGCATGACATGGTCTGGATATTAAAATTTTGACGGATTAACAAAAACGCATGGTCGATTAGCCTCTGTGATTGGTGAATTACAAACCACGTAGTCACCGTCAACCAATAACAAATGCGCATGCAGTTTCTTATATCTTTAAAGACGTCATGTTAATTAGACGTCATGTCAGCAGAAACCAGTGTAAAGTGTCCATAGTAAACAAATGCAAATTTTGGGGAACGCTTCATTTTTTCAAAATTTCTAAAACATATCTTCAAAACTGGAAAATTTACAAAAATATTCTGTTTCTCGTTTAATGCTATCATTAATAGTAGTCTATGATAGTAGTAATATAAACAGTTGGTAAAATAAAACCTATCAAATGCCGATGATCTATAGAAAAAAACTGTTTTTTAAATGTATATAAAAAAAATTTCCTTTTTAAATATTGCGTAAAATTAATTTAATAAAACTTCTTTAAATTAATTCCATTCGAAGATAAAAGCTGAAAAAGTATTTATAAACGATTGGTAAAAAAAAAACCTTATCAAATAACAATGTAGAACAAAGTTTAATTTTAAATGTAATAAATATATTTTTTATAAATAACACATAACATTAATTTAATAAAACATAATTCAATTGATTCCATTAAAATATAAATACTTAGCAAAACAAACGAAATTGCATCTAATCAAACATTTATAAAATTGAAAATTTCATGTTCTATTTGTGGATATACATAATCCATTTTACATGGAATATAAAACATGCATTTTACATGGAAACATGGTTTCCCTAACGATATTTTCTTATACGGTATTTTAAAAACTTGCTCTTGTATATTCCATTTATGACGTCACGCGCATAAACAGAGTAAAAAATCACAGGATTAAATATGTTCAAACTTCGATTTTATTAGAAAACTTATAGTATTTAGTAGACGAAAAAGTCATTTAGTAGACTAAAAAGTCATTTAGTAGACGAAAAAGTCATTTAGTAGACTAAAAAGTCATTTAGTAGACGAAAAAGTCACGTTATTAGAATATGTTTTTTCTTTATTTGAAAACGCAAACGATTTTCCAATTCTAATTTTAATTTACTGATGTTTCATTTGTTTATTTATGAGAAAAAAAATACTTTATTTTAGAATAATTAGTAAAATGAAAATTTCTCATCAAAATATTTTACACGTTTTAAATTAAAATAACATATGACGAATTAAATAACGTTTACTTCGTTTATTTATGAGAAAAAAATAACGTTATTTTAGAATAAAAACTCAAATGAAAATATTTCATAAAAATATTTTACACGTTTTAAATTAAAATTACATATGACGAATTAAATAACGTTTACTTCGTTTATTTATGAGAAAAAAATAACACTATTTTAGAATAAAAACTCAAATAAAAATATCTCATCAAAATATTTTACACGTTTTAAATTAAAATAACATATGACGAATTAAATAACGTTTAGTGGTTATTGCTATATAACCTATTAACTCATTCGCGATGAATAATTTGCAATGGAAAGAGTTAAATGGAACTTTTAATCTTCTTATTTCACCCTCTAAATGAAATTTTTCGAAAATGAAACCTATCACAATCGAATTTTTACCCCGAAAATTGCTAATACATCAATTTTTGTGAAAATCGTTAGAGCGGATTTGGAGATTGTGCAAACAAACAAACGAACAAATATAGTGACATTGCTCGTTTAATAGTATTAGATTTTAGTAAAATATTCAAAACATTTGAATTTAACTAACTTTTTTTTATTCCTCGTACATCCCGAATAATGCCTGGATGAAAAAAATTATTAATTAAAAAATTATTAATATTTTACTAATGTTTCCTATTTTAGAAGATAATTATTTTTTTAACCGGACCTCCCGGATTTTATAGACAAAATCACTCATATAATTTTCTAGTTCAAAATAAGTATTTTATGCGCATCAGATTTCTCAAATACACAAATCCCACAATTTTCAGTCCGATATTTCAAAGTTATGAAATCTTCAGATTATCTGCAGAATTAAACTGCATTTTCAGTTGAAAAAACTCTTAAGTCAAGAATCTTCACATTTCTGCAATCAAATCTGTAGAAATTTGCAGATTACTTTAAAAGTCAAAATTCGCATTTCAACTTTGCAGATTTTTTGAAGATTTTTGCAGAAAATTTGCAGATTTTTAGTTTTCTGTAGATTTTTTGCAGAAAATTTGCAGATTTTTAGTTTTCTGTAGATTTTTTGTAGAAAATTTCTAGCTGGGTAGACCAGCAACTTATCTTTTTATTAATGTTACTCATTGTTTAGTAGATGCCTTCAATTTAAAACTTTTTCAAGTCGCCTTGGCAGTTTAAAGGATAAGGCATTGGACTGCGGTGCTTGATAATCTGGGTTAGACTCTTGGTCTTGGTTGTAATTGTCGATATTATTGAAAGTGATTTATGAAGGCAGTTTATGTAGGCAAACAACTGCTCTTTTTAGTCATTGTACTCATTTTTGAGTATATGCCTTTTTTAAAAATGGGTTCAGAGCTATGATAAGCATCGAATGTACTAAAATATGAGTATATTTTACTTATTTTTGAGTACCTAACAATGTAGTTTAAATAGTCCCCAGAGTAATTTATCAAATTACTTGGTTAACTGATATTAGTGCAAGCAACTATTTTAATGATTTGCGGTACTCCAGAGGTAAAGGACAATAATTTCATTTTTATAATTCCATTATATAAATTGGTTGGAAACGCGTGGGATCAAAAGGTCCTCAAAAAAAAGTCATCACGGGTTCATGGGGCCATACACCTAATATGATAATAATCTGACAAAATATGATTTAATTTCATATAATTTTATTAGCATTTGCATCAATTTGTTGTGTTTAGTTGTTCTTTTTCTTATTTAAATTCGTTTGTTATACACACAGAGGCTCTCTGATTTTAAAAATTAAATAACTCAGAAACGCAGATAGATAGAAGAGTGAAACAGGTTGTATGTTTATTTTCAAAGCCGTAAAAATCTGACACAGAAGTTTCAAAATTAGTTACAAATGTTTACGACAGATGGCGCTGTACGCATGGATTGGCCTCCGCACTCACACGATCTTTACCGACTACTTTTTGTGGAGCACATTAGAGGGTAGTGTTTTCAAGAATTATCCTCAAATACTGGTCGGTCATCTGTGATGCATGGGCGTCTATTTTTGTTCACACACTATACAGAGGGTGTTTGAAATTTTCATTCTTCGTTTGTGTCATCTCTATTGCAAAAGATGCACATTTTGAATCGATTGTAATGTAATTACAGTGGCGGCCCGTGGTCAAAAATGTTAGTGCAGCCGAAAACATGTAACTCCCCCCTTCGCCTTTTTCACAACCATACACGAACGGACATTCTTTAAAATTTATTACTCAAACTCAAATCAAAGTTTCCTTTCAACTTTTATGAAAGATAACATGTAAAAATAATAGAAGACACTTACTTATTTTTTGAAAATAAAATCAATCCTCCTATCAAACTTGCGAATCGGTCAATTTTAATATTAATTTAAGTAAAGAAACAACAACACACGTGCAAACTTATCGAAAACTATTTCCGTCTGGAGAGATTCTTCGAAATCATCGTTTTCCTCCACCCCGCCTCGCCGATTCAGCAATGAACCAATCATTTATTCGAAATCCCTAGTACAGCTAATTTGTGTCGTCACATCCTCCATTTTAGTGTGCTGGGGAAGTCATACTACGTAAGGTTGCCATGGCAACGATGCAGCCGATTTCGAACTTCGCTTTTTAGCTGCAATTTTGATTGAATGGAGTTTTTGTTTTTTGTTTTCCTGAATTTGTGCATTACGGAAACACGTTTGCTATTTATCGGAGATTTTTTTTACTTAGAGTTGAAATTTCATCTTCATTTCCAATTCTAATCTTCATTTAAGAAAATTAGTAAAATATATAATTTTAGTTTTAAAATATAATAAAATTAGGTGCAGCCCGGCTGTACTTGCTGTAGTGCACGAGCCGCCACTGTGTAATTACAATGACTGCTTACAAGGGACAGTCCTATTTCTAGACTACAGCGTACAGGGCCACCTGTCGAAAACCTTTATAACTAATTTTAAAACTTCTGTATGATGTTTTTACAGCGTTCAAACTAAACATACCACTTGTTTCATTCTTCTGACATCTCTGTTTTCGTTATTTAATTTAAAATCAGATAGACCTTTGTAGAACATCCTGTGCAAAAAGCTGCGATAGCGAAAAGTCACTAATTTTTCCAAGACAGCCATTTAAAATTTGGTAGTTCTATAATAAAAAGAATGTGAAACAGCAAACGTCAGGAATTTCTGGACAATTAAAATAATTGTTTTACACACTGTTAAAAATGCTCATTTTTGAAGATAATTTCTTCATTTTTGACGAAACGGTTTGCTGCGAAATGCTCCGATTAAAAAATTGGTCAAACTAGAAAAAATTATCCTTTTGCGAAAAATACGACTAAATAAATCGTATTGTTTCACGAAATTTGTTTCGTCAAAAATAAGGATGATTTCAAATAAAAATTGACAGTACGGCTCGAACCAGTGTTTCTCGGTCCGAAGTCGCACACGCTATAAATTTAACCATAGAAGCTATTCTGGAATGTGGTATATACATATAAGTATCAATGAGTTAATACTGTATCGTACTGTGTTAAGTTTTTGAGGATTCTTATATCGTTAAACTTCACGGGATTCATAGACGAAGCAGTTGTCAAAATGGACGAAACTGCCCTGGGACGATCGCAGAATACTAAAAAATTATAGGTTTACAATATGATGATTCAAATGAGCTCTTAACCACAAATTCACAAAAAAAAAACTTAGCACTTCTATGTATTAAGATATCGATATCGTCTATATGGCTTATAAAGGCATATAGTATTTATTTAAAAATAACTTTTAATTTTTTAATTAACACATTAGATATCCAAATATTCTAGAGGATCATAACCTTTGATTATCTCTTCATTAAAATAGTAAAGAATGGAGATGGTGTCCTTTGCTTCTGGGGTGCAGAGTCGAAAAGCTAACTTGAAGTACACATATTAAACATGTTTTTAAAACAATTCAATTAAAATTATAGGAATAAGTTTTCCTTATACAAATACACATATTGACGATCAACAACAGGTTCAAGGCCCAACAAGGTTGGTCCAGCTAGTATCTCCTAACTATTCCCCAATGAATATCTAACTTCTTCTTAAAATCCTTTACTCGAATACAATTAACAATATTCACTGGCAAGTTGTTCCGTTTGTCTATTACCCTATTATAGAAATAGTGTTTTCTCCCTTCCCGATTAAATGTTTAATTTAAACCCATGACCTCTCGTTCTATCACTCAGATTAAAATCTATACGAAAATGAACATATTTTCACCTCAGCGGTCGTCTATATGTATAAGAATAATATGAATGTATTATCCTGATGCGAGCAAAGTACTACAATTCTATCTTCTCCTTCCAAATATACCATTGTTCAGAAACAAATGCTAACAATCTAATAACATCGCAGCAAAAGGTTATAAAACCACGGGTTTAGTCATTGTTAGAATATGGCACATATTTCTGAATATAATTGTATTTCATTTGGCCTGCATATAAATGCAGTGCAAAACAATCGTTCTTATTTTTCGCTGTTTTGGATAAACAAAAAACAAGTATTTGCGTTGGCGAAAATAGGAATATTTTTAGCCATCAAAGAAGATATTTGTTTTGTTATTATAATAACTTTTTGCTATAGCTTCACTTGTGAAGGATTTATTTACGTGTTTTAATTCATAATCCTAATTTCATTCCTAATACAATAGCACAAATATGAATGCAAAAGTAGGGAATATTACTGAGAACAGTGGCGGCGATTCGGGGGGGCAAGGGGGGGCGGTTGCCCCCGCACTTTTTTCGCATGTTGCCCCCGCACTTTTTTGTATTTTGCCCCCGCAACTTTTTTATATTGGACTTTTTAAAACTAAATTACAAGTCAATTGTTTTACTGCATTGCCTAACAAAGGAAAAATTATGAACCCCAACTTCCTCACACTACCATGGGAACGTAAATAAGGGAGCGGGGTTTCAGGAGGTTCAAACCCCTCTCATTCACAGATTTAATGTGCACTAGTCGCCTCCAAACGTCAAACGTTTGGACGATGGGAGAACGGGCTTGCAACCTCCCGGTTAGGAACTTTGGCGCTTTAAAGAGCGCCAAATTGCGAGTTCGAATATTAAATCAAGTAGTATATTTTAATAAATGTTGCTTCTAAAGTACCAGTAATTGTTAAATTAAATCAAAACAAAACATACATTTGCAAAGTCTAATCAAAGCGATTAACTTTTTTAACCATATCATTTCTATAGTTTTTCTGAAAGAAATAGTTTATAATAATTTTACTTATGATTACTTATTAAATAGTTTGGTTATGAAATTGTTTATTTTAGTCAGAAAATCTCCGATTTTAACATTTTTAAAACACATTCCACAAAAGTACTTTACTTATCAGCGAATGTTCTCAAAGATGAATGGCAGAAAAGATTTAATAGCTTTTTTTTTTAATTCTCAATGCTTTGATTTCGAAAACATCAAGAAAATAGTTTATTGTAACTACGAATTAAATCTACAAAATACCCAAATCGGGGATCTGGCTATCATCAGAATGACTCATTCCCACGTTTTCTCAGTTTTACATATAAACAGTAGGGAAAAAAGGCGAAAACGGCGCCGAATATGACTTATGACTCGTTTGTACAGTCATTTTGTAGTCTACAGAGCAAACTGTATTTGACTTATGACTACTCCTATAGATATTTATTTGATTTTAAATCAGCCGTTGATTTTTTTTATTCAATCAGGGCCATAGCTCAGTCTTTTTACACATCGTAGCCTTCGCTTAAGGGTCTAGTTAAATTGTCTTCGTCTATAGCTAAAATAGCTAAGTGATATAAAGGTGTTTTGAACAGTTCATACTTTTTATACTCCTGAAAATTGGACTTTAGTTTTTGTGACCCTTTTATATAGTATTTCTGAAAGTTATCGTGCTTTTTTTTACCTTTTTTAAGTCAGAATAACGAAAAAAGAAAGCTTTTAACTTGTCTCAAATCAGCTTTATGGTATGAAAACTTCTTTTTTTTTAATTTGTTATTAATTTTTTTTTACTGTGTATTTTAAGTTGGTATACTTCAAATAACACAAAATAGTGAGTAAATACAAGTGTGCAATACCATAGCTTTTTTATAGCAATATAATAGCAAATATTTTTATTCCCCCCCCCCCCCCACCCATTTGGCGGACTTCTTGTTTCCCCTTTATCTTGCCCCCCCACTTTCAGCACCCAATCGCCGCCACTGACTGAGAAGGAATACATTCTTGTTAGCATTTCATATTTCTTATATTCCAAATTTGTCCAATTTAAATTAGAAATAAGTTTAAATTTTATAAGATTGAATTAGTTTCAATTACTCTTTTTGATTATTTTTTTTAATTATTTGGAAATAATTTCAAAAGATGACATTATGAAATGTAAATTTGCCACAATGTTATAAATGATTTTGTCAAAAAAAAAATGTTAAAAAACGAAAAAGTAATTTTAATTAAATTGACGGTTTAGAATGAAAACCTCGTGTCTTCAAATCACAGATTTAATCGCCGTATCAAAAGCTTCTTGACACCGAAATCCAAGCTATTCACTTCTAATTGCGGAAATGTTTAAACAAGAAGTAATCGGATTAACTGAGCTCGTATTTCGTCGCCAAGCAGCTTTCACTACGACTACTAAATCTGTAGTTTGAAGACATGAGGTTTTCATTCTAAGCTACCGAAATATCCTTTTAAGTTCCCTTTTTAATTTATTGTAATACGTGACTTATATTTAATGAGGGCTCGAGGCGTCAGGCTAAACAGCTAGTTTAGATTTCTTTGTTGTTTGACGGGGTTTCTGTTGGCGACAAATCCCTATTTCTTTATTATCTGCTGAAATGGCGCTTCACATAAAACACTTCTGACCTTGCTCCAACACAGAATACCCTACTCTTCTGTCGGTTAGGTATATTTCGAAGCACATGTAGTTTACATGTTTAAAATTTAATTTAATGATAGAACAATCAGGACAAAATCTTACCATAAGGAACCTTAGATGAAAATAAGTTCAACCTCTTCTTCCCATGCTTTCCATATATGAAATTTTGTGTAATTCCGTTAATTTGCTGTAACTACAGGTTCCTTTAAACAGGGAAACTTATTTTATAAACACCAGGGTTCGAAATTAGGACATACAAGTTAGGGATCATTGGCACCTAGCACTTTTTATAGCTGCCAAGATGTACTGCTTAGGCGTAATTTAAAAAAAAAATTTAATTGCTTACGCAGAGCTGCCAACTGTTACGATATTTTTGTAATCGTTCAAGCTTCTTTTGCAAAAATAATAAGAAGCGTGTTTCCATTTGTATTCTAAAAATATCACCGTCTTAGTGACAAAATTAATGAGCAGTATGAGAGGAGTGGTTAAAAATCAACGTTAGGCGTAAAAAATGACGACTGTGTATAAAAATACAATCGTCAAACCGAAATTTTTAGGTTCAAAATACGACTAACGATCGCTAATTTAGAACCCTGATGGCCACACTGTATACACATATATATATTATTGAAAGATATTACTTTTAATCTCACATTAAAAAAAAACAGGAAGCAGTAGATTTGAAGAACACAAACCCGCACCTGAAGGTGCTTCTGTCCCTCGGAGGGTGGAAGGACAGCTCCAAGAAATACTCCGAGTTGGTGGAGCAAGAATCGAGGATGGACAACTTCATCGAGAAGGCTGTTCCCTTCCTCAAGAAGCACAAATTCGACGGCCTGGACGTGGCCTGGGAGTACCCCAACTGTTGGCAAGGGGCGCTGGGGATCAAACCGGAAGACAAGGCCAACTTTGCCGGGTTTCTGCAGGTCGGTTAACACTCTCTTGTGATCCTTTACGAAATGTTGAGTAAAAAAACATTTCAGGTCGACGTTTGAATGGCAGGATTTCTCTATTTTTTCCCCTTATTGTGGGTTCCCATGTCCAAAAAAATCTTATATACTCGGGGACAACCTAAGTTGAACCTGAAGAGGAAGCTATGATATGTGTAAACATTTAATTGCTTTATAGTCAACTTAGGTTGTCCCCGAGTATAATTAGTCGGTGTTGTCGTCAGGGTGCATACTTTGACTAGAAAGTGGATCACTGAATGTTATAAAAGCAACACCAGAGTTTACCAGCTCAAAAGTTAAAGTAGTTGAGGATTATGAACAATATTATATGCTGAATTAATATGAAAAATTTACTTTAAATATACTACACACATTAGTAAAAAGATTGCTATTAACACGTTTTTTTGTTTGTTATTTTTTACAAATGGAAATGTCACTTATAATTTCATCTGCAAGTATTTTTCCACTGCCTTCAGCATAAAAGCTTCCAAATGGTCTTGGAACAGAAAAGAGTATTACATGAACGATTTAAAATAAATTTCAATTGAGAAAAGGACCGTTTACAGGAAACTTTTGACGTTGACAATATAAACATTATTCGAAATTTACAAAAAACAATCCCACCCAACTTCATATGTACACTTAAAACTTATATAATTTTCAGTTCTAGAAAATATATTTTTCAAAAGAAAAATCGAACTCTCCCCCCTGCCCCCCCCCCCCCCCATCCTCCTGTAGTTGAGGGGCCTGCACCACCTATTCAGCCTAGTGGCTCACTAATTCTAAATCCGCCTATGAATTGAGAATTGACATGCCTGTGTTTTATTTCTACTTAGCTAGTTACAAATCGAGCTCCCACCCCCCTCGTTCTTTGGAGGGTGCACCCCCTCCGCTCTAGTTGAGGAGCCCGCATGTCATATTCAGCCTAGGAGCCCACTATCTCTACATCTGGCCCTGACTGTAATACTTTAAGTATACTAGATAACTAATAATTGTCTAGGAAAATGTAATTGTTAATTGATTTTTTTTTCTACTTTCAGAAATTGAGATCGAAATTTGATAGTGAAGACTTACTTTTATCAATTAGTGTAAGCGCTGTGAAGAGAGAAATAATCGCTGCATATGACGGCCCAACAATTTCAAAGTAAATTTAATAAAAAATATTGAATAATAAAAAGCGTTATTACCAATGTCATTATATCTGAAATCTTAATTAAAATTTTAAAAATTTGCAGATGTTTTGTATGAATTATCTGATAAGAATGAAGAATATTCAAAATAATATTAAAAATGTTTTCTTTTATTATTATTATTATTATTTAAGGGGTATGAGACACAAAAATCATAAGAATATCCAGATTTATTTTATTGCTTTAGAATATAATTAGTTTTATTTTGTGTATAATGACACCAAAATTATATTTCTACGTTAAGTAAAACTAATTATTTTTCGAACCATTACGAAGTTTTAGTTCAAAATTGCCTGAATACGTAACTTTGAACTCATTTTTCTCAGTGATGACTTTTATCATGTTTTATAAAGTTTAAATTGATGCAAGTTCATATCTATTTGAAAACACGACTGCAAATTTGCTAAAGTGTATTTCAAACATATTACTTTAATTAGGTTTTAGGAAATAGTAAACAAAATATTATATATTTTTAGTATTTTTTAAAAAATAGTTTGATTAGTGAAATTAATGACGTTTTTTTAAATATTTTTCATAAAAAAAAAATATTTTTCAAATAATAAAAATATGTAAAAAAAAACATTTTTTTAAACGCGTCCTTTTTTATATAAAATTTCAATTTCAGAAAGTATTTTCTCAACTTGCATCAAAAATAAGAAAAATAACTATTTTGTATTTTTTATAATTTTATTAAATGTTTGACCATGTGATTATATTAATATACTTTGCAGACATATGTGAGAAACAAATTATAATGTAGGTTTTGTGAATTAGCAATAAAAATAAAATTCCTTAATAACTAAGATTTTTTTTTTAATTTTCACACATTTTTTAAAGAATATTTACTTTCCTCTTACCATAAACGTATGTGCGTAGCATTTTTTTTTAATGTTTTGTAGGGCAGTTGATTATGTAAATGTCATGGCATATGACATGCACGGACCATGGGAAAAGAAAACAGGTCACCATGCTCAGTTTGACAGAAAAGCTTCCGACAGCGATCCGTACTTAAATATGGTTAGTATAATATATCTCCTACCAATGATTATCTCAACATTAAAATATTCATTTACCAAATGATGTCAATTTCTTTCTATTACCTGCCTGAGCGGATGTTTCGTTTAAGTAATATTTTCTTTTAAATCTAATAATTTATTTTTAATTTAATAAATTTATTTTCTTTTAAATTTAATAAACGATATGCTGAGGCCGCGGGAGTGTTGCAGCGATGATATCGCCGCGTGTTCTCCGAGTCTGATAGGGTTAAAATCATAGCCCCTGAATGACATTAAAATTAAATATAATATAAATTATCTAACAAAATATATCAATAAGTATTTTTAATATTCTTTGTGTTTTGATTTCTTTTTCCAATATTCGAGCACATTTAGCACAAGTGGCAAGTTTGTTTTTACTAAAGTTTGTAATACAGTTTTCGTAAGGTAAATTTAGTAGCAAAATATGTTATGCGTTTAAAATATTTACATAAAATGTGTGATTTGGGTGCCCCCTCAAAAATGCAAAGTGTGCTTCACGGGTCTCTTCGAAAATCAGGCCAAAGGATAATGTTATTAAGATAATGATATCTTATATATATATATATTACGAATGCCTTCATAGTAAAAAATGTAAATCAAAAATAAGTGCTTTTGATAAACTGCAGTGCATCAAGTTTATGTTTTAAAAAAGTTTATCTCTCCTAAAGTAATAGCCTTATTTGAAATATGAATTAATGGTCTTCAATAGCAAAATTGATACAGCAATGCATATTTATTTTAGAAATCAGCTTTGGAAGTTTGGACAGGTTTAGGGGTTGACAAACTCAAGCTGAATATTGGTGTACCAACGTATGCAACGACATTTACTTTGGTTGATGCCAACAGGCATGGAATGGGTGCGCCAACGAAAGGCCCGGGAAAACAGGGTTCCAAAAGTAAACAAGGAGGCTTGCTGTGCTACAACGAGGTACATTTTAAATTTATCAGATTTTATTTTTTTTATTTTCTAAATGTGAATAATATTTTAGTTTATTACACTGTAAAAAAAAAGGTGCTTAAAAATGACTACATGGATATACTCGTTTTTTTAGTACAATTGCATCGTCAATGAACGCTGGCGTACTCAAATTTCAGTAATCGTACTTTCGCAAAAATGAGCAGTGTGATTCAATTTTGTTAATCTCCGATTCTGTTCGAGCCATCTTAACAAAGCGACCTGAAAAACTTAAAATATTTCTTCAGAAGATGGTTTTTCACATTATTTGATGTCGATTTCTTAAATGGAAACTGAGTTATTACGACTCAATTATCTTACTTCCCATTCTTTTGCCACGCCATTTAAAAATTACTTCTGTTTACAACTTCTTCACTTCGCTCTGGTAGTTCAACGGATAAGGCCCTGGAGTTCGGTGAAGACGACATCAGACGGATTGGGTTCGATTTCATATAAGTGTTGTAATTGTTGAAATTTATTGAAAGTGATTAATGAAACCAGTCTATGGAGACCAGCAACTTCTCTTTTTATTAATGTTACTCATTTTTTAGTAGATGTTTTTTCAAAAATGTAACTCATGAATTCGGAGCTATGATAAGAATCGAATGTAATCAAAAATAAGTACATTTTACTTATTTTTAAGTACCTACTTTTAACAGTGTACAAGTGCCTGAGAAAGACTGGATGTTTGATTCACCGTGTACACTGTAAAAAAATATGTGTTTAAAATGAGTACATGGACGTACTCGTTTTTCATTGAGTACAATTGCATTGTAAATTAGCAATGACGTACTCAAATTTAAGTAATCGTACTTTCGCAAAAATGAGCAGTGTGATTTAATATTGCTACTATCAGCTTCTGTTCAAGCCATCTTAACAAAGCGACCTAACAAACTTAAAATAGTTATTCAGAAGATTGTTTTCCCCATTATTTGATGTCGATTGCTTAAATGGAAACTGAGTTATTACGACTCAATTATTTTTCTTCTCATTCTTTTGCCACGCCTTTTTAACTCTCATTATGTTTATAACTTCTTCATGTCGTTCTGGTTATACAACGCATAAGGCCCTGGATTTCGGTGCGGACGACATTAAGTAGACGGATTGAGTTCGGAATTATAAAGGCAGACTATGTAGACAAGCAATAGTTCTTTTTATTAATTTTTACTCATATTTGATTACGTGTCTTTTTCAAAAATGAAACTTATATATTCGGAGCTATGATCGAATGTAATCAAAAATGAGTATATTTTACTTATTTTTAAGTACCTATTTTTAGCATTGTAGATGATATAAAAAAATCCTTCCGAAATTAAATTTAAATAAAACTCTCAACTTTGCTCCCTCTCCAGATATGCCAGTACCTCAACAAGGGAAACTGGACAGAGGACGAAGACAAGGAACACGGCTTCTACGCCTATTCCGGCGACCAGTGGGCCGGCTACGACCCCCCGATGATGCTGGTCAGGAAGGCCAAATGGACAGTCGAGAGCGGCTTCGGAGGGGTCCTGGTCAAGGACTGCAGCTGCGACGACTACGAAGGGGTCTGCTTCTCCATGCCCAACCCTCTCCTCAAGATGACACGAATGGAAATGGTACAGAAAGTGAAGAAGCTCTCGGAAGGCACCGAAAAACAAGCCAAGGCAATGGCTGTCGCCAACTGAAGACATTGGCAGCTTTTTTATATGGATATTCGAAAATTGTTGACTCGGGTCGTGTAAATATCGGACCATTGTTGTGTATATTTGATACATACAGGGTTGTCACAAATTGTTGGGCGATGGTCATTGTTTGGCTGTTCCACATTTGGCTGTGTTGGCATAATGGAACGTTATTATTATTGTTCAATTGCTTTTCTTGCATTTTAAACAAGTCGCTTAGAGGTTTAGTGGCGACAAAGTGGTTAAAACATGGCAATAAAAGTGGTTTATTTTGTGTAATTAGGCAGCCAAATAATGACTATGACCACAATATATATTGGTAATGATCAGATTAGTGCAATGTAATTTGAACTATCAATGTCTTAAGTGCGTGTAGAAGAGAATCAAGAAACGGGCCATAGCTCTTACTTTCAGATAAACTTTACATAAAAAAAAAACGATCGACATGAAATTTATATAAAAAAAACAATATTAGTATTTGTTCAAAATATTTTATTTATATTTCAAATTGCTTAGCGTTTAAATTGGTCCGTTCTTATCGTTTTATTGCAGTATATATTTATATTTATTTATATAAATTATCTAGATATAATGCACTTTTAATTCTTGGTTCAATTCACTCAAAATTGTTTAGTAGAAAAGAGTCATATCTGCGAAAAAAAAAAATAGTGAAAATAGGCGTACAAGCACAATTGAATAATTTTTTTGTTTTTACACCTTTATTGAAAATTTAAATAGCAATTTTAATTTACTAATTCAGAAGATAATTTTTTTTAATTAATTAATTATAATTTTTTAATTAAAAAAGTTATCGGTTATATATAATTGTTACTACATTCAATCTATAAAAGAGAGATATTATCCTTTGCATTTACAAAATCCTAGTTTCGTCACCGACTGCATATTCTATATATACATATAAAAATCCTTTTTATTTTTTGAATATTTTTTTATATTAACCTACATAAACCTGACACATATAAAGCGTTACGGGCGTCGTAGTCTTGAAACAGTTAAATACCATTACTTTAGCCTGAACCACCTATTTTTCAAGCAGGGGCGCTCATGGATATTCATGGTCTAATGTCAAATACTTCGATGCGCTTGCTCATGTAGAACTAATTTTCTTAATAATTAATGTTTAATAGCTATACGTTTTAATATAAAAAAAAATACAATATGAGTTTCTTCTTAACCAACTAAAAATAGGTTACAGGTGGACCGGCGGGGAGACCAAGGAAAAGATGATAGTGGATAAGTTGAGGCAAACTACCTAGGCTTTAAACTTTTTGAGAGGGGTAATGCAATTAATATCCTCGTACAATATTTATTCATATTAAAAGATCCTTATAGTTTCTAAGTAAAATTTATTGTCATGGGTTATTAAAAATTGCTTATTTAGATTCTTTATGCCAATTCTGCTACAAAACAAGCGGGTACATTGACTTACATAAGTGCATAGGTATATATATATACATTTTTTTGTAAAATACTCAATACAGTCCTATATTTTTTATATGGCTCTCAACTACATAGTCATGTCCTCAAAAAATTGTTGACAGCCAAGCCAATAGATTCAAACTAATTTTTAAATTTAACATTTGAATGTATGCAACGAGTGTAGTATGCAATTATTTAAAAAAAATATTTTTTGAAAAAATTATTGTATGATCTGTATTAAGTTTGTATCTATAGCTTTTAAAATAAAAAGAAATATTTTAAAAAAGTCATTTTTTTTGCATATTATTTATTCCACAAATTCTCGATCATAACTGAAAAAATACATAACAGACGAATTGATAACCTCTCGACTTGGCACACGTTGGCGGTTATAATTTAAAGTTTCTGGCGATTTTATTTTGGAATATTGGTGGGCGCGCTGGGCAGTCAGTTAAATATCAATTCGAGATAAAAAGCTTGTTTTAATTGGTTAACATAAAATATAAATTACTTTATAAAAAAGAGATAACAAATACAAACAACCAATTACTATTCCAAATCTATTTTAAACCTCATATAAAAAAAAATGAATATGATAATATTCTCAATTTTTTGGCCCTTTGGAATTTGATTATAAACGAAAAGATACGATTTATAATTATTAATGAATTATTCATTTGTACTCTGTTTCAGCTAAAATCTTTTATTCACGTGCATTATCTTGTAGTACCGATAATAGATAACACAAACTTTATATTAAAAGAATAGGTTTGATATGATAAACGTTTCTTGATTATCAGTTATGCCTTGAGATATGCATCATGTCTATCCATTTGTAAGATAAAAACTCCCACTGCTTTTGCGGTGGGCGACATATGACAACAAATAGCACATCAATAAAACTGACATATTGAATCTCGTAAACTATAATGAAGGCAATTATCTGATTTAGATAAATTTTTGGGGCATGTCCTGACTACAAAATGGAATATTGTATTCTTATTCGTAGTTTCTCAACACACACCTAAGAAGTAAGTCTTATTTTAAATTTTGTTCATTAAAAAAATTATACTAAAATTATTATTTAAATAGAAAGTGGCAAAAATTGCCTTAATTAATTTTGATATATTGTTCCTTGGAAAATTGGAAGTTAAGAAGTATGTTGCTTTAATACTACGATTGTTTGTTAGTATTGAATACATATTGAATGATTTAAAAATTCCAATGAGATATGCACTGCTTGTAAATTCAAAGAAGAATTAGACAAATATTTTTTACCTAAATACCAAATATAATTACATTGAAAGACCAACTTTTATTAAAAATCAAGAAATTATGTGCTTTAACTCAACTGGATTTTCCACTAGGCAGACTAAGCCACGACCTAAGGCCACAAGCCACAGACGTTTTTTACAGACATATATATATTTCAGAAATTCGATATTTGTAAAATATCCTAATTTTAGAAGGAGGATTTCTGATCACCTATTTTTTCCATATGAATGATTATCTAGCAATTATATCTGATAACAACGTTTAGCATCCAAGACAAATTCGATAATAATAATCTGACATGAAGTGACTTCTGAAGTGCATATATTACTTCAAAATCCCAGACTCAAGGGCGGGGGGAGCGTTCGAAAAATTTTGCTTAGTGCCACAAAAATCTTAAATCCGACACTGCATTAACTAATCAAAATCGTTGAAACTATGTTAATAAAAGTATATTAGAGGGCAAACAGCAGTTTATTAGATGGCAGACTAAATTTCCTCACTTAACTTTCATAGGCCTACCTAGGTCTAGCTTTCATAGGTCTAGCTTTATGTGATTGGCTGGATTAAAAACATCGATGAATTTTGATTTCAACCGTTCTAGAAATAGCTAAACTAGTGACTTTCGTCTTGTTAGCTTTTAACAGATAAAACACAAAACAATGACCCAACAAACACCCTTGAGAGTTCGGGTGTCCGAAACCCTGAAGAAAACGACAGTGGAACCCTTTCTGTTCCTCGTGATGTTCGGATACAACGCTCGACTAGTTCCGCTACAGAGCTTGCTGCACGATCGGGCATGCAGAATCTCTCTCAACTACCCCCACCACGTGTGCGACAACTTGGACCACGCCGAGCACGACTACGAGCAGATACAGGCATTGGCATACGGCAACAACCTATACAACATTTACATTCTAATATCCACCATACCAGCCCTGCTGATGGCCAGTTTCGTAGGTAAAGATATATCTTTAATTGCATATGATAGTTTCAGCTTTGGACTTTTTTCTAGTTACGGGTTCCAATCGTTCTTGCAGGTCCTTGGAGCGATCGTTACTCCAGGAAGTATCCCATTCTTATTGCTTTGGCTGGTGTTACGCTGGATACCAGTGTCCAAGCGATCATCACTGCGTTTCCGAATGCTTCTCCGAATTGGATACTGGCCAGCTGTTTGCTGACAGGGATAAGCGGAGGGCTCGTCATCATTATGTCGTCCACGTACAGTTACATGTCTGACATCACTCAGGAGAAGTATGCCGTTTTCATTCCCTACCACTTAAATTAATGTGACTAGTTTACTCAAATTATTCTACTAAATACCACGAACATACGATTCAATTTATGCGTTTCGAACTTATGGTAAAAAATCGTAGATTGTTGAAAAAGGAACTATGACTAAAAGTCATACGATATTCTACAGTCGAATGTAACATGCAAGACTAAGGTTACCAAATTAAATAGACTTCTTAAAAAAAAAATTTAATTAGCTCGAATATTGAAATAAGAATATTATTTATTCATTCAGTAAAGCGTGTCCGACGAGTTTTTTCGAATAACATACCGACCTTAAAAGTCTATCGTGAAAGGGCAGAAATGATAAAACGTGCAGGCCAAAGTCTGATGACCTTTTGGAAGCACTTTTATACGTAAAAAATGTTGAAATTGGAGTTTTTAAACTTTTTTTTACACTAACTCAGAATATTCAGTCGGTAGTACCGGTCGTCCTTCCAGAAGTAAAGAAAAACCCCTAAACGATAAATATTCACTGGCAACTTGTTCCATCTGTCTATTACCCTATTATAAAAATAGTATATTTTTCCTTTTCGATTAAACTGTGATTTGTTTAGTTTAAACCTATGGCCATTCGTTTTATCATTCATATTAAAATCCAAACCATCGACACCCCCCTGTTTAATAAATTTGAACAGTTGAATCAAATTTCCCCTGACCCTTATTTTTTCCAAAGTATACGTATTCAAATTTCTTAATCTATCTCCGTTATCCATGCCGAAATTACCTTGGACACGATAGAGCGAGAGGGCATGGGTTTAAATTGTAGGGTTCACTTCATCTGCCCGATACTCCCGCTCAGGCGAGAGTGATCACTTTAGCCTGACCGGCAGAGTATCGGCGTAGCAAGCCGAAGTTCTTTGGTTCAAAACCGAGCGGTGCCAAGTAGTGCATAATGCATCAGATATCAGTATCGCACTACAAAATTAAACAAATCACATTTCAATTGAAAAGGGGGAAAACACTATTTTTATGATAGGTTAAAGACATAACAACTAGTCAGTGAAAATTGTTAATTATGCAGAAGAAATTGATTTTAAGAAGTTAAATATTCATTGTGTGTGGAGAATAGTTTAGCAGACTAGACTGGATAAACCTTGTTGGTCATAACGAGCATGTTTTGGTCGGCAATATTTGTATTTGCTAAAATGAGTCCTACTGGCAGTACGCTGCGTACATTCCATCATTAATAAGAATATGCTCATCAGCTATTGTAATGTTCATTACATGTACTATTGTAATGAAATAATTTAAAAGTTTTGGAAGTTAAAACACAATTTTATCAAACCTAAGGTTCTTCACTTTCTTGTCAGATCCCGCCAAACCAGATTCGCAGTTCTCGAATTCTTCACCATCATGGCCACACCGACGGGCTCGTTCGTGGGCGGCCAGGTGTTCAAGGCGGGGGGCTACCTGCCCGTCATGATCCTCTCCCCGTGCACCTTCGCCCTCGCGTGGGCGTGGATGAGGTTCTACGTCCAGGAGACCAAATCCAGGAGGTTCGACGTCACCGGAAAGCAGATCTTCAAGGATCTCTTCCGGGTGGACAACGTGAAGGCCAGCTTCGAGACTTGTGCCCAACCCAGGCCCGGGAACCTCAGGTTGCAGATATGGCTGCTGTTGTTTGTCAGCTTTTCCATACGCCTCGTTCACATGGGTAAGTTGGCCTGAATTTAAGGGAGATTGCAATTTTAAAAATATGTACTCAAAAATAAGTAAAATTTACTCATTTGTGAGTACATTAGTCGCTTATCATAACTTCGAATACAATAGTCTCATTTTTAAATAAGACAAGTACTAATGAGTTAAAATTAATAAAAAGAGCAGTTGCGTGCCTACATAGCCTGCCTTCATAAATCACTTTCAATAAATATTAACAATTATAACCAAGACTTACCTGGAATCGATCACAGGTCCTATAAGGCACCGCAGTCTAGTTACAAGGTGACGTGAAGAAGTTATAAATAGAAGACATGTTAAAAAGGTGTATCAAAAGAATGAGAAGTAAGATAACTGAGTTGTAATAACTCAGTTTCCATTTAGGCAATCGACATCAAGCGATGTGGAAAACCATCTTCATCTGAACAACTATTTTAAGTTTGTAATGTCGCTTTGTTAAGACGGCTTGAACAGAAACTGAGATTAGCAATATAGCGAGTAGATAGAAATATTAAATCACACTGCTCATTTTTGAAAAAGTACGATTATATAAATTTGAGAACGTCATCGCTCATTTACGATACAATTGTACACAAAGAAAAACGAGTACGTTCAGGTAGACATGTTTAAATACATTTTTTTACAGTGTGGTATTTAATATTCGACATTTGTCTCACTATAGATCAATTTACACGCTCTGAAGTAGCTCTCTCATTTTTGAGAATTCTGCGAACGTCAAGGCTACTTTAGTTATATTTAACTATCGTTTCGTCTTCGAATCATGTGAGTTTTGATGAAACAAGAATTCGCAAATTTTGAACGAAAGTCAGATCTCAGATTCCATTTCGGTCTTTTTCTAAGTCATGTGCTCATGTTTGGTTATTATACTTAAATTATCAGAATTCAATCAAGTCTTCTTGGACGAGTAAATAGAACGTTGTACCATGGAATGACAGGTCTACGATTCAAGTCAGCTCGTCGCTATTGGAAATATTATATCATTTAAAATCGTCCTCACTTTTGACGTCATAAATTTCGTTAAAAAAAACGACAAAATAAATTTCCTCAGTTTGCATATCCTTAGCTCTAAAACTATTTAATTTGTTCCTCATACGATTTTGTAAAAGTAATTTTTTCTTTTAATGGGCACAATCAAATGGCGTTCATTTTGCTATGAAAACACCTTTTTGAGAGTTTTTTTTTTTAAAAAAACATGCAAAGAACACTTATTTCAGCTAGAAGTAAGCAAATAGCTTACTTTTCTTTTTAAGGTATCAAAAACAACTCTGCCAATTTGCATCTTTATGGGTATACGTGAATTATTATAATTAATGGTAAATGAATTTTATTTTAACTTCGTGAGCAGAACGGATATTTTAGCTAGACGTTTGCGAATAGCCTCCCCCCTCCCCTTATTTAATCTATAAAAGAAACCACTCTGCCAAATTTCCCCTTCTTGGGTACATGGAAAATATGATAATTTGCTTAACAACTTTCGTATCAATTTCCAGTTTCATTTTTTGTTATTTGCCTGCATGTAACATTTTAAAGTTGATACGAAAACTAAAAGGACTTGATTTTAAAATCGTTACACGTCAAAAATTCATTTAAAAACGGGTACAAGTACACCGTGACGTTTTCAAATCTTAATAAGAACCACTATTCAAGACTAACAAGACAATTTCCAACCACCCAACTTAATTTTTCTTTTTCCTTACAGGTTCTTTAGCTATAGGCTTCCCATACACCAGAAAGACATTCAAATGGGATGTGCCACGTTACTCTTACACCACCACCGTCTTCAGCCTAGTCAATGCTGTCGTGACACTGATGCTGGTTCCAACCCTGAACAAAAGGCTGCTTGTGCACGAGGCCGCCGTGGGTCTGATAGGCATTCTCTCCCTTATGGCGAAAATGGTCCTCATGTCTGCGACGGTACATGAGTACATAATTTTCTATGGTAAGAATAGTTACAGGCTTTCGTTTGGTGTGTAAAATTGGGTAAAAAGTATGACCAGCTCTTTTTGTAGAATGTGAAAGATATATTCGGTGGATCAGAAATTAGGGATTTCAGCAATAAATGCAAAATTGAAAAATAAAATTAATTTATTTTAGTCGGTTGTGGAAAAAGAACTAGGGATTTATATGCTTGGCTTATAGTATGTACTCTATACTTAATAACAAATTTTAATATTTAAGATCTATAAGAGTTTGGACGTCTACTATCCAGTTTCTCAGCAATGCACATAAAAAATTTAAAATCCTAAAAATATGTTATATGTTGAAATATTTTTCGAGACTAAACCGTTGGGCGGTTTTTTTTATAGCTATATTTATTAAAATATTTAAAATTTTAAATATATATATTAAATTACAAGTATTGAAATTATAAAGTAAAGCTCTTGCAGAGATATTTTCCTACCTACTCCTAAGGTTAAAATACTAATTCTTTCTCGTTTTTGCAATATTCTATTTAAACAATAACAGTTTCATGTTCTCTTATTATATCTTAACTGTTAAGTGTTTTCTTTTTTAATGGTGTTACAAAATATTTCAATAGAAAATATTTTTAACAAACTTTGCACTGCTTATCTTAATGTATTAACGAAACGTGCCTATTGACAACATGAAATAATAATAACTGAAGTTTTGGGTGAATGATTAAACAAACTAAAATTTTTTTAATTTATTACATTCAACTTCCATTGTGGAAATTTTAAATACGTTATAGGTTTCTAATATGCAAATGCTTTTTAATACTGATTTAATAGTAAATGTTGAACGCTAAACTATCAAGTTATTGTGTTTTAATTGATTTATATAGTTTACTCTTTTTAGCTTGGCTGTCAGGAACATTATATGCTTGCGGCGGCATAGCTGTGAGATCTAGAATATCCAAACTGGTCAGTCGACAAGAACTGGGTGAGAAAAATGAACTTATTGTATTTATGACTCTAATGTAACAGAAGGTTAATCTTAAAAGAAAACTGCTTCATATTTCATTGGATACACTAAAATTAACGATTTGATTATATAAGCTAGTCTTAGCAAAAACACTGTCAAAAAATATGTACTTAAAAATAAGTAAAATGTACTCATTTTTGATTACCGAGAATCGAACCCAATCCGTCTATCTGATATCGTCCGCACCGAACTTCGTGGCCTTATCCGTTGTACTACCAGAGCTACGTGAAGAAGTTATACACATAAGTAATGTTAAAAGGGTGGGGCAAAAAAATAGGAAGTAAGATAATTGAGTCGTAATAACTCAGTTTATATTTAAGCAATGGGCATCAAATAACGTGGAAAACCATCTTCTGAACAAATATTTTAAGTTTGCTAGGTCGCTTAGTTAAGATGGCTTGAACTGAAGTTGATATTAGCAATATTAAACCATTCTGCTCATTTTTGAGAAAGTACGGTTACTTAAATTTGAGTACGACATCGCTCATTTACTGTGCAATTGTACTCGAAGAAAAACGAGTACGTCCATGTACTCATTTTTAAGTTTCCTTTCAATTTCCAAATTTTTTCCTTAAAAAACTTAATTTCTTTAAAAGGGGTTAAATAAAACGAAATGTGCTATATAGCATCACATAACTTTTAATCAAACTCATCAATAAAAGAAAATCTTTCAGAGGAAGTATTTAACTCGAATTAGATTCTAGAGTGGGTAAAAAAATGAAGATTTTTTTTTCCTTCCTCGAATTGCTATATTCGAAAAAGTTGCCCCCTATTATAAGATGGAAATAAACGTAGAAAATTAAAAATAGGTTGACACACTATTCCCAATTGCAATTTTTAAAAACGTAAGCAAACACAAATACCGAGATGCTGATGAAAAGCAAACTAAACATTAAACTTTTGATAAGATAAAAACTCGTCTTGTAGAACGTTGCGTTAAGTATATTAACATACAACGTTAAAATACACAATTTTTGCAATTTACAGATTTGATTGATTTTCTTTGCGTATTTTAACGTTGTATTTGTATTTTAAACTTTTGGCCATGCGTTGAAGAGGAACCTTCAAAGCCTAAATATATATATTTATTTTTAATCTGCGAGTTGCCTCCGTCGGACTCGCTTCCGTGAACTATTGTTGCGAAGTCTAGCGCTCTACCAACTAAGCTACAAAGGTATGTTCTACAATTTTAGAAAAGAAAAAAATATAAGATTTTTTTTAGGAAATATTGCTAATTTAAAAAACTAAATAGAATTTTACAAATTTGAGCCTCAGATGCACATTTTGAATATGAATAGTACTCATATATAAATTTTTAGACTTTTATACGCAGAGGAAGTAAATGTTTTGCGATCTACAGACAGACCCTTTATTTTATTATTATAGATCAATCTTAATAATTTCAGAATCAATTTCATTTTACAATTGAGGCTGTGAAAGTAATAGTCAAAGTCAGACTTACTACATAATACAGTTTTGCTCTACCAACGAACTTTTCATTTTCTTGTCACTTGCAATGAAAGCAGTTCAAGAGAATAAACAAAAAGTTGAGACACTACTTTCTCCATAGCTCACTTTTCTTACTACAAATTACAATACAAAGAACCACTATTACTCAATTCATTATGGTTCCAATTGGCCTGGAAGGGTTAATAACTCTAAGGTTAATCTGCGGTCTTACTTCAACAGGACGAGTATTCTCGTTGCTGGCAACGTGCGAATCTTTGACTCCTGTCCTGGGTACGATTTCCATGACACAGATCTACAACTCGTCGCTTCACTTCTATCCTGGATTGCCGTACGCAGCAGCAACTGTGTTTCTGATTCCATCTGCATTTATTTTCGCGTAAGTTTCTCCCTTTTATTTTTAATTTAATCTCTAAAAGCAACTATTGTTACAGTTGAATATTTAAGGGATATGGACGGCTTATGGCTATTCCATTACTTATTGTCATTGAATATTAAGCAAGAATCGCTCTCCAATAATCAATATTAGATTTTGAGCTTCAATCACTGAGCTAGAATCTAATATATGTAAGCACTGGGGTGAGGACTCCTAATGAGCGACAGTGTACTTTACCTTGCAAGTGCAACGCGGATGCATACAATTCGGATGAAAGGTGAAAACATTCGTCCTTGGCTATGCGGGAGCTTAAGTGACGTCACAGAAATGTTTAAATCAAATTTTTTTCGACGGTTTTTGTCTTCTCTTTCTTATAAGTAAGTGTTGAAAAACATTAAATGTGTAGCATTTAATTCATAAGCCAGACATGCGTTTCTAAACCTGCGCAAATCTATGCAAACGGACTATTTTTTTGCTTTCGCACAAAAAGGAGTAAAGTGGTCGTCTATGCTTAGTCCTCGCTCCAGTGCTTATAGTTATGTTATTCTAGCTCAGTGGCTCCAATAATACGTATTATTATTTTAAATATACTGCTATATATGAAAAAAAAATTGTATACACTTATCGTATTTTTACTCTTCTTGTACTACACCTGAAGTTCTAATGGAAAATTAGATATTTTAAGATAGTGGTCCGTGGATCCTCTGGGCCCTGGATCCGCAGGTTGATGTTAAGGTGTCCGCAGAGGTTGATGTTAAGGTGTCCGCAGAGGTTGATATTAGGGTGTCCGCAGAGGTTGATGTTAAGGTGTCCGCGGGGTCAAGAGAAAATTTTTTAAAATGCACACTGATTTAGGAGTAGAACTATCAAGTTTGCAGCCAAACTTAAATAAGACTATGAACTAAAAAGAAAGATTTCACTCATCCCATACAATTCGAAAGTCAGTGTAATATATATGTAACTAACTTTTAAGACACTATATATAATAATGTTTTCACGAGTGTTAAATGTACAAGAGGAGACTAAAAGTAATTAAACTTCTGATTGTGGGATTATCTTTTTTAGGTATTTGCTGGGAAAATGTGTATCCATATTCTTAGTAAAAATAAAAGAAAATATAAAATTAATTTTAGAATATTTCCTTCACTTCATTTTCAAACAATTCGTCAAATTTGAAATGCATTTATGCCCAGAAAGCGGGGAACTTCCATGAGCGTATATGAAAAAAGGATTTCCCGATTCTATTTTAGTTTTACCTATGGTTACGTGGCTTAAATCTAGTTGAGAACAGCGGGTTTAGACAGTAAATAATATGCCAAATTACCGGACTTTACGGATATACGAGAAATATAAGATGAGTGAGGGGAACCTTAATTATTAACTTTAACAGGTCAAATGAATTCGACCTTCGTACCTGCAGTGCATCAACAGAAAAACCTTCTTCTGTATAAGAAATTAAAATTATTCTTCAAATATCGTTGAGATAAGGCTATTTTAAAAGACATGAACACAAACATACCCCTTAACTAACTGGTAAATGTGATCAAAATTTAAACTATTTAATATATTTTTTAATTAACTGGTTATTTTTTTTTCTACAGCTGGATGATGAAAATGCCCAATATGTCATTCACTCAGTATCAAGAATCAGAAGATGCCAAGAAAATGAAAGAACTGCAAGATGTGACTGCTGGTAATTTTGAATGTAAACCATACTAAAATAATAAAAACTTTAATATATATATTGTTTTTAATTAAGATCTTGAGTGGCGAATTCAAATTATGAAATCCAAGAACAACTTATATAATTGCTTAATATTAGGTATTGTTAAAATTTCTTTGGTAAATAAGTCTTAACGATTTCTTTTCAATCCCAGTAAATGTTTCAAAGTGCTAAGTTATTGACAATTAAAAAAAAATCGTCAGAACTTTTTGTGTATATTTATATTAATTTGGAAAAGTGTACCCCAAAACTTGTAGATTAAGTACTCAATAGAAAAAAGTAACCAAACGAATTAGCAACAACTGCCCCACTATTCCATAGACGTACGTAGAATGGGCGGCAAAAAGTATAAGGACAAATTTTTATTTCAATTGGAAATAAATGAACATTTCAATCCATTAACATCAAATTTAGTCAGAAAGTAGTTTTTGAGACGACATTGTAGTATAATATTTAATATAGCCAAATGTATCAATTTCATTAAAAAGCATTTAAATGTTAAACTTAATAATATTTTTGGAATCTTGCACATTTTGTTTTTTCATATAATTAATTTGTGAAGATATGACAGTTAAAAGTATGTATTTAATTATAAAGAAAAACCAATAATTCAAACCTAAATTATAAAATTAATCAATATTAGGATATAAAAATTAGGGATGAAACTGATATCCTGCATCCGGCTGATTTTTAGCTATCCGGTAATTATTCGATATCCGGCAGCAAAGTGCCTAATATCCGGATGAATAAAACGCTGAAGATTTTTTTTCTATCCTATTTTTTTTTATCCCGTTTTAAGTATTTTTCTGAAAATACTACCAATTTTTCTCAGGTGGGTAGGAATGAAGTTATAAATTTCTCGTTACAACCTGACTGGGTGGGTGCGTTTCAGGCACGGTGGGTCCCAGAGACTAGGCAGATACGATGCAGACATTCCGAACCAGTCACTAACTATCTTGGAGTATCTTCGAGTTTGAACAATCCACAAGGGTGGTAGGTAGCGTGCATCTCTGTTAATCATATGTTAGAAATTGTTTTTTTTCCAGTCTAGTAAGAGATAGTTTTACCATTTAAACATAGCGCAATTGAAATCAGCAATTTGGAAGTACTTAAAAACTACATTTTCAAACGCATCGTAAAGTACAGCTCCGGCCATTTCAAAATCAGTATGAATATGAACAGTTTATTACAGAAGAAAGTTAAGAGAAATCTTTTCGTAAACAAAAACTCCCGGATATCTGATTTGTAATATACGTCGGATATCCGGCAGAACCACTATCCGGTTCATCCCTAATAAAAATACCAATGTTATCATAAAATTAAATTGAGGCTATAGGAAATGCTGTTATTGGAAAATAATTAAAAGACGACACCAAATAAATGTGTTGAAACACTTTAATTGATATGAGTATTATACATAATTATAGTTCTTTTTCATAATATTGTCAGCAAGGCTGAAAGAGAAGCATTTAACATTCAATATATTTTTTTAATGTTATAAAAAATTATAATTTGCTATTTGTGGGTGGGGGGATGATGAGAATGTGGCACAATGATGGGTTACAATTCATTGAACATGTGCTAACAATACAACATAAATATTAATTAAGTACTTTCAAAAATATATATTTTTTTCGTAATAGATTTGACTTTTTTTTATCATTCTTTTGTACATGATCTTGCTTTGTACACCGCATTTGCAGCCGAAATCAAATCGGAAACGCCGACTCTTTATTTAGTTGTCGACAGCTTCATTCCGTGCAACACACCCAAAATAACCAAACGGAATAACTCTCCAAAATAATTTTAAATAAAAAATAAACTCTGGCGATTCCGAAATAGAGATGAATAAAATCACACATTTAAATATTTCACTAAAATTAATAAAAGAACCAGCGAACCATACAATAGCACATAATAACCATTTGACAAATAAAGAAACGGAGTATGTATCACATTCAGTATACCAAGGACACTTTCTTGAGAATAATGAAATCTTTAATATCGCACGTAGAACCCTATACAGTGCTTCTCAGCAATATAAATAGACGTTTCACGAAAGATTTACAAAATCTGCTTACTTCGGAGGTAAATCGATAAAATCTACCACAGTTACGACAAAGAAAGACTCTGCTACACAGACATTACCTGATAAATACAAGTCCATAAAGACATTTTAAGTATATAATTGCATCCTTGTTAAACTAATATATATCTTAGATTTAGGCAGCAGAAAGTTGAGACTTGGCATTTGCATACCTCCCAACATTGGCACCTTGACAGTGTCAGAATAGAGACATAAATAAAATTGAGAAACAATATTTTTTTTTAATTATTTAAAAGCCAATTTTAAAAACAAAAACTAAAATAAGTGTTTAATTTCTAACAAAACAATATTTAACGTAATACTTTATTTTTATATAATTAAATCTACAAAATAATATTAAAAAAGCATATTTTCAATTTTGTATGTAGAGATATTTTTTCTAAGGAATCTGCATGACAAAATTGATTAAAAAGCTTACATTTTTTTTTTTCACAAAACAAAAATTTATTAAGAAAAACACAAAATATTTTTTTATTTTCATTGTATAGGGTTGGCAGATATGCAATATGAACCAAAATAGTGTGCATGTAGTACACTTATTGTACATAAATTGTAATTAAACCATTTTATATCCATTAACTGGTGTTCGGCAGACGTTCAACCACAAGACAGTCCTATAATTTCACACTTAAGTACATATTACATATAAAAGCACACACTATAACTCTTGACCATTACTCAGTATTTGCACACAAAATACCTTAATACCTGGGAAGCACTGTAATAATAAATATTTTGCATGGTAATATTCTCACTTTAACTGTTGGCAGGGTTCACTTTTACAAACCAGGAAAAATAGGTTTTAACTCTACGACAACTAAAAAATTTATAAGAATCTTAATTTTTTTTAAGGTAAAACTTGTATATACCTCAACACATTATATTTGGAAAAAATATTGTAAAATAGGGTATTTTCATAAATTAAATACCAATAAATTTCATACATATTTTCAAAGATTTTTTGTTTGTTTAAATATCTAAAGTTATTAAGCAAGTAAAATGTTGCAATGCTTATTAAGGATTAAATTCAATATGAAAAACATAAACAAGACTAGCAATTTTGAAAAAATTGTAATACTAACTTTTATAATTCAACAACCCTTGCAAACTTAGTTAGCACGTTCAGTGCAGGATGGGGTTGATTCACCCTGTCACGCAATTGCAGATAGTTACTGTACGTGGTTAATTGACCCCATGTCCACTTGCGAATAATTACTGCACAAGGTTAAAATTGACCCTGCACTTGTGGCTAAATATTTATTTGACCATTCGCACTGAACTTGTTAATAAGAAAGCAAAGAACAATGGGTGAAAATTGATTCTATATAAGGCAGAATAAAACAGACCTTCATAGTTTTATTTGCACAATACACGCAGAATTTTAATTGATTTATTCGCTTAAACGATTCCCTCAAATAAACTTTTGCTCATGATTTAGGTAAAAACAATTTTTTTTTCAAACGCTTCACAAAAGCGATTAGAAGAAGAAAAAATTAAACAAGCTTTGAACCATACGAACCCTGCTTTTCAGGTGTTTCAAATTAAAAGAGTAATGTTAATGGACACACAGTTCAAACTATATAATAAACTCAAATTATTATTACTACTACAACAAACCCTTTAACCGGAAGATTAAGTCAATTAATTGCTAACAATCAATCACTATTTACAACAAGCTCCACATCCATGAAACATACAGTTTAGGTCTAAATTCAAAGGGGATTAACATGCCGTATGAAACCATATAAAATATGCAACATCTTCTCCGAGACAGCTCCGGGAGAACCGAATATCACTGTTCGTAGGGGTGGCAGCCAGTGTGGTTTAGTAGTCATAAATTATACTTAAAAATAATTGCTTCTGTGTTTCTCTATATGTACACCACCATACAATCGACTTAGAATATCGTAGGAAATACTTTTATTACAGTTATACCGATTCGAGACGAGCGACTTCAATTTTCGTGATCTTTTCTTCATTTTGAATGTAATTTCCTTGAAAATATATATAATACCTGCTTTCATTTGAGAATTGGAATTAGGATCATTTTTTCCTAGAATTTTTTTATTTTGTTGCTGATAAGTAATATGGTGTAGTTTCTGCAGCAATTATATGAAATTAGAACAATGTCGATTGACTTTTGAAAATTGATGATTCATTGAAACATTTTTATGTTATGTGTTTTAATATTATTTTAGTTTTAATTTAATTTTATTATAAATTATTTTTACACATTTACCTGAATAGCGAAATCTGTTTTGAAATTTATATATAGTACAGATATTATGTATATGATAGCAGGTATACAAGATTTAATATTCCTCTGATTTTTATTATTTTTTTTAATTTCATATCTTTTGAGAAGAAACATTTTTACATTTTAAAACCATTTACTTAATACTGTATAAGTAAACACATCATGTAGATTTTATAATGTTGGTTGTTTACATTCTATTAATTCATATACATACATCAATTTAAGGCAAATTATTTTAATAAATTTTAATTTTAAAAGAAACATTTTTTTTTTTAAAAAACATTTCAAAAGGTTAAAATATTATTTGACAAAAAAAAAGTAACTAATATTTGTTTCAATTAGATATCAACTTGAATTTGTCCTTGATTAATTAAAAATTTCATGTAACCTTTTATAATGGTGTAGTCCATATTTTTACAGTTCAATAAATTTTCGAAAGAAACATCGACTAATGAAATAAGAACACGAATTTGAAAATTTTGATTAAAGCACAAATATAGAACCTACTTCTGATTGCAGTAGTTGATACATTATTATAAACATACCTGAATGTCTTGAAAGTTGAAGTTAAGACTACAGACTTGAAACAGTTAACTTTTACTTTGTTGTTAATCACAATAAACTATAATAATTGTTTAGAAGAATATAGAACATGAACTTTCGCATTGAATTATTATAATATTATAGTTATGATTGAGACTTTCTTTTAATTTTATATTGAAAGCAACCTTCTAAATTAATGGCCAGTTTTCTTTCTGTAAGTAAAATTTTATTATTTGATGAGCAATGTCAGTTTTTAAGACTTGGAGGTTTCTTAACTTCAAATATTCATAGACCATGCAAGTATACTTTGCACAATTCATTGTGCAATTGAGAAGTCTAAATGCAAAACAGGCTAAATGCACTTTTACTATTTTGAGATTAATATGTTAGAAAACCATCAAACCTTATAACTGGCTTTGTGTGGAACTTTTTCTAAAGTATTTTATTAGTAAATAATAATTTTGCTTAATTATTATGCAACAAAAATTCAATTCCAGGTGATAAAGTAGCCAATAATAACAAAATCTCATTTATCAAATTTTTAGATACATCCTGTTTTGCACATAGGCTACTCAAACATCAAAAATATACTATCAACCTAACAAAGACTTTAGGCAACAACAAAAATTAATTAAAAAATTCCATTTCCCTAGCGCTCGTCTGAAGGCAAGTGCAACTGTACTAAATCACACAAAAAAAGGAATTTTTTTAAAATCCCAAGTCGGATTTCCCAAACAGGAGACCTCAAATGTGAGTTGCACCCATGGCCCCCGACAGTTCCTCCTCGTAGTCGTCCTCCTGCCTTGCGCCAAGGTCGAGGCTAAGGTCTTGCTGGGCGTTGTAGTGGGGTGGGGAGTAGGACGGGTAGGGTGGGCAAGAAGGAGAAATGGTCACCGTGGCAACGGCACGTTGCCGCTGGATTGTGGGCGCCTGGCTGTTGATGCGGTTGTCCATGGCTTCGTTGTATGGCCTTCCGGTGGCAGGATTGTAGAAGCCCGGAGTGTAAGGGGGTGGAGGGTCTTCTGGGGTGAAAGAATAAATTTCAGCACATGAATTGGAACAGATGTAGTATAGGACATTTGGCGCGTTTTTGTTTTTGGCGACGAAAAATTCCTGTTAAACAGCGCTATGACGTCATAGGGTTGCCAGATTGAAAGTCGCCACAAGAATCGAAAATACCAACAATGTCAAGTTGGGTTGCCATACTACAAATTTATCGCCTCTATAAAATACGTCAAAAAAAAATCATGCTCTAAATGTCCTATACTACATCTGTACCCATGAATTGCCACTTTACATAGAATAACTTGAGTTTTAGATTTACTTTTTTAGAATATATATACAGGGTAGCAACAAGATTCTGTAAAAAAAGTTCCCTGATTTCCATGACGGTGTCACATAAATTTCCCTAATTTTACAATTACATTAAGAAAAGTTGCAATATATGCTTTGTATAGAAACAAAGTATCCATGCTACAATAATACTATAACTATATTGCATTATAAATGAAAAATTATAAGCAATGCTTATTGACAGTTAAAATAATAATTTATGAATACAGTGTTCACTCTAGCCGTTTTTTGAAGGGCGGTCCGCCCTGCCCGCCCTTTTTTCATCTGGATAGCGCCCTCATGCCCTTTTTTCAAAAATTCCGCTGAAAAAATTCCGCCTCTCTTGCCCTTTTCAGTCAAGCACAATCGTCCTTGCTTCCCTAGCTGTCTTTAAAAAAGTCATCGATTCAATTTTTTTTGTGTGTGAACTGGAATTAAGTGAATTACGACAGTAGAAAAATAACCTCCTTTTTAACTGCGTGTTGTGCAATCGCGATGATTCCGCTTTGATTTCGAGCACCGGGCATTCCACCAATCCTATTGATTGCCTGTGCTCAAATATGAAATGTTTAAGTTTTTTTCTGTGTTTTTTAATAGAGAAGATGGTTTGAGGCGATGTTACAAGGTTAGGCATTTTATTACCAAATTTTGGATTTAAGTAGCCTTTTCAATAGTTTTGTAAGGAGTCTGATTAGGGCAACTTACATATTTGGTTTTTAAGGAAAAAATTAATTTACAAATGTTAAATTTTTTAGTTTAAGTTGTATATTCATAAAGAGACATGAATTTTGTAGGGGTCCTTCCTTCATGATAGACCCCGAATCGTCAACAATATGCAGCTGTAGCGCAATGTCAACCAACATTGGAACTTTTTTTTTGTTTGGTCACGTGTACGATGTGTCAATGGGTGGACACGCCTACCATAAACTTTTTTTTTTTAAAGTGCCCTTTTACAAACAAGAAGTGCCTTGTCTGAAACAGAGTGCCCTTTTATCGCCAACAGCGCCCTGCCCCTTTTTATTTCTAGAGTGAACACTGTGAATACAACATAAATTACGCAATTTCGACAGGCATAATGTTAATTAAGCATGTTCTCTGGAAGCAGATAATGCAAAAAAAAGTTTTTTCAAATTATTTCTTTTGTAGATAATTTTAAATGTTTTATATGCTTCCTATTCCAATCTTCAGTAAATCACATATTCATTAACCCCTCACATTTTGCTCACAATTCAAGGTCTAACGCACTTTGCTTTTGCTTCTCCCCTACAGCACGTTTTTACAAAAATAAAACTGAAAATATGAAAATGCGCATAACCATGCTTTTCTTTAAGATTCTTTTTCAGAACTAAAAGGAAATATTGACAACTAAATTACCCAGAATGGAGGGCTTAACAGACAATAATTGCCATTTTAATGATCCAAATTTGAAAATTCTCTGATTTTTTTGTGAAATTTTGAACATTTCCTCGACTTTTCCAAAATAAAAAATTTTAATAATAATTCCCCGATTTCCAGGGTATGTTACCACCCTGTATATAGATAATTGAGGGAGTGATAAGCCAAGGGGTACTAGTGAAAAGTTCATCATTTTGTGAAAATGCAGTTCAAAGTCAAAACAAAACAGCTGATTCGTGAAGTAGTTGATTCTTACACAGCTGAATTTCGCTCTCTTCTGCTTTTCACCCTGTCAATTTTTTCTATTTATTACTATTGGAGTGTGTTTTTCAACAAAGTTTTTTTCATATACGGTCACAAGTGCTCTTTACCTTATTTCTCACTAAAAGAGTATACATTATGTTAGTTTCAATCAGGCCAACTAGCCAAAATATACAGAAGTCATGCAGGTTGCTTTACATAATGAAACACACAGAAAGCGTGACCAGTAGCGCTATACAAAAACTGAAAGATAAGTTTGTTTTACAGGTCAGGAATTGCCCTCATTGTTATCTCTGATGTAACGAAATGCTGGTCAACAGAGCCCTACAGCAAAATTATGTATTAAGATATATTTGAAAAAAGTTTTCATGTTTTTTTTAACTTTATAATTTAAAACATGGGTGCCTTGACAGCTCAACTGACATATACATAGCAATTAAAGAAGAACCAGACAACTCCACTTTTTTCTTATTTACACTTTTTTTACTTTTTCCTATAAAGAAAAAATCCTCTATTGACCGATGCAAGATCCAGACAACTCTAAGCACTGGCGGCTATAGAGATATATAAAGGAAAAGGAGCTGTACTTTTGTAAGAAACACACTGTGATTTCCGTCCTTCCTGAATAATTTCGAAAACTGGAGCTGTCTGGTTCTTACACACACGTCTTCAATTTTCAATTGAGTGGGAGAAAAACCACGGATTTTTTTTCCAAATAAACTAATAACAAAAATCGTTATGCTGATATGCATAGGAATTTGAAAAGTGGGAGAAGAGAAAGCACTTAGATATGTAAACTAAAGAATTCCTAAATTTCACACATTGCAATTTGCATTTCAGAACATCAAATAATTCTAGCAACACATTAGATTCAATATTTTCAGACACACTCAATTAATAGGTTGAAGTAATCCTCTCGTAAACAAGGAAGATGTGCTATTTCTATTTTTCTAGTTTTTATAACTGAATTATCAGAGAACACTTCTTTTAATTATTATTTTTTATGGATACAGCATTAAATAGTTCTGATGCTCAGGCCTTGTATTCTTGTATTAGCATAATAATTTATATGTATGCTTTTTATATAGTTATCCTATCAAATTTTTTTACCTTACACACATGCAATTGTGACTTTTTATTGAAAAACTTACTTTTAACATTTTCTACTTTTTGGTTTAATTTGCTTTCTGATATATGCACAGATGAATTTTGAGAAACTTTTGATGTAAATTTAAACTTTTTTAATGAAAAAATCAATAGTTTTTTTTAAAATCTTATTAACTAATATTAGGAAAAAAAAATATCTTGTCATAGTACTAATAATTTAGCTTTGAGTAAAAATTAAATTTAACATAATAAATAAAATGTAAATATTACATTGGTTTCAAGGAACATGTAAAAAAAAGCTTATAAGTAAACAAAACTAATCTTACCTATGATTGAGCTCGAAGGTACTAAGCGATAATTGTGACGTTTATACTGTTGCACCCTGTCTCGTGCTTTGGCAACAGCTTGTTTACAAGCACCAGAACCTAGGAGAGTAAAAACAAGAAATTTTATTTTTTAAACCCACACTAGGCTATTGCAAATGGAAAATAACAAAAAGTACTTTCTTGTGACTGGCCAAAACTAGTCAGTTTTACTTTAATTTTAAATCCAACAAGTTGTAAACAATTTAGTCAAATTCTATAATTGATTAAAAGATTTGTTTTCAATTTTCACAAAATAACAACAATACAAAAAGCACCATTGCCAACTTAAAATAATACTATTTTTTATTTACTTATCTTGTTACTCATTACTTCATTTTGCTGAATTTACTAAAAGTTTAAGAATAAACATACAATAGGAATCTCTTGGGAAATTCAAAAGCAACTTAAAGAACAAATCAAGTTATATATACATATATATACAGTGCTCCATTTCTAGAAATAGAGGTACCGGAACTATAACCTTCCGTGGGGTGTGGGAGGCCAATGCATCAGCCATAAAACCCATGTCTGGAATCGTAATTTTTTTTCCTGAAGAGAGGTACCGGAGCGCCGTTCCGGTGCGTTCCGGCTGAAATCGAGCCCTTTATATGTATATATATATATACAGTGCTCGATTTGTAAAAATATAAGTACCGGAATTGTAACCTTCCGTGGGGTATAGGAGTGCAATGCATCAGCCATCAAACCCAAATTTGTAATTGTAATTTTTTTTTTCAAACAGAGAGGTAATTGGTACGCCGTTTCGGTGCGTTCTGGCTGAAATTGAGCCCTCTATATGTATATATATATACAGTGCTCGATTTGTAAAAATATAAGTACCGGAATTGTAACCTTCCGTGGGGTATAGGAGTGCAATGCATCAGCCATCAAACCCAAGTTTGTAATTGCAATTTTTTTTTTCAAACAGAGAGGTAACGGAACGTCGTTTTGGTGCGTTCCAGCTTAAATCGAGCCCTGTATATATAATTATAAGTTAAATCAAATCGGTTCTTTAGCAGTCAATCCTTTGTGACGAATTCCAAATTAAGTGCTGATAAATAATAAATATTACAGTTATATTAAATCTAAAATAAATTCCTTATAATTAAAATCACTTTAGGATGAGTTCCGATACAGCACGAATAATTATCTCAAGTAATATCAATATAACCAACAAGTAACATTTATTTTTCTAAAAATAAAGCATTTACGCAAAAATAAAGCTAATTAAGAGCAGATTAAATTTTTCACATTAATAAAATTAACAATAACCTCCTAAGCAGCTAGATTGTGATAGTAATAAAATGCAACAAAGCTTCTTCACAAATGTTTAGTAATGTTCACAAAATCTAATCTTTAATCACAGAACAAATTTACAATTAGCATTAACGCTACAAGGAAATCCATAAATAAGATTGCAGTTTCCATTACTTACCAGTATATTTCAACTCATTCATGTCCCGACTATGAACATCTGGCAAGTAATGTGATACTTCCTAGAAATATATATATACAGCTATAAATTTTGTATAATATCGAATACAAAATAATCAAGAGTATCTTGAAATCTTAATGAACGATAATCAGACATAATTTATGATAAATCATTGTACTTACCCTTTGTGCTTCAAAAATAATTGCACATTTGTTGGCAAGCTCCACATAAGCTTCAGAAAGTTTTAAAAGACCATCTTTAAGTCTAACAACCTTGATTGCTTCATTTTTGTGGGCAAGTTCTACCACTAAAACATAAAAGAAAAATTATGACAGCATACTACAAAGATACGACACTGCAAAAATATTTTAAAGTGAAATCAATGCAATTGTTTTACAGATATATTTAAATTTTAAAAATGATTAAATACAAATGTCAGATAATGTCCCGACACCTATCGAGGTTGCGTCGGGTGCTAGCTCAGGATGTTAAAAATACTTATACTGTTTATTTTTAGTCATTTGAGTATATTTAAGATGATTCTGCAACTGATAATAAGTAGTTATCCTTTGTTCTTTTCACAATAATTTATTTTTTTAAAGAATGGGACTTATGTATATATGTCCAAACAAATGAAAACTTTCACAACATTTTTCAACTTACTATTTTTTTTAAAATAGATAATGGAAATAGCACCAGTGCATTGATAACTAATTATTAACAATAACTTTCTTACCTTCAAGTTGAGCTAGGTACTTGGCTCTTTCAGCTTGAGATAGCTTAATTTCTAAGTTATTTATTTCTTCCTCTGTGGCTTTCTGAAGAGAAAATAATAAATTGAAATATTAATTAAGTTTTAAAAAGCATAATGTAAACATTTTTTATATTATTTATAGGCTTGTCAAATGAACCGAAATATTTTAACATATAACTAAACGGATAGAAATTTAGTAAAAAACATGCTTTATGTTGTCAATTTACGATTGAAAAGATTCAACCCATTTTTAACTCTATTCGAGTTAACTATTTTATAGATATTCTTCCGGTAAAGTAAAGCTGTATTTTATATATAATAAATTTTATACGAAACTTAATATTAAAAGTACAAGAAGAAACTGGCAATAATAATTTTTATAGGCTTAAAACCAAAATGGAAAGTCTCATTAAATAGGTAAAATATTCTCAAAGAGAAAGTTAAATACTTTAATAAATTGGTAAAGTTGCATATAAACAAAAGAAGGCTGTAATTTTTATTATCTCCAAATGACAATCATTTTAAAAAACGACAATTTAGAGATCATTAATTTGTCTTACTTGCCCCTTCCACCCCCACAAGACAAAAAAAAAAGAGATAATAAAAAAACTTTTTAAAAAATACTACTTGCCTTTGAAGCTCTTTTTAATTCTTTACGTATCCTTTGTTCAGTCTGCTCACAACTCACCTATAATTTTTAAGTATCTTGTAACAGACATAAATTTAAAGTAAAATTATAACTCGGTTTTTTAACACGAGGCTTTTTAGGGACCATGTTAAAAAAAATTAAATTGAATTAAAAAATCTAAGTCAACACTTTAAAAAAATCAAGGAAAAGGCACACATTAAATCAGAAAAAAAAGTAAATAAAATTGAATACTAGTTCTACATTACAAAAGGTCGGGATACATACCAAAGTGTTTTGGGCAATATCTAACTGTCTTTCACCTTCCAAAATCAACTCAAAATGATTTTTAAATGTCCTCAGGTGCTCTGAAAGTAAATACATAATAGTTCAGTACCCAATAATTATTTAAACCATCCTCTTTCATTAACAGAAGTTTGGAGAATAATTATAATAATCAAGAGCTATACCTATAAAGTCTTTCTGAACATCGGTCCACATGCAATTTAGCTCACCCAACTGGCTCATTATGTCCTGTAAGTAAGAATAAAATTAAACAAAACTCATAAAATACAATTATATAGAAAATAATAAAATATTTTTACATCTTCATAAGAATATCTTGTTTTTATTGAATATTTAAAATAATAAATTTATTAACAAGATAGCGTTACTGAATATTAGAATGATAACATACAATTTTAGAATACTTGGGAGATATATTTATGTTTGGTTCTAAACTATTTATGGTTAAATATTCTTATTGGAATCTTCAAAGGGGAGGGTCGAATGCAGTTAACAAACATATCATAATCCATAAATGCAATTTGAAAAGGTTGTGGATTAAAATTAGAGAGGACTCTAAATTTAATTTAAGAGATGTGTTGTCTTTTACAGCAGTTTGGAAATTCAGAACAAATTAAACTTATTAGAAAATATGAGTAAAATAAAATAGTTTGTAATAAATTAATCAGTACTATTTTATCTAAACAAGTTGATCGATTAAATATTTTTAAAATAAACAAAATTACAGAAAAAATATTGCATGCTTCATACGTTAAACTCGTGAAGAAAATATGTGCAATAGTTAAAATTTAAACATCCAAAGCTGTTGCCAAGCATATTTAAATTGTAGAATCTCTTTCTTAAAAACTATTTTTAATAAGATGCTTTTTGTGACACAATGATAAAAAGTAGACTTCTACTATAGAATGGGTGAATTAGAAAGGTTGTAATAAAATAACAAACACACCATTCCTCTTTTATATATTATTCAGGTTGTATATTATAGTATATTGGGGTTTTAAGGATTTTGTTTTATTTAAAGATTGTTCAACTTTACCTGAATTGCTCTATTTTCATCACATGTCGCCCATTTGACCATATCTTGTGAAGCTGCAAAATAAAATGCAAAATCGAAACATTGCAAATAATAAAATTTATATTACAATGATAATTATGTTTTAACTAAGTACTTAAAACAAACAACAAAAAGTGAATGTTTACACTAAGTTTTTAAAGTTTGTCAACATAATAAAAATGCATATACTTTGACATTCAGCAAGTTTCCTTCACTATTAAATAAACTTTTAAAGTAAATAATTTTGACAATTTTATATAGATAGTATGAGGAATTCATGATATTTTTAACCAACTTAAAAATTTTGTTGTTGTTGGATAGGAATGTCTTACTTGGGAAACATTTGTAACAAATATCCAGCATTTAAATAACCAGTATTCTTAAATAACCGGACCATTTGAAAAAAATATTGTCCAATTTTGAAAATTCTTTTTTTTATTTGGATAGAGAAAAATCCCATTTGACAAAAATGAAAAAAAAAATGGTTATCTGTTTTTTATTATAAAAAATACTGATTAATTTTTTAAAAAACATTTTCTTGAATTTCTATAAATTATCTGAGCCATGAAAAAAAAAGTTTAGGAACAACTTGAGTGTCCTGGTAATAGCAAGGGGTGAACCTTCTCTCTAAATTAAACACTAAAAAGGGAAAAAGGAAATAATCTTTAAAAAAAAAAAACTTTGAGAAAAAAAAGCAGTGAAAAGTAAATCTTAATTTTATGAATAAGTTGAAACTTTTTAATTATATAATATTTATTTTACACTTATTCCAACTTTTGAAATCGGCATCCATTTACAAAACCCATACCTAAATTTTGGTGCTGATTACACATATAGAAGTATAAAATTAATATTAAATATTTAAATTTATTCAACTTGTTTGTAAAATTAAATATTATATTTTACTTTTAACTGCTTGTTTTTTAAGTTAGCTTTCCTTTTTAAAAAAAAAAAGAAGTTGCTTTATCCAATATATATTTCCATATCTCAGACATAAAATTACAAACCTGAATTTTGTGCAGTCATGAAAGCCTTAGTAGCATTTTTCAGGTCTTTTAACTCCGATATAACCATATTCAGATCCGAATGACCAGCTCCAAGGGACTTTAAACGGACACTGCTTCTGTTCAAAAAAGAAAATAATTAAACAATGTAACTCATTTTAATTAAAAAACTTAACAAAAACTTTTTGTACAGTGTAAAAATTATATTCCATCATCTATTAATTAGTTAAGTTTTAATAAAAATAATTAAAAAATTTAATAAGCATTGTAATTGGCTATTTATTTTATAAAGACAATAATGATTGAGAAAAAGAGCCTAGCTATACTTAATTCGTTT
Organism: Troglohyphantes excavatus; assembly: GCA_963932185.1. NCBI lineage: Eukaryota > Metazoa > Arthropoda > Arachnida > Araneae > Linyphiidae > Troglohyphantes > Troglohyphantes excavatus. Next base: position 58,945,336 of record OZ010673.1, on the reverse strand, counting down.
TTTTATTCCATTTAAAGTTTACCAGCTAAGTAACATTAGTAATTAATAACAGACAATGGTGATCAAACTATACCATAATTTGCTCAAGAAAAGCTTAATTAAAGAGAAAAAACATTTCATACAGATAGCTTTTAAGTTATACATTATTTCATTATTTAATATAAGAAAAATTCTCAAGATAATCAGAATAGGACTTTCTATTATTTATTTTTTAAGTATATTAAGATATGTTTTGGTGAAATGTGCTATAGTGTATGTAAAATATGTTACTTAACTAACAAATTATATAATTAAAAGAATGATAATTTTTTTAAAGCTTAAGCCAAATAAAAGTATATTTAAAGCTTAAGCTATACTTTTATTCTATACAATAGAAGTATCCTACAAGTAAATATATTTTTTTTATTTCATATAAACTTAACACTAAAAGTTTAAGAAATATTCAAAAATAAAACTTAATAAAATCTTAAGGAAAATAATACATTAGTAGTTTTTATCTTATCTAAAGCAGAGTAGACAAAAACTATAAAAAAAAATTAGTTCAAACAAGAAAAAAGTAGATAATAAATAAAGTGGATACCTATATTAAATATAGAATTCCTTTTAAGAACTATAGATTAGATAAAGCTTATTATACAGGGTGTCCACAGGGAAAGCATTTTGAATTTCCCTGATAATTCCCTGATATTTCCCTGCAAGCCGTACTTTTTTTTAGAGCAATATTTTTTAAATGTATTATTATTCCTTATTATTATGCAAGATATGCTTTGACATTATCTTGTTATTTCGCAAAAATATATTTATTTTTAATATATAAGTTTACTAACTATTTCGCTTCATTTTCGAACTCCCAAAAAAGTGCAACCAAAGTTTAACCAAAAATCAATAATCAATGCATAAAAATTTAATGAACCCCAAATTCAAAATTCCAGAGCATTTACCAAATATCAATAATTCAAAATGCTACTTAAAAATCATAAAAGTCCAAGTAAGTGCAATATATCTCTTAGATTATTAGTGATAGTACTTTAAGATCAAAGACTAAAGTAACATTAACATTAAAAAAAATCCAATACACTCAAATAGTAGAAACCCAATGAATCCCTATCCCTAATAATAAAACTAATTTATTAAATCTAATCCAGTATCTTAAGATATACAGCTTAGTACACAAAATATATTTCCAAAGATCTAAAATGTACCCAAAAAATAATAGAGGCAACAACAGTTTCGTTAAGTTTAACAGAAAAAAATTCCTTTTAGGGATGTTCAAAAGAAATTTGAACTTCACTATGAACTTAGCAAGTTTTAAACATTTGAAAGATCTATTTTTAAAATAAATTGAGTGGGCAGGCAAGTACCTAGTTATAGATAGCCAATTGGTTTGTCAAATTTTAGAAACATCAGCATTTTAGTGCGGTTTCTACGAGAAAATTTTCACTTTTACTCACTTTTAAAAGTCCCATACGCAATTTCCCTCTTTTTGATTGCATTTAAAAAGCATTTGAATATTTGCAACCAATCAACGATGTTTCACAGCCAGAAATCAAGTTAAAAATATTTTTTTTTACCAATTCCCTGATTTTTTCTAAAAAATCCCAAATTCCCTGATATTTCCCTGATTTTTCCAGAATGGTCAAATTCCCTGATATTTCCCTGATTTCCCGGTTTTCCCTGCTTGTGGACACCCTGTTATAATGCTAACACAAAAAGGAACTTAATACATTAAAAATAGGGATGAAACGAATATCCGGTAACTATCCGGTATCCGGCTGCTTTTTAACTATCCGGTAACTATCCGATATCCGGAAGTAAAGTGCCGGATATCCGATTTTCCATGCCGGATATCCGGATAAATAAAACATCGAAGATTTTTTTTTGTGGCGATCAATTTTCTTTTTTCTTGCTTTACGTATTTTCCTGAAAATTCTACCAATGTATTCACACTGTGCAGATTCTCCTTTTAACCAACAGAGATTTTAAAAAAACAACTTTTTTTTCAAATTTTTAACTTTAAAATTATATTTTTAACGAATCGTTATGGTGGAGGGTCATCACATCTCACAACTAATATAAAGTTGAATTAAAAAATAAATTTCTCAAAAGTTTAAGCAAACTTGAGTTTTCATGTTTGGAATGAAAGGGCATATGGTAAAATTACAATTATTCAGAAATCAAGTGTAAAATGTACAAAACATACGACCATTGCTAGCAGCACCCTAGAATAACCCTTTGTAATTTTTTTTTTTTTTTAATGTTTATTCAATTTTGGTATCACTTTAAAGATAAGGAATTTGGAAATATTACAGAATAAAAAAATATTTTTCAATTTTTGACTGATTTCCGTTTTTTCTAGTGTGTATGAAGTTATTTTCATAAAAAATAAACTGCCGGATATCCGATCGGATATCCGGCAAAATCCAGTTCGGATATCCGATATCCGGTTTGTAATGTGCGCCGGATATCCGATATCCGGCAAAACCACTATCCGGTTCATCCCTAATTAAAAATCCATACAAACTGAGATAAACCATAACTGAAACAGTATATTCATTGTACCAAGACCTGTATAAAAAAAAACCAAGCAAAAAAACTTGCAATACCTCCTAATAACTTTGCTTGCTCTGTCCATATTAATTTCAGTGATGTAAGCAAAACAGGAAACTTCTTTCTCTAGCAGCAACTGAAATAAGGAATGAACTTTAGTTTGCAACTACCCGGAATAAGCGTGACTTTACAAAAGTGGTCAAACTAGTTTTTTATTAAATCCACCTTTTCCTGTTTGGCAGGTTAATGTGTTAAAATCTACAAAGTCAAATTTCAACTCATTTTTATTGGTTTAAATTTGGAAAATATTGTAACAAAGGAACTCATTTTATGATATTCAAAAAGGACAAAATTTTAAAATTATTAAAAAAGAAAAAAAATTGATTTAATTATTAAATGTCATACAGCCAGCCACATCTCTCCGTACACAAAAATTAAACATCATGTATTGTTATTCATTATATCTTTACCCCACAAAATAATGGCTAAAATATTATTTCTTTATGCAAATCTTGTAGGTTGACATTCTTATTTCACTTAAAGCCCCCAAAAATAAAGTTAAACATTATGCCTTGTTATTCATTATATCTTTACCTCACAAAATAATGGCTAAAATATTATTTCTTTATGCAAATCTTGTAGGTTAACATTGTTAATTCACTTAAAGCGCATTTCACGCCACGAAATTTTGTAACTTCATAAATTCTGTTGCCATTTTTGCAGTCTGCAAACTTTTTAGTAAACAATTTAAAAGTCAACGACAATTTTCTTTTTATTGAATTTTTTGGAGATTTGTACTTTTTTGAAAAATATACTTTTGTTAAAATGCTTTTTGCTTCTTATTCACTTCGCTTGCTTTCGCATGTTTAAACCAAATCGTATTACTCGGAATGCTATTTAGTTTATGACTCAAAATAAGTCATTTATCGTATAACTTTGTTGGTTTTATTTTATACCTACTAAGCTTAAAATAAACTGAAATACCAAGTGGACCAGAAAATGACTACTTAAGAAGAAGAAAAATTAGGTTTTTATTAGAATTTGATGAGGGAACTAGCCTTTATTAGTTAATATTTGATATATGTACTCGAAAATAGATATTCTTTCTGGCAACGTAACCTATATGGCAGTTAGGGCTAAAGTCATACATACTTTTATCAAAATTGTATGTTGCTAGAAAAAATAACACTAGATTGGTACATTAAAAAATCAAGGCCACTGTTATTGCACTGAACTATGTCCCTTTAGACATATAGGTACCATTAAATAAATAGTAAAAATTTAATTTTTCCCTCTGCCATACCTTTTTAAAATAAGTCCCGGTGCCACTGGATATCCTAAAAGGACTTTCGAATATAAAATGTTGCTAAGGTAATACGACATTTGTACTTCTTAATTTCAAAAATAAATCTCTCCTTTATTTATTCTTTTTTTTTTTTAGCTTATTTATTTCTGCTTCTATGATTGATTTATATCTGGATAAACAAAACATATGTCACACCAAAGCTTCACAGCAAACATCTAGCATTAACAATTTGCCTTTTAGCGTCTTATAAAGTAAACATTTTTGTGGGCTAAGTCTGGATCGCCAAAATGAAACCAAAATCATACTGCACTCTGATTGGCGATTGGCTAAACTTCTTACAGGAAGTACCTAGCATCTCAAGTTAGAGAAATAAATGTGATTTTTTTGTGTGATTTCGGAAAAGTCGTTAGGAATGTTTAAAGCATGTTATGCTATTAGAGAGTTTCACCTAGCAAATTTGAAATGTGCTTAACAGTGTAAATGGTAGCATACTGGGCTGCCCGCAATGGGTTCGGGTTCAAATCCTGGCAAAGAAATTAATGTAAATTGTAAAATGACATATTTTTGGATGCAAGTCTGTAGAACATTAGACGTATGTAAATAAAGTTATCAGTGTTCACTCTAGAAATAAAAAAGGGCAGGGCGCTGTTGGCTGTAAAAGGGCACCCCGTTTTTGAAGAGGCAATTCTAGTTTTTAAAAGGGCACTTTTTAAAAAAAAGTTTGAAATGGGAATGGCCACATATTGGTGAAGGTTCGGGGATTATTTTGATGGAAAGACCCGTACAAAATTGATGTCTCTTTATGAAGATACTACTTAAATCCAAAATTTGACACTTAAAATTTAATGTTTTAGCTAAAACCCAAATCTGTAAGTAGCCCTAATCAGACCCCTTACAAAACTGATGAAAGGGCTAATTAAATAAATCATTTAGTAATAAAAGGCTAATATACAAAGGCTAATATAGGCCGATTATACAACGCACGTAGTTAAATAGAGTTTGTTTTTCTACTGTCATAATTCACTTAATTCCAATTTACACACACATTTTTTTTAATAAATGTTTTTTTCAAAGACGGCTAGTGAAGCAAGAACGTTTGTGCTTGACTGAAAAGGGCAAGAGGGGCGGAGTTTTTTCAAAAGGGGGCGGAATTTTTTCAAAAAGGGGCATGAGGGCGCTATTGAGATGAAAAAAGGGCGGGCAGGGCGGACCGCCCTTCAAAAAATGCCTAGAGTGAACACTGAAGTTATTATTATAAAACATCCTGGCCGAGGCTTAAGCGACCGTCCAATAGAGCAGACCCGTGATCGTGAGTTCAAATCCAGACTGGGAGGAATTTTAGCATTCACTGAATCTTTGGATTTCTCCCCCCATAAAACAATCCAATTGGGTAAAAGGAGACTTTGAGATTTTAATCGTTACTGTTTGATATAAACAGAGTGCAGGGAATTGCTTTGCTAATTAGATGTTGGCTGGCGAAAGATGCCATTTCAATAAAATGCACCAATCAGCCCCAAATTTGATATCTTTACTAAGCAAAATAATAGTTAAAATATAAAAAGTTCTTATTTTTTCATACCGAAAATAGACAAGTATTTAAAATAATTTATTTATGTTTTTAAAGTATGATCATAATAAACACTCGTATAAATTTGCAATATATTATGCAAATAACTTTGGCAACAATTGACGAGAGATAAAGTTTACATTTTAGTCAAGTCAAAACAACGGACAATATTGGCTAATTGTTTCAGTAGCATAGTATTAGAGCTGCAATAATGGGCTATTTCTGCTGGTTCGGATTCTACAAGGCTTGTCGTAACGTCGTACTAGTGCTGCACAATGGGCTATTGCCGCTGGTTCGGATTCGACAATGCTAGTTAGTTACATTATGTAGCACTAGAACTGCACTATGGACTATTGGCAACGGTTAGGATTTGCTTCGTAACAGCTTTCATCCTGTGTAATTGGAAGAAGGAGACCAATATTGTCTAGAGCCGTAATCAAGGTACGACTCTAGATAATTAGTACTAAATGGTCAGAGATTAGTACTAATCTGTGACATTTATTGCCCGGTATGAGCATGCAAACGTTTGATTATGTTGTATTTTTATTGATTAATTGCATAATTGTCGAATCCGAACCATCGCCAAGAGCCCATTGTGCAGCGTTAGTGTGATGTTATTTAAAAAACCAACCAGTCTTTTCGAATCTGAACTAATACCAGGGTCATTCCATATCAAATCAACGGGAAAAAAAGGATTTTGACACCCACCCCCCTCCGATTTTTTTAAAATTTGGTGAAAACGCTTTCCTAGTGGGTCAAAGTAAATATCCGAATTTTTTTTGCTGTATCTCAAATAGTTTTTATTTTACAGCCATTCGAAATTTCAGAATTTCAGCTCATCTTGCACGTTTGAGATTTTTAAAATCAGTCGCATATATCTAGAGATAAAATTCTTTCTCCAGAACTATTCATTGGATCTCTATGGATTTTTTTTAGCAAATCAATAAAAGCCTATTGATGTTATAAAAAAATACTTCATTCCTCAAAATCAATAAAAAAATCCAGGAAAAAATTTGAAAGAGGCAAGTATTTGATTTTTTTTGTAGAAAAACTTACTTTATAAAATCGAAATTATCTAAAAGAGGGCCCTCCACAATTTTAATTTTTTATACATGAAAATAATTGTAAGAACATGTTTTATCATAATAAAGAATAAAATTGATGGCTATTTTTCTCTTTATAGTAAAAATTTTCACTTTTGTCGGCCATCTTGAAAAATCACAAATCTTGAAATTTTTTTAAAACAAACACATTTTTATTTAGCAATATAATTATATTACTGAAATTTTTATATAGTCATTTGTTATTCTGAAAACATTCATAAAATATTTTAATTAAATAATTTTGAAATAACAATTTTAAAGTCCCTTTAATTTAAACTTAATTTCAAGAAATTTGTTTTCTAGTCTATAGGTCAGTTCAACGAGACCATGGCACTTACCACCTCCGTTTTTTATAAAAATTAGTGTAAACTCTTTCTTTGTAGATAAAACTATATATACAAAATTATTTTGCTGTATCTCAAATAGTTTTCGTATTACAGCCATTCAAAATCTCAGCTCATCTTACACATTTAAGATTTTCAAAATGAGGCGCATATATCTTGATATAAAATTCTTTCTCCAGAACTATTCATTGTATCTCTATGAATTTTTTTTTGAAAATCAATAAAAGCATATTGATGTTATAAAAAAATATTTCATTCCCCAAAATCAATATAAAATTTCAGGAAAAAATTTGAAAGAGCAAGAATTTGATCTTTTTTTGTAGAAAACTTACTTTATTAAATTTAAATTATCAAAAACATTGTCCCTCAAAATTAATTTTTTTATACATAAAACTCATTGTAAGAACATGTTTTATCATAATAAAGAATAAAATAGATGGCTTTTTTACTCTTTATAGTAAAAGTTTGCACTTTTGTTGGCCATCTAAAAACTCGCACTTGTTGAAATTTAAAAAAAAAGTAACATTTTTATTTATCAATAAAATAATAATGCTAAAACATTTGCATGAATATTTGTTATTTTGATACCATTTACTTAATTAAAATATCTAGATAGATTAAATATTAAAAAAAAACTTTAAATAAAATTAATAGTATAACATTCAAAGTATTCTTAAAATCAATAGTTCTCTGTCAACTCAAACTATCAATTTCTTCAGTTCCTTTATTGACACTAAAAAATAACTTAAATGGCATTCACTTGATGTTATCTTTCCCACACTACATTTTGAAGGTTCCATTTTTCAGTTTTAAACTTAACTACAATTTGAAAACCATTTAACTAACCAAAATTAAAATTATCCTTCTGAGATATTCTTTATAAAAGTGTGACCAATAAGTTCATTCCCAACTTCTTTTCTGTCCATCTCTTTCAACCATCTCCATGTGAACATTCCATAGCTCAAGTGGCTTCAAGTGTTTACATTATGTCCCAATCAAATGTCTACAACACATGGAGGCCCTTGTAGGGAGGCACATACATTTATGAGAATTTTCCTTTTTTTTTTTGTCTGTGATCACCAAAAAAAAAGAAAGTCGCAAAATTGAGTATGGCTATAGACTAGAAAAAAATTTCTTGTAATTAAGTTTTAATTAAATTAACTTCAAAATGTTTATATAAAAATTATTTAATTCAAACGTTTTATGAATGCTATCAGAATAACAAATAATTATATAAAAGTTCCAGAATGACAATAGTGCAAATTTTTACTATAAAGAGTAAAATAGCCATCAATTAAATTTTTTATCATGATAAACCATGTTCCTACATTTATTTTCATGTATAAAAAAGTAAAATTGTGGAGGACCCTCTTTTTGATAATTTAGATTTAGTAAGTTTTTCTACAAAAAAAATCAAATACTTGCCTCTTTCAAATTATTTCCTGAAATTTTATATTGATTTTGGGGAGTGAATTTTTTTTTTGTAACATCAGTATGCTCTTATTGACATTCCAAAAAATTTTCATAGTAATACAATGAATAGTTCCAGAGAAAGAATTTTATATCTAGATATATGCGCCTCATTTTGAAAATCTTAAATGTGTAAGATGAGCTGAGATTTTGAATGGCTGTAATACGAAAACTATTTGAGATACATCAAAATAATTTTGTATATATAGTTTTATCTACAAAGAAAGAGTTTACACTAATTTTTATAAAAAACGGAGGTGGTAAGTGCCATGGTCTCGTTGAACTGACGTATAGACTAGAAAACAAATTTCTTGAAATTAAGTTTTAATTAAAGGGACTTTAAAATTGTTATTTCAAAATTATTTAATTAAAATATTTTATGAATGTTTTCAGAATAACAAATGACTATATAAAAATTTCAGTATTATAATTATATTGCTAAATAAAAATGTGTTCGTTTTTAAAAAAATTTCAAGATATGTGATTTTTCAAGATGGCCGACAAAAGTGAAAATTTTTACTATAAAGAGAAAAATAGCCATCAATATTATTCTTTATTATGATAAAACATGTTCTTACAATTATTTTCATATATAAAAAATTAAAATTGTAGAGGACCCTCTTTTTGATAATTTCGATTTAATAAAGTAAGTTTTTCTACAAAAAAAATCTTTTCTACAAAAAATGGGAAGGGGGTGGGTGTCATGGTCCCGTTGAATTGACATGGAATGACCCACCAATAACCCATTGTGCAGCGCTAGTGCCACATTTTTTAACCAACAATGTTTGCCATTTTGATTTGCCGACCACCGAAAAACATGTCATTTTAACCGTGGCACCAATTTTCCAGAATCATGCCAAGGGGCAACGCAATTCTAAAATATTTATGGGACTTTAACTGAATAGTTAATAAAACTTAGCTTACACATTACTCTAGATGCCCTAAAACTGCTTGAAAAATAAATAGCCCTTTCTTAAATTATGATTTAACCCTTTGGATACATTTGATGAGTGAGACTCGTCATCTGCTTACTTGGGCGAAGTTATGATGGACGAGCCTGACTCGTCATGTGAATTTAAGAAGCAGGCCTTGATATTTGCAGCAACCCCGCCAGTGGCCATTGATCGCAAACAATTTGTTGTAGGGTCGGTCAAGAATGGGATCAATTGAACCTCACCAAATCCGTCCCATGGGCATAAAAATCTTCGAATAATTCAGTACTCAAAGGGTTAATGAAGATTTTCACTAGGGTGATAAATGATGATCATGTTAATTTTACCTGTTTTTATTTATCAATTAAAGAAGCTACATGCAAGCTATGAATTTGCTTGCTTTGCAGTCTATGGAGATACATTATGCGACAAAACATTTAATAAACACTCATTTTGTTTGTTTAATACTTATTATCCTTTAAACATCTTTTACAAATTGATGAAACTGGTTCTAAGGTTAATTCCTAGTGTCCGGTGCCCTCGCCAAATGGGATTTGGCGACAAATGATTGGACGATGAAGTTTATATTTTGGCAACCCTACTTGACGCATGCGGGAAAATATCATGTTCTATGGCAACCCTAATTTTTTTTACCCACGTAGCTGAGCTTGATGATGCGAAGATGCATCTAGTTACATGACACTAAACTAGATGCGCGAGAGCATCTAGTTGCACTCGAGAGAGTGCATGCCCCAAACAACTGCCCGAAGGATCGCCTGTAAACACCATGATCGACTGCCGAACCAACGCAATGTCCGCCATTTTGCGTCATCTGACCATGGTTAAAAAATACGAGGCATCGTTCCTGGGTCTTTCCTTCGAGATAGGCCCCGAACCGTCGCCAATTCTCGGACTTGGCGACAACGGGGCACCGTACACTAGGAATTTACCGGTTCTAATGTTCCCATAATAACATTTCCAATTTTAAATGCCAGAAACATGATCAGTTTTATTAACCAACACGGGACTCCACAGGCGACAGTTGGATGCATACCTCATAGCTTGTTGTTTGAACATAGCTTATATTGAACAGTTATGTCAAAAGCAAATGTTTGCATTCTGATTAAAATGCAATGAACAGTAATCCTTGCCAACTTTTCTAAAATTTTCCAATATATGCTACGCTAATTGACACTCAGCGACAAAAACTGGTATGTTACCGATAAAATAACTAATTTTTCTCCTGAAAAGCTGTCGAACAGGATGACCAGATATGGCAGAAAATCAGGGTTGCTGTTCAATGCATTGTAAACATACATTTTTTTTAAGTCAGAAAATGCTTAATAGGCAAAAAAAAAATAAGGAAAACATATGAAATTTACTTTAAGTTTTAACAGGCAATTTTCTTAAAAATATATTTTAGAAAATCAAAAGATAATATAGGAAAGTTTTAAAATAAAATTCACTGTACCAAAAAAAAAATGTGCAAGGCACACTTAACACGTACGAGATTCGTTTGAACCAATGCAGTTATGAAGCATCAAATACATAGCAAATTTTTTCAATATATTCTGAAATGCTTCAATGGCGGGTTATTCAATAACAAATGCAAATAATTTAAACACGATCATTTGCTACTTTGTGTTTCAACTAACCTCATTTGCTTGTTGACAATTCAGCAGCTTCCTACACGGGTTACTTCCTGGATGCAAAAATAAACAAAATGAACTTCAATTATTATAACAATAGATTTTAACGGAGTTGAAACTTCAAAAAAAAGCAAATAGCCTATTTCAAGGTTATAAATACTAAAATAGACGGACTACATTTTGTACACAAAGCGCAGCTGACACTTAAAGTTGTTTAACGAATCAACAAAAGTCCCCTTCCAGATCCCATAGGTATATTTTTTAACCCTAAAATGAAGAAGTTTCAAACTGCAATACAAACTTAAGTCAATGCTAATTAATAACTTATCCACAAGGTTTATTAAACTTTAATTACTTTAATTTGAAAACAGTTTTTAAATTCATTAAAATTTACTGATTTTCATTAAATATGTAGTGTATAATAAAGTACACTGCAACCGTAACCATTTAACTTTCTGATTGATTTTGTAAATAAAAATATGATTATAATGGGGCTAGGTATGATTCTGAATGAAAAATGTTTATTTTCTTGAAGTATTTTACAATTTTGTGCTTACTGGAAGATGGTTACCGCATCCCTTCTTGCTTGGCAACGTTTTGGCGTTAACTTTAAATTACATGTTCATTTATTTTCTTTTTATTTTACAGATTGAGCCGAAACTTAAATGAAAATGGATGATTGTCACACTTTATAATTAAAATTTTATTTTCCTGGCAAATAGTGTGACTGCATGTACTACTATGCAGAGTGCCTAAGAAGTCAAAAAATATTATGGGTTGTGGACATTTTTCTTATGTCAACAATGGTTTCTAAATATTTTTTACATAATTGTTATTACCAGAATCCAATAGGTTGGCTTGCAATGGTGAATGTGAAATTTAAAAAATGTCATCCGTACATCAAAGGGAACAGATGTAGTATAGGACATTTGGTGCGGGGTTTTTTTTGGCGACGAAAAATTGCTGTTAAGCATAGGATAGGGTTGCCAGATTGAAAGTCGCCACAAGAATAGGAAAATACCAACAATGTCGGGTGGGGTTATAAATTTATCGCCTCTATAAAACACCCAAAACAAAAACTTGCGCACCGAATGTCCTATACTACATCTGTACCCATCAAAAAGCATTAAAGTTAAAAGATGGTACAGTTATAATCCTGCATCAAGGAATTCAATTATGTATTGGATAAATACAGTTTTGGAAAATCCGACCTCGTCCATAAACATAACACATATTGCCTTCTCATGTGAGGCAATGATATTACTAAGTATTGAGATTATTTTATACAGTCTGCATCAGGCCTTATTTAGCACTACCTATTAAATACTGGAAATAACTTATGCAAAAAAACTTATAAACCATGTTAGTAATATGTAAAGCAGAAAATCAGCCACTGCTATTTTTTTTTACATAATTTTATAATGTGTCCAACAATTATCAGACACCCTGTATACAAAGTGTAACTAGAAAGTATTTTGCAGGTAAACTAATAATGCTAGATTCAGTGTCGGAACCTATTAACAAATCGATATCTTGTTATATAAATGTATGTTACTGTATATTGATATTTGACATGTTTTTATATATTATTTAAAGAATTTCCGTATTTGTAAACTTTTTCCATAATTTTTGTTGAGCCTTTTTGTGATGTTTTAATAGGATTTTTTTAATGCTCTTTATTGTCAGGTTAAGGAGCAGAAATATGAAATATTGTTTAAATGTGTTATTTATACAAAATGGTTTATAGAAAAATTTGTTTCATAATATTTTAACAGTTTCTAATTTTATTTAATTCTTTCCTGATTTTTAAATATTTTTAGCTATTCCTGTTTATATTCTTTACTCATATTTGATTTAAACTTATATATGATATTATTTATTTAGTAACTAGTTAGTTTATATTTTATTTAAGTTTATAGATAGTATTTGTCTGATCATAATTTTAATTTGCTATGTGAATATTTTATAAGGGACCGTCCACAAATGATGTTCGCTTGGACGGGTAGGGGTTCATGAAACTGTGACAAAAGGGAGGGGTTTATAATAAGTGTGACATCACTCACATTACCTAAAAAACATTCCAAATTAACAGAAACAACACACAAAAATTTTCGGAAAAGTAAACCATTCAGATTTCATTTTGAGCCTATATAGTTGCAGTTATAAAATAAAATTGAAAATGCCATCTATCCTAGTGCTTTGTTTTAGAGATACTAGTATATGTATATATAATTTATTACATGCTAGGTTGATATTGTTGGTAGCAGACAGAAAAGGTGTGACATCATTTATGGCCGGGCCCTAACTTATATTTTCATATAATGTAAATTTCTGTCGTATAAATGTCATTATCATATTCAAATACAACACTATCACATACATTATATAAATCTGTTTCTCTCTATTTTTCAGATTTATTCCTGAGCGAAAGTGATACGCAACTATTTCCACCCTACGATTTATTCGGTCGCTACGAGCACATGTTCGAGAGCGATGAAGGACAAATTATCAGTCAAACAATCTCCCCTCCCACAGAAGGGCAGCCTTTACCCAGCTTTAGCTGTGAATTTTGTTCAAAGGCATTTTTCAGAAAAAGATACCTAGTCGACCATCTTAATATCCACACAGGTAAAAGGCCCTATGCTTGCAAGTTTTGCGAGAAGGGCTTTACACAAAGAGCTTCATGTAATCGGCATATGAAGCTTGTACACCCTGATTTGGTGGCTGTACCAGTGATTGTAAGTAAGGCTTTACCCTAGCATAGTGGCATATAGAGCTATGTCCATTTTCTTATCAATGGGGAAGGTGAAGTATGTCCAATGTTATATTGAGAATTTATCTGCACTTTATAGGACTTTAAATGTATATTACTTATTAAATATGTTATATGGTTTATTGGTGTATGTAATTTCTAGTATTACGTTGAAATGCATATTTTAAAATTTTAAATGGTTTGTATATATGTTATTGAATGGTTTGAAATCATCTGATGGTGTATTTATGTAGTAATAATTCGTGCGATGCAATCAGAATAATAAAAGTAATGTTTAGTTGCACTGTGAATATCAAAAGAAAACTTCACTACAAAAGTAAATAACTTTTGTAACTGTTGAGTTACCTACTTTTTAAAAAAATAAACTGAATTACAAATGTTGTTAATAGATGCAATTAACATAATTATCAGTTCTTAATGGGCCAAGTGTTAGCAAGGTTTCTTTTAACTCGATCTTTCTTCATTTAGTCTATTCGTACATTTGTTTGTACATTTGTACAAACGCTTCATTCGATTTTCTTCATATTTGGCAGGAATGTTCCTTGAAATCATTAAAAACAATTTATAAGTCGTTTTTTTAGATTTTTTTTTTTGTAGATGCACACACACACAAAAACAGTTAAATTCATCTTCATTAGATAAAATATATATTTTATTTATAAAACCACAACTTGTGGACGTCAAATAGTTGCTCTCTCCGCCTTTGGTCAGGCAGCGCGAGAACGAGCACACCTTATATATATATATATGGCAATTATACAGATATTCCAGTGAATATTACCATTGCATTTTCAAATACTCACATTTTAACTTCTCATCCCTAAGAAAATAAATTGTAACCTTTTAATAATTTATGAATCATATATATTTTTATAATATAGATCCTTTTTACGAAAATTGAGATATTAAAAAAAAGTTAATTTCCGGGTGCACTGACGAATTGAATCGTACAATCATCTCATAAATATGAATGGTGTGTTTAATGTTAACAGTATAAAAAAATTATTGCATAAAGACACATCCTTTTGAAAAACATTTTCTATATCTAGCTAGAACATGTCTTTGTACAGGATTCCCACGCACCTGGAAAACAGGGAAAACCTGAAATTGCCAGGGAAAATGAAAATGGCCTAAAAAGTCAGGGAATTGTCAGAGAAAATAAACAACTTTTAAAATTTTCTTTAAAAGTCAGGGAAATGTTCTAAAACTGTTAGCTATAAATGCCGGTTATATTCTTTTTTATTGTCCTTGATGTAAAATTTTAAAGATAAAAATGCTAAATTTTCGATTTTGCATACTTTGCTAGATTATTATTTATAAGCACTTTATTATTCGCAGCTTCAAGATTAATATGTGAACAAATAATTTAATTCTTGCTTTGGAATTTTTTGAGAATCTTCTAGAAAACCTATGAAAAGTCAGGGAATTTTTATATAAATATTGAGTGGGAACACTGTTTGTAGCACATGGGACATCAGAATAATAGATCGTGGGTTCGAGTTCCATCAGGGGGCCACTCAAATTTCTAGTAGATTCTTCAGCAATAAAGAACCAAACTGTTGGTATTATTAATTTTTTAGACCAGCATCATTTCTGGTCTTTCCTTAAATACTCATTTTTGTATCTTTTCATTTAGACATTGCATACATGTGTCTAAAGCATGATTACACCAATTTAGCAAATGAAGATGGTTTATATGCAAAAGTTCTGTTATTATTGTATATAAAATATGTATTTTGTTGTTTATATAAGAGCATTGTATTTCCTTGTGTGTTTCTTGGGTACCTTTGGAACCATTAAAGGCAGAAGCATGGCACGAAGCTGTTGCCAAATTATGGGATTTTAGAGTTAATGATTTAAATTTTTTTATATGAAGAATGAGATGTGCAATATAACAACAGTCCAAACTGTGGTGGAGTTGTTATCCGGTGTTATTTTTTAAATAGTTTTTGTACAAAGCTTAAATTAGAATTTATGTTGCTTGCTTCCAAACGTGAGTCTTTTTTTAACATACTATGCAGTTGATAGGGGTTCTTGTGTTCTCAGGTATGAACACGTTATAAGACTTGGTCGTAAGAGTGCCAAGCTCGTGATTGAAAGGTTGTGAGTTCAAAACTTGTCATCCCCCCAAATAAAGGGGGTTGATGTGTGGAATGTTAAATTTATTGTGGTCCAAATGTTAATTCATGTTAAGGGTGGCAACATAATCAGGGAATTATAATTTTTTTTAATTCTGGAAATGTCGGGGAATTTTTTGAAATGTTAATAAAAATCAGGGAAATTTTTAAATTTGCATAATTAAAACAGCAATTATCATCTATTATGCCTTTTATTCTGGGTAGTTGTCAATATTTCCTTAAGTTCTGAAAAAGATTTTTTTTTTTAAATGCATGGTTATGTGCATTTTCATATTTTCAGTTTTATTTTTGTAAAAATATGAACCACTGCATGAGGGAGAAGCAAAAGCAAAGTGTGTTGGACTTTAGATTGAAAGCAACTTGTGAGGGGTTAATGAATATGCGATTTATTAAAGATTGGAATAGGAAATAAGTAGCATATAAAACATTTAAAAATATCTCCAAAAGAAGTAATTGGAAAAACTTGCTTTCTTTGCATTATCTGTTTCCAGAGAACATGTTACTACTATTATATGTGACAATAAGTATTGTTTATAATTTTTGTTTTATAATGCAATATATTGTATTATTGTGGCATGGATACTTTGTTTCTGTACAAATTTCTTAATTTTTACAACATTTCTTAACGTAATTGTAAAATAAGGAGAGAAAAATTGACACCATCATGGAAATATCTCCAGAATTTAGTTGCCACCCTGATGTTGGACATAGTGTAGAAATTTGTATCTTTTATTTGAGATAGTTTTCAAACCAACTGCTCCAGTAAACATTCATAAAAAAAAAAGTCAGCAATGCACAAACTCTTAATAAGACTTTGTATTGTAATTTTTTCTAGTGTATTGCATTGATTTCTATTTGAAAATTACATAAAATAAATTTAAAGTATGTAATTAAAATATACTTTTAAGTATTTGTTATTCCACTTGTTCAGCGAGTTATGAAATACATTTTTAGTTGCAAGAAAATATTTCAAATGAAATCTGTGTATAGATTTGCTATGTTAAAAATATATATCAAACAAGATAAAATCTGGTGGTTTGTGCTCCTTTATATATAACAGTCACTTAAATCGGTTATCCAATGTACTAATAATATTTTGTGACTTTTGTTTTTTAAATCCACAATTATGAAACGTATATATGTGAACAACTTTTTGGAGGTTCTTTATGAAGTTTGATTATTAACTTTTTTTGCAATAGTTTAAATGTTTTATTGTTTTTAAATACTTTGCTCTGTAATTTAAAATAAATTTATATGAGTCAATGAAACATTCTCTAATTTATTTCACATTACATTTGAAATGCCTTGAATAAAATGTTAATACTATCCATTTCGATTCAAAAAGAAAAATTCTTAATTTTCTTTATAATTTTTTTTAATTAACATAAAAGTATGTTTTATCATCACTGCTAAGTTTAAATAATTTTTAAATACTAATGATTTGTATTGATTAATAGCTTTGCACAAGTTTAAAGTTTGACATTTTTTTTTAATGAATTTTGTAGTGCCTTAGTATACAATTTTCAAAGAGGATTACTATCTTATCTATGTGCTTTAACATGTGCCTATCTAATACTAATTTCGGTTTGGTTATTTAATAATGATTATAATAAAAAAATATCTTTATTGAAACCCATTAATATGATCAAATTTTTCAAGCTTTTTCCCAAATAAATGCCAAATTATATATAAATATTCTTGACCATTTAATACATTTCTTGCATTAGGTACTATTCTCTGTGCACATTAACATTTAATGCTAAATTTCATAGTTTTGAATGGTTTTTAAAATCAACACATTTTCTTGATGAAGACAATTCTTGAAATATAATTAATTACAAGCTTTAATATCATTAAAAATGTTATCTAAGGTAAAATAAATACTTTTTAATGGGATTACATTTCAGAGAATATTAGTTAATATTTCTTACTACATTTATTTGAGAATTTATTATTTTATGATTTACTGTCTTCTCTCCATATACAGATGCATCTCATTCGTATTCAGATCCTGAATTACTGTCTGCAAACTACTTTGATTGCAAAAATAACGAAGCTTTCGATCATGTTGCCAAAAGTCCTGCTAAAATTACTTGTGCTGTTTACTAAAAGTCATTTCAGGACCAACGCAATATTCACACAGAAACCTATCTTTGTCATTTGTAGCCTAAAAGTTTTACTCGCAGGGGATTTCGTATAAAACACAAGTTTTTCCATTTTCAAACATTGCAGCAACAACAAAATTTTACATGATACTACAAAAGGAAAATGTTTTGCATCTACTAAAGTTATGTTTTTTTTTATTCATATACTTATTTATCATATGCAAACCTTAATATGTAAAATAGTTGCGTAAGCATTAGTTTTTTACTTTTTTTTTTACATATCTTGTTCATAGATTGTATTACCTTTTTTTTTTAATTTTTGAGCAGGCAAAATGTAACCATATTGATGTACAACACAGACATTAAATTATTGATTAATGCCAAATTGCATTTATTAATATTCATAAGCTTATATAGAATAAATAACTTTAAAATATAATTTAAGATGTATATTTACTGTCTCATATTATATTATGTAAAAATTATATTATTAAAACGAATTATAATTGCTAATTCTTTATTAATACTATATTTAAACAGAGATTTATTCTATTAAATTTAATATATCTAGTGTTTAATCAAATTGATAAATTTTAAATTATATCTTATTAAATAAGAATTAATATGTAATCCTACTTTAATTTACATATATTGATTTATAATCGTTATTTTACTGTGTATAAATATTTTTTTAATAATCTTTACATCCTAAAAATAAAAGTTTATTGAATTTTCTACTGATTTTAGAGTTATAAAAACAAATACTTTAAATAATGCAGTAGTGTATGTTTGGAGATATCTTCAATTTTTTTTTCCATCTTGATAGATGAAGAAAGACTAATGTTTTTATCAACTACCTTAAGTTCTTCACTCTTTAAAAACCTTTCTTTAGTTTAAAAAAGGCTATGAATATTTATAGCTATAATTGTCTTTCTAAATTTTTTTTAACAAGATTAGTTTTTACATCAGCACATCTATCAAAATTGCATTGTGATGCATTCTTCTAATAGAAAATGTTGTCATCCTTTTGCCTGTGTTACTAAGTTCCTGTTATCTTTAAATGTGTAAAAATGTGATTCCGTAGTCAAGATCGCTCTTTTTGCATTGCCAAGATAAAATCTGGCATGTCAGTTTTATAAAGATTTTCAATTTTTCCAAATGCCTTCACATACTATATCAAAATAAATTTAAATGAAATTCAGTTTTTAAATTTAAATATATATATATTTAGATTTGATATTTTTAATTAAATTGAAGTATGTAGTCAATCTTTTAATGTCATTTGCTTAGATTTCCAGAAGACTGTTTTTGCCCTACTTGGAAACTTGAGAAAAGAGTTGAAAGAATTAAAACAGATGATGTCCTCTAGTCGTAAGAAAGTGCCAAGAGAACTACCAAATGGATGTCCTTCTTTGCCACTTAGGGAAGTGGAAGATTTAGTCAAATTTGAAAGTTTCTTGAAAGATAAAGATGCTTTTAACCAACTTGTAAGTTTATATTTATTTCATATTATAAGATAGAGCAGTTATCCATAAAGCTATTGTTCATTCACAAGTGATTTTGTTTTTAAAGCAAGCATGAAATGATAATAAGATCTTTTAAAAAAAAAAAAATGTTTGCAGGGTCCGATTAAGACATTGAAGCAAGGGAAGTCCGCCTTTAAATGGGGGCCCTATTTATCTCAAATTGGCCATAGAACATCAAATTGAAATTTTACATGCACTAAAATCCTTGCTCCTGAATGGCATTAAAAAAAACCATTATAAATATATTAAAAAACATTAATAAGTAAAGAATATTCCTAATATTCTGTATGTTTTCGATTTTTTTTCCAATATTCGAACAAATTTAACACAAGTAGCAACTTTATTTTTGTTAAAGTTAGTAATACCACTTTTTTAAGTTAAAATTAGTAGTAAACTATGTTAAGAGTTTTAAATATTTATATAAAATGTGGCATTTGGGGGCCTCTCAAAAATGTAAAGTGTAAGCCTGAGCTTCCAGGGCCTATTCGGTAATCAGGCCCCGAATGTTTGCACTTTTGAAGTAACGTATTTTAATGCTTTGGAAATAACTCTTTAACTCGCGTACCTTTATGATTATTAGAATAATTAACTAAAAATTAATTTATATATTTTGTTAACTAAAGCATTTTTTTTCTGATGGCACCATTGGAAGTCTATTGTTATACGTTATGAGTTAAAAATTACTTGAAAGGTCCAATATCGAATTCACATTGACTGTTTGAAATACAAAAGAGAATTTTCAATAATTTTAAATGCTATTTTTATATGATAGTTTAATAGCAGAATGTGTTAAATAAAAAACTCATTCACAAAATAAACATACTATTTATTAAAAAAATAGTGTTAGTAGTAATTGATGGATCTCGTCTTGTTGCATTTTTGACTATTCTTCTGAAAATCGGGAACCACTGTGACAGAAGTTAAAAAGGTTATATAAAAGATTACTATGGTCATTTTTATTATTTGCAGAAATTGTGTATGGAGTTAAAATTCTCATTATAACTTTCTGTATTTTGTGTAAGAAAATAACCTACAAATCAACAAGAGTGCAGTCCCTCCTCAAAATGTGATTGTATAGTTTTATTCTGGTAATGTTAAATTTAATTAATTAGTTGGTTACTATACCATACAAAGTGAGAAATAAGTTTAAATATCCTAAATAGTGATGAACCGGATAGTGGTTATGCCATGTATCGAATATCTGGCCTGCATTATATCCCTGATATCCGAACTGGATTTTTTCAAATATCCGGCAGGTTTTTTTTTACAGAAAGATCTTCTCTTAACAGTTCTTTAATAAAGTGTTCATATTGATTTTGAAATGGCCGGAGCTGTACTGTCTGATGCATTTGTAAATGTAATTTTGAAATATTTCTAAATTGTGCTGTATTTAAATGCTAAAAGTAGATCTTCCTAGGCTGGAGAAAAAACAATTTTTAATATATAATGAACATAGATGTAGCTATGCACACTACACACCATCACCCATGTTTATTGTTCAAACTTGAAAATACTCCAAGATAGCTAGTGGCTGATTCCGAATATCTGCAGCCAATCTTCCTATTCCTTCCTCGGTGAACTACCATGTCTAAAACGCACCTTGTCAGATATTAACGAGAAAGTTATCACTTCATTGTTTACCAACCTGAATAGCCCAAGAAAAAAATCAAGGGAGAATTTGCAGAATACACATGGTAGTATTTTCAGGAAAATACTTAAAGCAGGAACAAAAGATAATTGATCTCCACAAAATTAATACAAGAAGTATATTCACATTTTTGATTTTTCCACCAAATTTGATAATATCATTTTTTTATATATCCTCTTTGTATATATATAAATGCTTTTGAAGGGCTAAATTATTATTAACCCTTAACACCTGAGATTTATGATTGTATTCTATACCAACAGATCGAGAGATTATGGTTGCACTGGACGTTTGCATTTTATTTCTGTTTTATCGCTGGGGCTGTAACTTACATACATACTAATTTTACATTATAAAAATTATTGATTTACCTATATATATAAGAGATAATAGAAAGGTCTCTATAGTGAAGCCTTCCAATTTCTATAGCATTAATATATGTCTCTGTAGTGGAGCCTTTCGAGCGTTAAAGGTTAATTGATTATTAATATGATTCATGGATAAAACTGTATAGTTTAGTGCTAGTTATGCTCTTATTGCCTTGTATTAGTTACAATTGTGCATCAATGGTGAAAGTGGTAAGAAAAGAAGCTGTAAGTTTAGATGTGGAATAAGGATTAAAAAAGGGCAGTCTTTCACAATATGTCTATCATGATATTTACAAGAATTTGGTATGGTTAGCTATATACTTAGATACCAGATATTTATAGTGCTGGTGTACTTATAAACCATATATAAATAAGCATTAAAATTGTATTATTTATTGCGAAAAAGAAATGCATGTATTTCTCTTGTTCATATAGTCTTTAACGATTAATTTATATTCTGTACTATATCATTTTATAATTGGACAAATTATTACAGTTTTTAATAATATTTAAAAATGTGTAATAATATTTTTTAGGATTTTTTATAGTTGAAATAATTGTTACTTTTATAGGGCAGTTTTATGCTTTGAAAATTTACACTAAACAATATTTTTAACTTTTTGCAGTGCACAAGCATGAGTACCATCGGAGGTTTCTCTGTAAAGGATTGCACAAAAAGGATACTACAAAAACTCATTTCTAACCCCCTTTCAAAAAAGTATAATTGGAAAGGAAGCAGGGGCATTAAGTTACCCTTTTCGGAGTTAACAGCTACAAAGAAGTTGATTTCAGGTAATTATTTTATATTTTTTCTATGAAGTTTTATTTAATATAAAATGAAAAAAAAATACAAACTGGCTTCCATTAAATATTTATAGACTAAAAAATTAAATTAATATTTATGTGAATTTTTTTAAAAATTATATATTTAAGATAATTGTAATTTGACAATTTAAATTATTGTATATAGAGTTTGTGCAGATGGTTTTAATTAGCTGATTCCATGCTATGATCTCTGTTGATCGTTTTAGTCTAATATTTTAAGAAATCTGGCTACAATATGAAACATTTCCGAATTGAACCTCCAGTTCCCAGTGGATAAAGGTGTTCAGCTGGTAATCAAAGAATTGCTAGTTCATGCCCATGCGATGGACTTAACAAAGAAAAGTAAAATAGTAGTGATCTTGCAAGCAGTGGCTCGAAAGCTTCGCTACAAAAATACTAGAAAGTCGTCCAGAACATCCGACAAATTATACTGGCGTGTGTACGGAACTGGTACACGATGAATCTGATCGGGGTCCAATGTCCTGGCACCTATTGAGGTTGCGTCGGGTGCCAGCTCAGATGTTTCCTCATCATCTGACCTGGTTCTAAAATAACGAGGTGCATGTAGGAATGTGGCTGTTATAAGTCTCAATACCAGGACAGAAACAGGCATCCAGAAAAAATAGAAACTGAAATAAACCAATCAAATTGAACCCAGCACAAAATGATGGGTTCGAACTGGGGCATGGATGAGTAATAATGAAACTAAAAACCTTCATGCTGCTTGTGCAGCTTAGCCTAAACTGGTTCTTTTGCTATAAAACACCAACTAATCAGCATTTCAGCCATTGTCTTATGCCATTCAGGCTTCATTCATTTTTCCCCTGGCCGATCCACTCCAAAGTGGGTATTCTGTAGGGGTGCTTTAAAAAATCCATAACATGATTCTAGAAATCATTTTGTTCTAGAGTGTAGAGCATTGGTCCAACAGACGAAAGGCTTTTCGGTAAAGTACAAATTGCTTGAAATGTCACACTACTTTTCAGCTTTTTTTTAGGTCATTTGTTTTCAGATGTCACTTAACTTTTAAAAGTTGTGACCTTAATAAATTATAATATTTGTTTCTTATATACATTGAAGCAGGAGCTGGTGGCCAAAGCAGCAGTGTTTATAAGTGGTTATGAATAATTTGTAAATAATTAGAAATCTTGGAAAATATCAGCACTTGATGCAAAATGTCAAACTATTGTGCAGTTTTTAATTGGAGTGTAATCTATTGTATTCCCATTCTAAAGTTTACTTGTGCAATTGAAAAGAAAAATATATAATATGCTTTTAAAAGTATGATTTTTTATAAATTTAATATTTGTAACTTATATTTTAAAATAAAGCAAATATGGCTTTTAAATTTTAATTGTTTCACATAGTTTTAGTGCTATAATATAACTAGTTGTTTAGTTTTATTTAAAATGCTTTATAGCTTATAAAAATATTTCAAATATATTTTATTACCAAACTAATTAATATTTACCTTCAATAGAAAAAAGTTTTAAATAAAATAATCATTTAAATGAAAAAAAAACTTTTGAAATACAAACGTTCTAATAACTAACCTTTTTTTTACCGCAAAATGACTATTTTTTTTTTACTAATAAATACTCTCTTAAAAGTTAACTACCGTATATACTCGCGTATAAGCCGAGAAATTTAAGTCAAAATTTTCATCAAAAAGTAGGGGGGTCGGCTTATACGCGGGTCAGTAAAATTTATAATATAATTTGCCTAAAATGGGAAAAGGAAAGAAGTTCAAATGAAGCGGATTCTTCTAAAACGCGCCGATACATTTCCGAGATCGAGAATGTGCGTCATGTGCTGACTGAAGACCGTTCTGCGCATCGCGACGTAATCGTAACGCAAAATTGCACTACTCACATAAATAATCAGTTTAACTAAATAAAAAGTATACATTTTGATGAATATTTCATTGGATTGTAGAATTTATGAAGCTAGTATACGTTACTTTAATAGAATTTTGGATGGAAGACTAAGAAGTTGACATCGTGCGTAAAGAATGACACCACTTTACGGTCAATGTCTTTCTTGCACGATTGCAATAATTAAACAAAATTTATTTCCCCAAACCATATTTTATTCCTTAAAAATATTATGTACAGATATTAGTAGTTGTTTTATTAGTATTTTGGATGGAATTGGCTTTAAAGCGGTAAAATCGAGACGTTGCTAATCGACGAATTCAAATTCTACTTTCAAGTCATTTATTTCGTAATTAAATATTTTAATACGAAGTATATATTCATCCATAAAATAGTAGTATTTCCTTATGAGATTGATAAAAAAAATACTCAGCCGTATTTAATAGCGACAGTAGTCAACGATGTTGACAGAAAATAGTTGACGTTTTCTAAGTTTTTAAATCTTTACAAAACGATGTTAAGGATTAGAAATTGCACATTTTGGTATTTAAGTATGTGGTTTAAAATGTTTTATTTGATAATAAGGGAGATTTAATTTAAGAAGTCCGATGGAGGTTTGAAACACACCAGAACATCGCGAGTGGTACATACTTTTTAGCCCGATGAATCATCGCGAACTTCGAGGAAGGCCGTTTCTCTAGCCACTTCCTTTAAACTTTTAATTTCTAGTCTTAAATATTTATTTTTCTAATTAAAATTTCACTTTTTTTTCGAGGATTTGCCGATTTTAATCGGAATTTTTCATGTACGAAAATACAACTCGGTTTATACGCGAGTTTTCGATTTTGGACAAAAAATCGTTCTAAAATTAGTGGTCGGCTTTTACGCGGATCGGTTTATACGCGAGTATACACGGTATTCAATTATTGTTATACCAGTTAGAAACATTTAATTTAAGTAAGACATTACCTTGTTGAAGATGATCTTAATAAATGTCATAATCAACTAATTAACTAATCAACTAATAAAATTTTAAATTTTAGTTTTTGAATATTGTATCACATATTAATTTTAAAACTACTTTTCGCTATCTTTTTCTTATGTTATGCTAATTGCTGTTTATATTTTTAATAAGAATGTGTGTTGATTATGTATCTTTTTAATTTTATTAACCACTAGTCTTTCATGTGTGCTTTTTCATTAATTTATTTACATTATCTTTTAATTTTAGAAGTTTCCGCCATTGTTGCTGTATTGAAGGTTCAATGTTACATTTTATTAAAAAAATATATTCTTTTACAGGTGCAGTCCGTTTGCATAGTAATTTTGAAAGTGCTACTGATGTGGAAGTTTTCGACTCTATAAAAAAATGGCTGATGCATTCCGCTGATAGAGATGGGGGACGGTCTGAGAGGAAATGTTCTTAAAATATCTTTGTTTGCCAAATAAAGTTTCATGCTAATTTAGTTGCTACTTTAATTCATTGTTATTGTTCATTGACTCTTTGTTGTCAATTTAGTTTTATACATATATAATTTATATTAAAAAAATAGTATAAAGTAATGAAATACATTAATTTTATTTAAAAAATTACAGCCATATTTAAAAACTTTGCTAATTTGAATCTTATATTTTCCCTTTAATCAACAATTAGCTTGAATTAAAATGTTTAGCAATTTGTACAAAGTTTCATAGAGGTGGATCATTTTAGTACAGAATAATTTCATGTGTAATTTTATGCCAATTTTGTTGTGTATAAAAGTTAAGTGCATAGATGTTGTTTGGCTTATTATTATTTAAACAGATGTGGAACTGTTAGAAGAACTATGTATGTTGCACTTTTAATCATATTTGTGGATAAAAAAAAGCTATTATCTTTTTCGAAACTGAATTTTATAACATTAGCCCTTCATGGATTTAGCTCTGTATTGTACTATAAAAAGATACTTTAATTGTTTTTACACAAATAGCAAAAGCAATCAAGAAAAGGGGATACAATAACGTTTATGTGGTTTATAAAACAAGAAGTAAAGAGCAATTTTTATATGGAAGAATGTCACATCCAGAACAAATTGTGGATGGGGGCTTCTGATGGGGCAAACCCTGCAACCGGAGGTCTATTGTACTGTTCCCTGTACCCCTAGAGATAAAATAAATCCTTGATCACTTAAGAGAAGAGACCTGTAGCTGAAGCGAAATTCAGCAAATGCCTAATAGGAATGTCCTGGAGCTCCCAAGGTTCAAGTTAGGTGATGCCCCAAGTGCTCGAGTTTATGAGTAGAAAAGGTGTCATACCTTCGAGCATGAATGGACTGTAGTAGAGCGAATACGACGTCATAATCGTGAAACGAACATCTCAGACCGAATGGCCGCAGGCACGCGACTTTTTTTCAAAATTATGAATTAAAAAATACTCGCTATTGGCTGGTGAATTGGGAAATGTGTATCCGTGAAAATTTATGAATGGATTGACGTAATTAACCACGTGTCTGAGGCCATACATATTGGCCTCGCTTTAATGTTAGATTTGATGCGAGATTATAACATGTTTTCTCTACTATGAAGGATCCATGCTCGAAGTGTCAAACTCACTCACAAAGAATGTACTACGGTTTCTTGTCAGTAATTCAATAGCCATACAAACACCAGAGCGATTGCGCTTTAACAGCTCCTTACGACGCGGGTTAGGACAGCCATTATTTATCTGTCTCTGGCCCACAACACTACTTTACACTAAAAAAAAATTTACTGCAGTAGAACTCCAATTATCCGGATCCATTGGGACCATATCCTATCTGAATAATTAGATAGTTCATGGGCATTCTTGATGGTTCAAAAATACGAGGCATCGTTCCCGGGTCTTTCCTTCGAGATAGGCCCCGAACCGTCGCCAATAGCCCACTGCGCAGCTCTAGTGCGACGTTAATTAAATAAACCAAACCATGAGCATCTTACTAAAAAAAAAAAAAATTGCTTTAGTATGTAAATGACTATTAAATCATACCATTCACTGCTAAGAAACTTTTAAAATATGAACTTTGCTTATATGTTTTTATTTTTCTCAAAAGCGATCTGAATCTGCTTTGTTTGATCCGGATAATTGGAATTTGGATCATGGAGTTCTGATTATAGAAATTCAGAAAGCAAATTACAATTGTTGAAGATAATGATTTTTGGGCCCAGGGACAAATATTAAGATATTCTCTATTACAATTTAAAAATTCATTTTTAGGCAAAAATTTGAAAGTAAAATATATTTAATTATTTCCCAATATCTTATTTTTGTTTCCTGCGCCCATGGCGCGTTAATCAATGCTACAAATGCCAGGGTTTTAATCACGGCAGTGAAGGATGTAATATCCAGCCCAGATGTGTGAAATGTGCATCAAATGAACACACTTCGAGTGAATGCACAAAGCCAAAGGAGTTGCCAGCTACGTGCTGCAACTGCGGCGGCGATCATCCAGCATCTTACAGAGGATGCAAAGTTTTCCGAAAGCTGAGGAAAAAACAGTTCCATGGCGCCCCCAGACATAGCCAACTCCCAGACCACGAAACAATCATAATCCAAACCGTGGACAAACTCCTGTCCAATCAGAAACCACCAGTAAACCATCTCATCTTCCTAAACCCAACACTGTACGTTCGAATTTTTCCTATGCAGAGGCGGCATCTAGCAGCCAAAATATTAACGAATCAAATGCAAATCCAACTGAAAATCCAATTAACACGCCAATAATAGTTACAAACGACATGTTCAGCTCACTAATGTCACAAATGATGGCACTCACAGCCCAAGTTGCCTCTCTAGCTGTGAGTGTAGCTAAAATGACCCAGCAAATTAACCTTTAATGTGTACACACCAGAGGTGGTGCCACTAGGGGGGCTGGGGGGGGCTGTAGCCCCCCCGTCGGGCAAGCCAAGCCCCGCCATCGGGCAAAATTCTGAAGTTTGTCGGGGAAAAGCGTTATTTTAATTATTAAAACCAAATTTTAATGAAAAGTTGAGTCGAATTTGCTTTTTTAATTAAATGAATCTAGGTCATAAACCCGACAGAGCTAATTCCGACAAGCAGGTCACAATCCCGACAAAACTATAATTCCGACAGACCGAAATCCCGACAGCCTGTGGTGGCCGAATGGTTCGGAGTTCGGACAAGCACTCGATAAGCACAATTTTCTATCTCTAGCTTGTGTGTAGCGATTCAGTAATGGGATAGTTGTCAAATCCGTTCCTTTCGACACCAAAAAAATATCCACCGCGTATAAGGGACTAGTGCACTCGGGTTAATCTGATTGTGGTCCGATGTCTTGACGTTTATTGAGGTAGGTTGCACCGGATGAGTTGATCTCGTCATCTAACCGACCGTGGTTCAAAAATACGATCAGACAGTGTTCTCGGGTCTTTTCTTCCATATAAACCCTGATCCTTCGCCAATAACCCCCCACTGTGCAGCTCTAGTTCAATGTTAATTCAACCAACCTATTCTAACAAACTAATTTCTCGGCAATATTGTTATCCTATATAAACAAATTC
This sequence comes from Troglohyphantes excavatus, assembly GCA_963932185.1. Taxonomy (NCBI): domain Eukaryota; kingdom Metazoa; phylum Arthropoda; class Arachnida; order Araneae; family Linyphiidae; genus Troglohyphantes; species Troglohyphantes excavatus. The sequence continues at coordinate 58,916,625 of OZ010673.1, read as the reverse complement.
TATAAACCAATATTTATTATTTTAGATAAAATTATCAGTATTTTTATTATTTCACAGCTTTTTATACAAGGTTATGTAAGGTTAAGTAGGGTTTCACGTATACTAGACTTATTGTTATCATAATTTCAATTACATTATTTGCTACATATTTTACAATAAAAAGCAACCCCAAAATTTCAAACTAAAACCCATGTTTCAAAATATCACCCATAAAAAATTTAATATTATTCCAAATAATAATCTAAAGAAATATATGATCATATAATTAAAACATCATACCATCATGCACACGATATTTTATCCCGCATATCATTGATTTTGTGCCAAAAAACAATCGCGATTTATTAAAACCATGCGGCGAAAGTATTTTTAAAAACTTTTATTAAGTCGGCCATCAATAATAATTTCAATGAAACTATTGCTAATACTCAGTGGCGGATTTAAAGAACGGTAAATATACAATTAGACAATGCCATTTGGGCCCCTGCAAGTATCAGTCAGAAAAAAAAATAAGGACTTGAGGAAAAATATACTTTAAAAGTTTTAGGAAGTAAAGTGGTTAAAATGAATTTGTCAATTTATATCATTAATGAATTTATTTTATAAAAGGAAAACTTCAAAAAGTTAGCATGCGTGTCGAAAATGTGCATTAACGAAAATATTTTGTGATCGTTCAAAAATTGAAGAACACGATTAAAAATTTAATTTAAAGTAAAAGATTTCATGTTAAAATGTAAAAAATTAAAGTTCTTTTTTTAAAAATGTTCTTTTAAGACACAACATAAATCTTAACAGTGCTTATTTCACATGCCATATTTTTTTTTCTACTGTTGCATTTATTTTAAGCGTATGAGCAGGATATGATTTAGAAAGTTCAGTACTATAGGCATAGGCCCTACATCACTAAAGAGGACCCTCTCGTAAAAATAGTCTCGAAAAATAAAAAATATCGCAAAATAAGTTTATTATTCATTTAAAATACGACTTAATTCTCACTTTTTTGGATAAATTGCTGAACATTGCATTAATAATAATAACAATTTTGTCAAGTATTCGCCGGGCCCCCAAATCAGTCCCTGCGTATGAGACACGAGTCATTTTGTTTTGAGTAAAGAGCAGAGCCACAGCTCAGACGTGGAACCACAAACGAAGGCCTATTCAGACGGCAGTAGCCATACGCTCATTGCCGCAAGCCTGATTGTTTGTTCCCTATAATCTCCCAGCTATCCAAAGCCGGTATATGCAAAGAGTTGGTCTATGGTCCTGGGGACAAAGCATCCCTCGTTGTAAAGGTTTAACCTTGAGGAGGTCAGCTACAAGATTTGGTAGACAAAAGACAAAATCGCCTTTGGGGGTGTTGGAGTGTTTTTCGAAGAGGGGGGAGGTATATATGTATAGCGCCGCTATCTCCCCTAAAAAAAAAGAGATGGCAGTGAATGGTCAGCTACAGGGCCGTCTCGACTCTCGAGAGTAAAAAGTGTCGTGCGTGAAGGATATCGAGACGGGCCCTACTTGTAGAAGTAAGATTATGGTCCAGTTTTATTTTGTCGTTGGTGAAAGGCAAACCGTTTTTTTAAAGAGGAAAATTGTAGAGTGTCAACATTGCATTAATATTTCAACTGTACTAATTCGGAAAGGTGAGATGTCTTAATAATTCAAGTGAAAAAATTTCTTATAAAAATTTTATTTGTGCCTGTGGCTACTTAATATTACATTTATTTCGTTCAAAAAGAAGTCCTACCGTTTATTTAGTTTTATGTTTTCCGTATTTAGAAGAACCAAGCTAGTTTTGTCATTACTATTTAAGTAAAGAAGATTTATTTAACCAATAAATTGTTTCGTCGTATAAGCTAGGTTTAGAAATGACGTTTATTTCAATTTTTGTTGCCACAAATTTTGTGCAATTTCATACTATTTGGAATTTAAAAATAAAATATAATTATGGGAAACCTTTTTTTATCATTAATTTTTTTTTCGTATATTGTTATATATAAAAAAATCAATTCAGAAGAAATCAGGTCATATTCTAACGATGCAGTCATGGTTCAAGACGGCGGTCCTAAATTAAAAATGGGCAATCGTAAATCCATTAAATTGTCAATTAATCCTACTAGCTAAACGTCTATAAAATAAGGTAACAGGATAGGAACACCATAGTATGCTTTTAAGAGGATTGATTCCGACATTATAACTCCGTTGCAAATGACAATTTTTATTAAATACTGCAGACTTTTTACGTCATGAAGTTCTCCAATACATATAACTACTGCTGCAGCTCTATTCTCTGAAAAGAATTTTATAGGAAATGGCTCTCAATAGAAAAATTATTTCATAGGAATAGTCTCAATTTCATTGCTAGAGATACAGCCTTTTATAAGTATTTAAAAGCGTTATCACTGTTTATAGATTTAAAAAAACCCACTAAATTAGATGACAAAAAAAAAAGCGCTAAAACATAGCACCGTTTTACGTTGCATTGCTATCAACAAAAAATAAATTAATTTCGTAAAAGCATGGGGATTTTACAAAAACTACTTGCATAATATAGTGATTTATCACATTTCGTTTTACCTTCACTATACTTACTTTATATTTATTTTATTTGTTGCCTTCTCGCCGTCCCTTCTTTGAACAAACCTACCTCTTCAAATGGTTACATTTATAAAGGTTTTGAAAACATTTTGAGTACGATTTGTACAGGTTTTTTTTTTGGCACTTATCTTTTCTCCATGACTGCAACCCAGAATATTCAGAACACTACAATTATTTAATAATTAATATATAAATATTATAAGCCTTTTTTTTCAAATATTTATCTCAACAAATTTATTTCGTTATTTGTGAATATTTTATACTCTTATATGCACATTTTATGTCGGGGATATTAGCCCCCCTGTCGGGGAATTCTAGCCCCCCCGTCGGGCAATTCCTAGCGCCACCACTGGTACACACCCACCTGAATTTAATATAATATCGTGGAACTGCAATGGCTTGTCAAATAAAATTGGCGAGCTTAGAGAACTCGTAGCCAGATTAAATCCTGCCTCATACAGGAAACCAAACTATACCCCCATAATAGGGTCAGTATTCCAAACTATTCATGCTTAAGAGATGATAAAATCGACTCCACCCCTACTGTACCCATCCATAAGATAGGCACTGCTATCTTTTATAAAAATAATATATCGGCATATAGAGAGCCCTCCCCTCTATTAGACAATGTGGAATCAACCATAATCACAGTAAATCCAAAAGGCTTTAATAAATTCACAGTAGCATCTATATATATTCGAAACTCGCCGACCACTACCCTAAATTATGAACTTAACATCCTCCAAAAAATTAACAAATCTATAGTTTTGTTTGGTGATTTAAATGCAAAAACCCTCAGGTGGAATCACTGTGAGAATCGCACTCAGGGGCGGCTTAAGGGCAGGGCAAACTGGGCAGTTGCCCAGGGCGCCGCCATCCTCAAAGGGCACCAAATTTGGTTCCTTTTTTTTTTTTTTTTTAATTTTATAATTTTTTTTTAATAATTTTTTTTTAAACTTTATTTTAATCAATACAAATGAATAACAAATTTATTTCAAAAACGTTTCGGGGGTGTTTTAAATATGTAACCGACTAGTGAGTGCCGAACGTTTTTTAAAACCTACTCTAGTCAAGAATCGCGAACTAAACAGACTACCATTTTAAATATTTCTTGTCGATGAACACGACAGTTCTCGTATGATTTCCTCCTGTCCACATGTTGTTTTTTAAGAAGCTTCCCATCACAAACAACCAGCATGATTTAGCACTCTCTTAAAATCCTTTTGAAAATGCTTATTACAAAATAAACAAAGGATTTAACTTTTTTTGATTAAAGTGGAAATCCGTTAGTTTTTTTAGACTTGGGCTAGATTAATTATGCAGATGAACAGTAAAGTGATTCGCTCTATGGATAGAGTTAGCAAGAGTGCCCATACCCAAAAGGATTCAAATAAATAAAAATTTTACCCCTCAAATGTTAAGCAATAAATATCATTTGTCTTGTATAAACAGCAGTAACTGGAAGATATTTATCAAATTTGGTTTTTGTACTATAATCAGTTCTTGAGATATTGCGTTTACAAACACTAAACAGACTAATTTTTATAAAACACTTTTTTTGGACGAGGGAAACAATACACCTATACTCAATATAGATTCATGTAAAATTGTAGGTCCATTGATGAATAGATGTTGTGCGCATAGATAACTAATGAACATGTGCGTTTTTGTCATGAAATATCCCATTTTATGTTTTATTGTATGGCAATTGTATTAATTGAGTAAACGTTTGTTGACTTTTGTCCTTCTAAGTTAGACTCCTCTTACCCTTTCCTACTTTGTGTGTGTAAGAAACACCCAAGGATTCGATGCAAAACAACTCTTTATTAAACATATTTTCAGCATTTTTTTTATAAAATAAAATTTGGTACGTCATGATCCGTTTCACCCCTCCCCTTCTCACATTATTCACACATCGCACAATCAAGCGGGATAGACACCTATTCTTCCCTATAGGTGCGTGACGTAATATATGAACGGTTCTTTCCATAACGATAAAAGTTATTTTTAATTCATAAACTTAAACGGAGGCCGTCACGGTAGAATCGATATTAAAGTTGCTCACGTTTCATTATATTTTACAGTATTACGTATAAGAAAAACAGTAACAATTGAAGCTTCAGATCAGAAAATGAGGAGCAAACATTCAAAATGTGGTTTATTCAAAATTTATAAAAATTAAATTATTATATCACTGAAATTCCATCCGAATTTTAATCGAACTAAGCTATTTTACTCATCCACAACACTGTTCCATTTAAATTAACTTTGTAAACATTGGAATCCGTATACGAGTCAATGCATTTAGGGAAAGTTAATTGCGCGTTTACCTACAAATCCCCTTAATGTGACAAAATACGTTTTGAATGATTGCTCTTCTTATTTTTTTCTAATGTAAATAAAAACTACTGCCGTTGTAACAATATATAGGGGGCCGAAGGAGCGTTAGCTAGTAGGGAAAGGAACTCAGTCCCTTATTTAATAGAATTATTTCGTAGAAATATTAAAATATTTTATTTTCTTTGATGCAACGCCTTTGTTAGGGTGGCGTTAGCGTTTTCCCAATTCCCTCCACCCTCCCCCTCAATATCACGTGACCGTGACGCTAAAAAATACAGTTGTTAAATGCTTTATAATAAACCCAATATTTTTGTTTTTCTGTAGTACATTTCATTAAACATATAATTTTAATTGTTTTTTTAACATAAATAATATACAAATGTCACTCAATTATTTATAATACTAACGACAATTTAGTACCAACCGTTTTCTCTATATAATTTTGTACAATCCCCCCCCCCCTTCTTATTTAATAGATTTTGTACAGGAACGTGTCCTCCAATAACTGTTGGTGTATTCGAAGAAATGTAATCTTCAACTAAATAATAATAAAAGACTGCATTGGCGCCGGAACCGGTATGGCAGTTGCCTTACGTACATTCAAATAACGTGTATTAAAAAATATTCCAGAAAAAAGTATGTTTATTTATAACAAAATGTTAGTTTTTCCTGCCATAGCTCTTTGAAATAACTTCCGGAGCTACTGAGTTCAAATCGCGAAATTCCGCTGTTCACTGCAACTTATTTCGTAACTGAACATTTTCAAAAGCTTGAAGACCAGTCACACGCTTTCACCACCCCACTTTTCGAGCTACGGGTGGTCACATTAAGGGGTTGACCTCCGTGACTTGTCTTCTATCCCCAGACCATTATAAATCTTTTTTAATGGCCGTACCGCGTACCACCTCGGGACGGGGATTCTCTTGGCTAGGAAAGAAAATAAAGGAATCTTTTTAAAGGCGAATGCGAGCCTGATACATTAGAAAGATAAGCAACGTCAAAAAAAACAAAACACGTGGGCGATCAATGGGACGATTCCCCAAACTGCCCCCCCCCCCCATCTTTTATTTGTATTTTTTTTAGCACATGCATCCTGTGGTCGACTTCGTCGTATATATCCTGTGGTCCGGTGGTCGATAAACAGTGTTCGCAAATGTTTTAATGAGCAGTCGAAAAGACCCCACTCATAAATCTCTCCTTTCCCAACCCCCTGAAAACAACAACCCCTCACATCCAAATAAATGTCCTCAAAGCCAGATGTGGATTTTTCTCTAGGAAAACTTGCAACACGCTTTTTAGCGGAACCTGAAGTTTCCATAAGGTATATGAAGTTTCTTGTTTTAGAGACCCCAACTGTATTTTAGCTAGGCCATTATATAAAAATAATCTATACATGACATTTCTTATTGTTATTGCAATTTTTGCAAATATTTATGCTAACCCTTTAATAAATTTTATTTTTGAGTTGTATAGTAATCTCTTAATATGCGTGGGAGAAAAAGGTTTTTGTGTTTTCGACATTGTTTTAAGAAATAAGGCTCCCTTGGCGATGCTGTCAATTAAAAAAAAATCGAGCCATGTTTGTTAGCAATAAAAATTAGTTTGAAAAAATATTAACAGAGAAAAAAGAGAAGTGAATGTTTTGTTGAAAGTTATACCAATAATAAATTCGGATTTCAAAATGAGATAATTGACTCAATTTCATGCTTTCAAGGAAAGGAAAGAAATATTATAGTATTATTTATTTTTCCTTTTTTTTTAATAATTGGTTTTTACAAGTGCATTTTACTAGTTACACTTTACTTGGACACTTGGTATAATGCAATCTATTCTTTAAAATGAGGGGTTAAGTTCTGCTGCAATACTTTTTGACCAATTTTAAATATTTAATTTTGTCAAATTCTAAGATTGGAATAATTATATGCTTCAATTTTATCTGTATAAAAATATCAAAGTTCTCTTTTTGTAATGTACTATTTTAAATATTATATTTTCGCTGCCTAGTGTTTTGCAAATATATTTGTATGCCGGCAAAATTTGTGCATATACAAAGTTCTTTGTTGTATCACAAGAAAACTTCGTGAATGAGCGATTTTGAGTGTGTCCACTTTCTAAACAATTCTGATGAATTTGGCACCCCATGGCATACCCATTCAAGAGTATTGCAAAAGATTAAAAAAAATTAAACATTATTGTTAAAACAGGGCTATTTAATTCGAAAATTAAATTTAAATTGTGTGCTAAAGGAAAATTACTCCTTGCATTATTTTTACATGGATGTGAAGTGTGTGTGTGCACGTCACCTTTTCAGAAATAATACTTTAAAATCTTTTCCCCCGGAGGTATATAGGGAGCAATTATAATTGTTTTTGTAAAGCACTAAATAAGAAATGACAACAAAGAAATCCCCAACTTCACCACGGGTGACATTTCTTGGGAGGGGATCAGGGGGCAGTGAAGAAACATCTTGTGCGTAAGCCCAGAGGTAGATGTAAATTCTTCAGACTCCGTTGTAATACGAAACTAAATTGAATCGCCCCTGCGGTAAGGGGTAATAAAATACTCGATAGAGATAACAAGCATTCAAAACATCAATCGAAAAGGGGTCTTCTCTCTCAGGAAAATCATCAATCTTTTAAAGAGCACTCCAAACAGAAAGAACGATAAATAGACTTTTCAACAAGAAAATGCTGATGCCCACCCCAGCCACAATATCAAGTGTCAAATTTATGGCACTGGGAAAGGTCATCAGGTCGGTGGAAAACCGAGGGGGGAATTACACTCCTTCTCATAGTGGGTGGTGTTGAATCCTTATTCGGTCTGTGGTACGGTTAAGTACTGTCCAATAAAGGAAAAAAAAACATTTCCCTTTCTTTTTTTTATTTTAAAAAGTCTGGCAAATATGCATAGGCAGAGGTGGCGCCACTGGGGGTGCTGGGGGGGGCTGTAGCCCCCCTGTCGGGCAAGGCAAGCCCCCCCATCGGGCAATATTATGAAGTTCGTCGGGGGAAAAATGTTATTTTAATTGTTAAGACCAAATATTTTTTAAACATTGAATCACATTTAATTTTTTTAATGAAAAGGATCTAGGTCATAATTCCGACGGATAAAATCCCGACACACCGAAATCTCGACACCAAAGGCCCATCGTGGCTGAATATTTAGAGGCTCGAACCGATGAGCGCGAGTTTGATACTGAACATGCATGTTTGGGAAGCGACATACAGCAATTTGGTTATCAGATAGTTGTAAAATTCGTTCCTTTCGCAACCAAAATGTGTCCCCTATTTATAAGGCTGGTACACGTTAAATCTTATCGTGGTCCAAACTGCGGACCCCTATTGAATGCGTCGGGTGTCAGATTTCTGGTGTTGAACTCGTCATCTGACCATAGTTCAAATATACGAGGCAATGTTGTTGGGTCTTTCTTTCGAGATAGATTACCAATATCCCACTGTGTATCTCCAGTTCGTCGTCAATTCAACCAATCAAACCGACAAGCCAAAATGTAAATATTAAATTTTTGGCTTAAAATTTCAGTGTTCATGTTATAGTTTTTTTACACAAGATTTAGTACTCTTATATAGTGTTCCACTACACGTATACTAGAAATATTTTTAATTACATTATTTTACGCATATTGAATAATAAAACCGCCCAAAATTGTCACACTTAAATTCATTTTCAAAAGCGTTAACATTAAAATTTTAATATTATACTAAATCATAAACTAAGATTAAATAATTGAAACACACGATATTTGACCACACATATCATTGATATAGTGCCAAAGAAAACAATTGGAATTAAAAAGGGAGAATGTAGTGGAAAGTTTGAATGAATATGATAAGTGTTTATTTTTTTAAATAACTTTTTGCGAATTAGTAATTTGATTTAAATTCATTTTAAAATATCATATTATTAAAACCGCGTTAAGATAATATTATTAAAATCCTTTCTTTTAAGTAGGTTATCAATAATAATTTCAAAGACATTTTTATTAATACTAATATTTTCAATTTGGTTTGTCGAGATTTCGGCCAATGGTCAGTTATAATTATAAGTTTCATAATTAAATATTTATAATTATATAGTAAGTTTATTATGAAATATAAGTATATAATATTCTTAAAATAATACGTTAATGTAGCTAATTGAAAGTAATACCCAGTAAATACAAGATAACCTGATATAAATATGTTGATTCTGATGTATTTCGATTTCAACGTCTCCACTGCTGTTGCATTTTTTCCTTTCCACACTAATAATTCACTCATCAAAAGTTAACACGGCATTTTCTAATATACAATATCACAGTTAAAATATTCTAAGAATGAAATTCACGGAGACTCAGAAGACTTCAAAAGAGGGTCACTTAGTTCGGCGTCAAATTGTCAAAGAAATTCAAGTTTAAAATGTATAAATATTAATATTTTAACTTTAAAACATACTTTTACTTTCGAATAATTAAAACGAAAGTAAACAATTCTTAAAATTTTGTAGATTACTGCAGGGTACTATTCGCAGCTGTTGTTTAAGTTTAAAAATGCTATTCTTAAAACTATATTATATAGAATATTACGTTCGTTATTTATTAAATTAAGTACACTTAGTGGCAGTGACCTTTGATTTATGAAATATAATTAATATTATTATATTTTTATAAAGAGGAAGGCTATTTTATTAATTTCATCGGTAAAATTTACTGCCAATGCTTGAGTCAAATACTTGTAACATAGGACCTGAGCAAAAATACATTTTAAAGCTACAGCTGAGAACACCACGTTGCATTCAAATATCGGAAAGAAAAAAAAGAAAGAAAGAAAGAACCTAGTTTTTTTTCACACAAAAGGGACGATGTAGAATTTATGCTGGGGGCAACCTAACTCCCCTGGACCTCCATGGGGGGTGGTGAGTCGTAAAACTGTAAATTGCAACTTTCCTTACAGCTAAAAAGTATTGCCTGCTCGTTCCTGCGTTCTTAGAACTTTGCGACTGGATGGGGGGGGTCTGTGCCTTTTGGTCCTGGGGACATATGCACCATTCACTCCGTGCTTCCATTGTATGGCGCTTGCCATTCCTTTTCATTGACCAAAGAAGCCACTGTGAATCGGAGAACGAGACGATAGACATTGTCAGATTAGTTGCAATTGGAACAAGCCAGCGTTTACTTAGGATTTCGGAACTAAAACTGGCGCAAATATATGAAGTGGATGGCGGATTGAAAAATAAAGTGTGTTGCTGAAAACTTTCGATTCCGAGATGTACGTTATTAACGATTTAAAAAAAAAATCCATGAAAGCCAGAAATATTCTTTAGTTGTCCAGCTGAAAGTACTGATCATCGGAATGCATTTGGGGTAGCGTTCAAGATACTACAGCATGGTGAGTTTTTTTTTATTATTATTCTCCTCAAAATATAGCCTTTCTTCTTTTTTTTATTCGTATAATACGAACTAAGTTAATTAAAAAAAATTAACTTATCTTCTTTCTACTATGGTTTAGGTTTATGCAGTAAGTAGTTCGGATAGTACTAAAATATCAAAACACATAAAACTCATACTTATTGATTTTGGACCAGAATAATTTTTAAAAATTCAACCTGACATACTAGCCGTGTTTATAATTCCTATACAAAGTACTACTATTCATCACCAATGCATATAAATAACATAAAATATTATAGGCATTTACTCTCAAACGTTTACTAAACTATTTACAATTTGGTTTAATACTTGATTTTTGACGTGAAACACCTTTAAAATGACCTAGTACTGGGAGTATCAGGATTGAACACTATATATATTACTCTTTAGGATTATCCATTCCAACACTTCCATTTCGTAAAAAATATAACTATTTACATAAATTTGTTCTTGTTCTATAAGAAATTTGCCGCCAATGCGTGTAAAATAAGGTAATGATGCGAAGCGTGTACGGAGCGTGGATGGGAAACACTGCGTCAGGCGAAACAGTTAGTTTAACTTCATTTTACTGGATATGTTCTTGTTGGCGACTCTTTCCTATTTTTTATAATATTTGTTAAAATGACGTGAATCTTTCTGAAAGTGCTACAACAAAAGCCACATCGAATTTTTTTTAGGATGAAATAATTTTATATGCACAATTTACGTCGAGGATACTTGCCCCCCCGTCGGGGAAAGTCAGCCCCCCCGTCGGGCAATTCCTGGCGCCACCACTGTGCATAGGCGGAAACTTGTATTGGGCCCATGGGCCCGAGCCCCCCCAATATATTGAAAACGCGGCTGAGCCCCCCCAATAATTTCAAAGCTCTTATTTACATTATGCAGAAAAAAAAATCCTCTATTTTTATTTAAATTTTCTTTGTAACAGGAACATTTAGCAAGTACGGTCATTTCCTTCAACAAAAGCATTTATTCTACAAAGACCCCTACCAACTCCCCCCTTTCTAGCTGTTGGGCAGTTGTTTTGGGCACTTTGGGGTGGCGTCTCGCCTCTTCTCCCCCCCCCCCCCCCTCATTGTCTCCTTCTTCCCCCCCCACCCCCCTCATTGTCTCCTTCTCCTACCCCAGGACCATTCTTACCCTGCTTGCTGGGGACCTCCCAGTATAGGACTTAGCGAAAGGCCTTCAGCAGATAAATTTCCCACATATATCCTTTTCAGAAAAGAGCAACAAAATACGCCGACTTTCAGGAACTCACAAGTTCCGTGAAATGTACAATGTACATTGAGTAAGCGACAGTTTTTCACACAAACAAACGCATTCTCTGTCCGCAGTTAATTTAACACCCGCTGCGATAACCAGAGCATGGCCGAACTGAATTGTGTGCAGACCTCGACCACAGTCCTCCAGGTCTTGTCCTGAGGGTTCCACACCCACAGTCCCCCGAAGACTGGAGCCGCCAACAAGTAAAGGAACATGACAATAAGGCAGCAAGTGCCCCCACCGCAAACCGCATTTGGGTTATAGGTTTTCAAAGATGATGGCAAAATAATTCTATAAGCTGATAAGTTATAGTTATAGTCTAAAGTGAAGGCCCTTGCGCTTGTATAATTTTGTTAAGTATATATATTTGAGAGGTAAAAAATGATTTTGAGAGGAAAAGTTCACAACTTACGTGTTGAAAACAAACTTAAAGTAAGAATCTTTTCATTTACATTATAGTTTTTAGTTTTTAATGCTAATAGTTGGTGGAAATTGAAGAAATTTACTTTTTTAAACTTTTATATATTGTAACATTGTTTATTCATATAGACTCCTATATGTTAATTGTTTTGTCCCAAGAAAAATCCTTTCTCCATTACGTCATTTTATATTTTAACCCAAGAAATCTTTGTGGTATATAATGATGCGTGAAGAATATAAAAAAAATATATAAAAAATGTTTTAAAAGTAAAAAGTATTTCTGTATTAAAAGTATTGTATTATTTAACAGAAAATCAAATTATCGAAAGTTAATTAACGAAGTATAAATTTTGTAAACAATTTTTAACATTAATTATAGTACTTTAATTACATTTTGTATTTAATTATCTTGTAAACATTTAAAGTGATCGACAAAATAAAACCGCAGACTATTTTGAAATCTCGCTCTCACTTTAGGAGAAATTCGAATAATATTTTTAAAGTTATTTCGTGTGATACATTTAATTGGATAAAAAAATGTGTATATTTTAGTTAAAACTCGTTTTATAGCTGCAATGATGAAGGGAGGGAGAAAAAATTCGCAGCTAGCAATTTGAAATGTCTTTTGAGAATTCAATGCATCAACGTACTATTTTGAAGAAACAAAGCTACTATTTAAAATTTATTTTTAATTTCTTTGGTCAAAATTTTTTTTAAAATTAATGTGAATAATGTATATTTTTCAGTAAAACATATTTAAAACATTTATTTCATAAAGTTGTAAATAATAGATAAAGTTAACCAATCTTATATAATCATATATATGTGATTATTTTGAATGTAGGAAAATTTGGCAGAATCGTATGAGGGGTCGTTCATATATTGCAGAATGCGCATGTAAGGAAATAGATTTATGTTTAATTCCTAAGTTATGGTGTCCCTTTTTCCAATTTTTTTATGTCACGATTCTTTTATTTTTTTATCGCGATTCTTAAAATTTGAGCCAAGGCCAGGATTTTCTTGCTGTAAGCAGTGGCGGCTCGTGGACTACAGCAAGTACAGCCGGGCTATAACTAAATTTATTAGTGAATTTTAAAACTAAAATAAGATATTTTACTAATTTTCTTAAATGAAGATTAGAATTGAAAATGAAATTTCTGGGGTAAGTAAACAAAATCTCCGATGTTGCCGTAATACACAATTCAGGAGGGGTAAAAGCTTCATTCAATCAAAACTGCAGCCAAAAAGCGAAGTTCGAAATTGGCTGCATCGTTTCCATGGCAACCTTACGTAGTATGACTTCCCCTATTGCACTAAAATGAGGGTTGTGACAAACGCAGCCCAAAAGGATTTTCCCAACTCGGGCTGCACTTGGTATTCGATAAACTGATTGGCTCGTGCATGAATCGCGGGGATGGATGGGAGAACCGAAAAAATCTCCAAATGGAAATAGTTTTCGTCATAAATCTATTGTGTGCTGTTGTTTCGTTATTTAAGTTAATATTAAAATTGACCGATTCGCATGTTTAAAAGAAAACTTTGATTTGAGTAGTAAATAATAAAGAATTTCCGTTCATGTATGATTGTTTAAAATAGGGGTCGGGGGATTCACAGGATTTCGGCTGCACTAACATTTTCGACCACGGGCCGCCACTGCCTCTAAGTATTGTCATACGCAGTAACATAAACAGTTTTAAGCACACTCACGTATCGTGTGCTAATGTCACAGGCTCCTAACGTCGATTTATGGCACCGGGCAATTGTGATCTCCGGATTTCGACTAAACATGATAGCAGCTGGTACTCCGTTCGAGAAGTAAATTATGGTGCTTATAGGCAATCCTTGGAGCAGTCGATTATGACACCTCGCACTCAAATGATTTGCTATGTAAAGGACAATATGTGTCACACTACTGGTTCACACACGCAAGAGTAATTAGTATCATTTCTTACTTAAGTTCAGTTGTAGCTTAAATTATATTTTTTTGGGAAAGAACCTATAATACAACATAAATACATGCATGACAGAAAATCTCTTTCCCTACATGTGCATTAGGCAATATATGGACAACCCCTCGCACCATCCAGACAAATTTACCTCCTCCCGCTAATTTTGGAAGCTTTTGGGGTGCTTCCCAATATAAGTTTTTATTTAACACTTATTATTCAATATCAAAACATTATTATACGTTAAAAAGAATTTTACAAAACATTTTCTATTTTGTAAAACCGTCAATTTTTTTAAAAATGGGAAAATTGTATTACACTAGAAGGACAGTTTTTTTTATCTGATTGATATAGCACAGAATTTTTTAGTTTTATAATACATACAAGAGGTTATGAAAATAAATAACAAAACTATTTTTTTTCTTTTGCCTATGCACATTCTGAAAATATTTTTAGGCACCAGGAAATATTTTCAGCTACAGGCCTGCCTTGAGGTTAAACGATGTTGCGGCCCTTTTTGAACATTTGGCACCCTAAAAAATTGGGCAAATACCTTTACTTAAAAGTTATAATTTTGAGCCCCCCCAATAATTTTGATAACTTTACGCCTATGCAAATATGGAAAATGTGAAACATAATAACATTCAAGATCTGTCGTTCATACTCAGAAAAATGCATCAAGAGAAGTGGTGGGTCCCACAGAAATTTTAATAACTACCCTTTTCCCTGTTTATAAGTCATTTACTACATTTTTTTAGATATTACTAATAAAAATAATTTATATGTTGATTTGCTATCTATCTAGCAAAAATATTTTTTATTTTAGTGACCATTATTTCTATTATTCAAACCAATTTTACTAAATTATTCATGTTTTGTGTCAAATCATGCAATTGTTGATAATTTCCATCTATATACTATTAAAAAAAAAGGTTTGAATAAAAGCCCCCCCCCGGGGGGGAAGGGGTTAAAAATGGGGGGGAGGGGGGGGGGGGGCGCCAAAATCTCTTCTTGCCCATGTGCAAAATTTACCTTGAGCCGCCCCTGATCGCACTGGC
This sequence comes from Troglohyphantes excavatus, assembly GCA_963932185.1. Classification (NCBI taxonomy): domain Eukaryota; kingdom Metazoa; phylum Arthropoda; class Arachnida; order Araneae; family Linyphiidae; genus Troglohyphantes; species Troglohyphantes excavatus. The sequence goes on along the minus strand of OZ010673.1, from coordinate 58,901,581 downwards.
CATAAAATTGAAGCCTTTGCTGAAGTTAACGGCTTCGAAATAGCAGCACCAGACACCCCAACCAGATTTTCAGTCAACTCGTACTCAACAATTGACCTGACACTTATAAGAGGCATGCCATATAATTTCACTATTGAATCTATGGCTGAACTCAGTTCAGACCACAACCCTGTATTACTCACTTTCAATGTCAATATTCCGAAATCCAAAATAGGAATGTGTTTTAAAACTAATTGGGAATCATTTCATAATGAACTTTCCAACCATACTCTCCCTCAGTCCCTCCCCTCTTCACCTAACGAACTTGATAGAGAAGTTAATAAGCTTACAGACTCCATCATTCAAGCCCATGCAAACTCATCTACAGAAACTCTCCGTATAAATGACATATACACATTCCAACCCATATTACGAACCTGACTAAAAGAAAAAACAGGGCCAGACGGAATTGGCAAAGGTACAGAGACCCCCTAGACCAGGGGTCGGCAACCTGTGGCTCGCGAGCCGCATGCGGCTCTTTTGATGTAAAGTTGTGGCTCTCCAGTTCCATACGAAAAAATTGATAATTTATTATCAAAACCCTTAAAAAATAAGAATATATTTTTAAGTACCTAATTTCTCAATTGCTTCGATTTTCATAATCGTTAATTACAAATCGTTATGCTTAACATGACCGTAATGAGATAAATTTGAACTATGGATTTGTTCTTAGAGATGAAACTCCGTGACAGCCTACGCCTTGCTTGAAGAAGTAGTTTGTTTCGAAAAAAAATTACTTCTTTTTGTTGAAGGCATAAAGAGCGGTAAATTACTTCATTTTAAAAATCTGAAGCTATATCGTGATGACACCAATGTAAGACACGAATTACTTCAGCATAGATTTAAAAAAGATGAAGGATGGATTCGCTGAGAGATTCGAGCAATTCAAAACAAAAATACTCTCGCGTTCATAGTAAATCCTCTCAACACAAATACAAATGAGATCAACATTGAGCCATTTGGAATTGATACTGGATCGCTCCAAATGCAATTGCTAGATTTGAAAACCAAAGACTTGTGGAGTGGCAAGTTTACAGAACTCAAGAGCAAGTTGGAAGAGTTGGAAGTCCAGAAATGCATGCACCGCGCAGCACAAGTGGACAGCTCTAAAAGAAATTCCGCGAGTTGAGGCCCTCATATTCGGCGCATTGAATAGTCTTCCAGAATGCTACAGTGAGGTGAAGAAGTTGGCATATGGAGTGCTGACGATCTTCGGGTCGACATATTCGTGCGAGCAAGCGTTCTTTTGCATGAATATAATAAAAAGTAGTTAGAAGTCAACTAGCAAATAAAAATCTAGAGTCGTGCTTGAAACTTAAAACAAGTTATAAGCCAGATTTAATTAAACTTTTAAAAGGCATGCAAAGCCAATGCTCTCGTAACTATCTATATTTGTGTTTTTATATGAATAAATATTATTCCGTATTTAAAACCGTTTATTTTAAATCAAATATATATAAGCAAATACTATAATATTGACACGAAAATTTTTAGTGGCTCTTTAAAAACTAGGAAATTTTGTAAATTGTAACTTTTGGCTCTTCCGTTTCGATAGGTTGCCGACCCCTGCCCTAGACAGAACCCTGATGAGAAAGCTACAAAGTGAGCTAAAATATGCGACAAACAAAATTATCCAGGATAACTGGAACGATCATCTTTGCTCTCTTGAGGTGGAAGATGGAACTATATGGAGAGCCACCAAATACTTTAGAAACAATTCCAAACCTATCCCGCCGCTTGTAAATGGAAATACTACTGCCCTAACTGATCTGGACAAAGCAAATGTCCTAGCTGACAACTACGAACAGCAATTCAAGGATAACCCAACAATTAATCATAAATTTAACTCTGAAGTCTCTGACAATGTTGACAAATTCCTTAATACCATACCAAATATTAGCGTTGAACCTATCCAACCTGATGAAATTGACATATCAATCCGTAAACTTAAGATTAAGAAAGCCCCTGGAAAAGAAGGGATCACCAATAAAATGGTAAAAAACCTTCCTAATAACTTTATTGCATATTTTATCATTCTCCTAAACTCAATGCTCAACTTAAAATACTTTCCAAAGCCATGGAAAAACGCTAAAATAATTCCAATTCCCAAGCCAGGTAAAAACCGTAGGGAACCATCATCTTATAGGCCTATTTCATTGTTACCCGTACTGGGTAAAATAGCCGAAACCACAATACGAGACAGAATTCTAAAGTTCCTCGTATCAAATCAAAAACTCATCCCCCAACAGTTTGGGTTTATGAAAGAGCTATATCGACCACACACCAGCTTCTCAGGGTAACAGATTTTATCTCTGGAAACCTAGTAAAAAGTGAGAGCACGGCTGCACTGTTCCTTGATATTGCAAAAGCTTTTGATCGTGTATGGATCAAGGGGCTGATATTCAAACTCATTACACTCTCTATTCCTTCAAATCTCATCCACTTAATCCACTCATATCTTAAAAACAGGACCTTCGTAGTCTCTGTCAAAAAGTCTCTCTCCACAATCAGAATCCCCATGGCAGGGACACCCCAAGGCTCTGTCCTTGGGCCTTTACTTTTCAATATATTTATAAACGATATTCCCCAATCCAACAAAACCATGATCGCCCTTTTTGCAGATGATACTGCAGTCATGGCAAGTGACAAGGAATTAGTCACAGTCACCCAATACCTACAAGAACATATTAATTTACTTGAAAAGTGGCTGGATAATTGGAAGATCCAAATTAACGTCGAAAAAAGCGCTGCTGTCCTATTCACCAACAAACGTAAAATCCCCTCTGACTTAAAAATAACCATGTATAACACTCCACTTGATTGGCAAGACACTACAAAATACCTTGGAGTTGTATTGGACAAACACCTCACATGGCATCACCACGTAACCCACATTCGCAGGAAACTTGCAATCCTCCCTACGCCACTTAATTGATAAAAGATCTCCCCTTAATATCGAAAACAAACTCCTCCTCTATAAAACTATGCTTCGTCCTATTATTACTTACGCCTCACCAATATGGGCATCAGTCTGTAAAACACGACTCATTGAGCTGGAAAGACTCCAGTCGTCAATTATCAAAATCCAAATAATTAGAGCTCCCTGGTTCATTCGAATCAGGGACATTCAAGAATCACTGGGTTTTCCCCCATTGTGCGAATTCATGGGCAAATTGGCTAGAAATTTCTATGCCAAAATCCCACACATTGACAATTCCGAGCTACAAGAGCTCGATGACGATCATACCATCAAAGCAAATAGGCGGCGACCTAGAGCAGCATTGAAACTCTGTATATCCATCTAATTTCTTCACGACATGTTTTTTCGCTTTGTCTAACTGTTTCGTCCTTAGACTAAGCTAATTTAGTTATGTACTGTCCCCAGAAACACTGTTTTTATCAATGTATTTTGTGCAATTCATGCCAGATTTGAGGCTCCATATGCCCCACTTTTTTTTTTCTTCTCACTTTTACCATTTATTGTAATGTATCTGTCCCAGGCGACCTGAAAAATTCCAATGTAATTATTTTTCATGGAAAGTGGATAACTGCCCACTCTTTATTGCGTTTATTTTACCATGTTGTCTTTCGTCCTGTGTTGTCCGCGTATCGTCCTTACTTGTTTTCCAACAAGCCATTCATTACCATTGCACCAACATGTTAATCAACTAACAGTCCTATAGGAGGTAAAAGGGACTTCGCCCCTACGGTACTCCGAACGCTTCGCTCAACTATATGTTCACATTTGGTTCTAAGCACTTAAATCTGTAAAAAATACTATCTGTGCTACTTACTCACAAATAAATTAATACCGTTTCAAAACTTATTTTCACACAATTTTAGAAAGAAATCCCAGCGAAGTTAAATCCCAACAAGTTGTTAAATAATTTTAAAGTCCTATCTTGTTTTCAAATTACTACATTTTCTTGGGGCTTTGTTTTTTATATAGGGTACTTAAAGTTTGGGAGATATACTTAGGAAACTTCCGACCTTTAGAAGATTTACTAAAAAGTTGCTTTTTTAGCACAACCAAAGTTGTTTCTAAAGATATTTGGCGATAAGCAAATGATATAGAAAGAATATTGAGAAGCATAGTGTAACCCATGTAGGAAGACCCTGAGCACTCTTAAAGTGGAGTACAAGAGGGCAATTTTCCCCAATATTTTTATTTTATTTCATTCATCATTTTATAGTAAAATTCCTAAATTATTTAATTTATAATTATTTTCAGTTTGCAACTTACTATGACTATCATTTTGTGTAGAAGGGATGAATAATATTAAGTTTTTCAGTTCTTTTTATATTTTCATTTGGCCCGCTATGCGACTCAAAATAATAAGTTCTATAATCTTGAAACATTAAAGAGATTTACAAATTGTGTGTGTGTGTGTGTGTATGACGGCTAAATTAAAAGTAATTTTATATTTAATAAGTTTTTCGTAAATATTTAATTAAATGTTTGTAAACAGTAGTTTTATGAGAAATTTAAAAATTATATCTGTTTCCAGTAAAATAAGGAGGAATAAATTTAAATTGCCTGGAAGAAAACTTTTATACTATTTCCAACATGCGTAAATTACATAATCAACGAATTTAATATGGCACCCCTTTTTTTGAAAATTTAAGCAAATGTTAATAGTGATTGTAAAGAAATTGGCTAAAAGGTACAATCGTTGACACAGCTTGCAATAATAATATAGTGTCCAATGGACAGATCCGCTATCAATAAGAGAATTGAGTTCGATAATTCGACGCTTACTTGACAAAAATAATTTGTAGAGCTCCTTTGTGACCGGACTGTTGTCAGATTTGTTCTTAAATTTCAATAGTCTAAAAATATTTGCATATTTCCATCGGGGTGTACAGGACGAAGAACATTTTGGCGGACCCATGGGAGGAAGAGCCCACTTCACAACGGTCTACTTATTATTTTTTTCCGTATGTAATATCGTGGAAGTAATTTGTTGGTAAAAAATTGGCATAGTTTTTATTCTATTTTACAAAATCAGGAAGTCAAGCACATCATTCAACATTTGGACAACAACTCTTGTCTGAAATAATCGCAGCGGCTATTCATATGTTCTCATGCCAATACACAATCTCACGTGGGATGCAGTGTTATAGAGGGTTTACTTTGGGATGTTGGTTATGGACTACACGTTGATTACAATCTTGAAGTTTAGTGAGTGGAGTACTTATTCAGCTGTTGTCCGCGGCAAATAACCATGGTTCGAAACTATAAGTTATTTTCTTATTCTTTTCTTCAAGATGTATTTATAATTGTCACTATTAGATAATTGTGTTGTGTGGTATAACAAAAACGATTACAAAACCAAGCAAACAAACAAAAAAATACCCGAAAAATTTAATTCAAAATTTAGAACTGAACTGATTTCGTTGCATCAAGTAAGCATTGCAAAATAAACAACTTCAAGTGGTTTTCTATGCTTTTGCAAGCCTAGTCTTCCTACCTTTAACTCGAGATTATTTTGTAGACTTGGAAATCATTTGTTTATACAGTAAAATTTGAAAAATGGAATCTGGAGAAACTGAAACCACTCATTGTTATTGCTCCGCCACCGAACTAGATGTTGACATGATAGCATGCAACGAGTGTAAGAAGCGCTTCCATTCGTCTTGCATGCGAAAGGGACGACCATCCCCTCTAGCCGGGGATGTCTATTTCACGTTCCTTTGTGAAAACTGCTCTTCAGACGGCACAGAAGTGATAAAACGCAAGAAACTTCAGTGGACTCTGGTAATCATGCTAGCTCTCTACAACCTGCAATTACAGGGAGGTGGAAAATGTGGTTACTATCGTTGGAGGGAACATATTTGTCGGTTCATTGATAAGAACTGGGCTGTCTTTTTTGGTGACGATAGGAAAAAAAGTGCCACATGGCACGGCACAGTTGCCGGGTCTTTATCGACTGGGGCTAATAGGTTTTTTGTGTCTGGCATGGAAGTTTTAGGCGAAACAGGGTGGTGGTCACTCAAGTCCTCCAGACTGCCAACTCTTGAAGAGTTGGAATCGATCACGCTCAATATGAAAGCGAATCGCAAAAGGCAAGCCCCGTCTGAACCCGAAGTCTCGCCCGTTATCGAGGGATCCAGGAAGAAACATCAAAATATCGTTGAAGCTGCTGTTGCCTTGAAAGAAAAGAAGACCGGCGTGGCAGGTGATTCGAAGCCATCCAAGCCAAAGAAAAAGAAGGAGCCAAAAGCAAAGACTTCAGACTCATTCCCTTTCAAGCATAAGATAAAGTTGGTAGTGACCCAACCTGAATCGGCTAGTTCCAGTCATTCCCTAGATGAAAACCTGAAAAGGGGTATTCCGAAAATCATAATCAAGAAGGAGAAAGATAGTATGCCGTCTTACGAAGACGAGGACTTGAATCTCTGGATCAAAGAACCGCAGTTGGAGTTGGATCTCAATGTAGACGACGAGCCACCGGATATGTTCGACTTGCCGAATTCTCTGGATGGACCAGAACCTTTAAACACTCTCTTCGATGGTGTCTTGTCGGAGATCAGTTATGATAAAGTTTGTGTAAAACAAGAGTATGAGAGTGAGGAGGAGAGCAGCAATTCGAGTAAAACGGTCGGAATGACGAAGAAGTTCCATCATCCTGATACGAGCCGCAAGCGAAAAGCCGTCACAAAAGATGAAAGTCCAGTGAAGGAAATCACATATGATTCCAAGTTCACTTTGATGTGTCCCTACGAAGAAGAGCAGCTTCTACAAAAGTTGGAGAACCATCCCACGTCTATGAGCGAGAGGCCGGAAGTGAGACGCCTGTACCGTAAGCTTATGGTCAGGAAACTAAAAAGGGAACGTAAGTTGCCGGTTTTCGATTTAGACGTTGAACTGCGTACCTTGAGGGGAATGGATCTACCCGATTACATGGAGAGAGAAGACGCTAATAAATCATCTGTACCTAAACCCACACCAAAACTGAACACGATATTGGATAGATATCAGAGCACTCAGTACAGTTCCCGTGGTAAGTCTCAGCAACATGCTTCGTTTGTTACTCGTCTAATGGGATTGGAAGACGAAGAGCAGGCCAGCATTGTTAGTCCTTACACAGAAAGAATTCTCAAGCCATATATATTCCGAGACGATATGATGAAACCGTTAAAAGTGCGTCTTCTGGAAGAAATATTGACTCGGGCAAACCGGAAGGATCGCCAGTGGAATCTTCCCAAGCAGAGCCCAATAGATTACTGTTATGTTCGTCCACAGCATATTCCTGGCGTTAACGCGCTCTGTCAAGAATTCTTCTGGCCGGGCATCGACATGTCTGAAAGTCTCCAGTACCCCGACTTCAGTTGTGTGGCGTTGTACAAGAAGGTTATTATCGGATTTGCTTTTATGGTTCCGGACGTTAAATTCAACGAGGCTTATATCACTTTCATATTCTGCCACCCCGAGTGGCGGCGTTCGGGAATCGCAACTTTCATGCTGTACCATCTTATTCAAACGTGCATGGGAAAAGATGTGACTCTCCATGTGTCTGCCACGAGTTCAGCGGTGTTTTTGTATCAGAAGTTTGGGTTCAAAGTGGAAGAATTTATTCATGATTTTTATGATAAGTATTTGCCTCCAGAATCAAAGGAGTGTAGGCATGCATTGTTTCTTAGACTCAGTCGTTGATTTAAAAGTGCAAAATATAAACTTGATATCTTCCATTAACTTAATCCAGAAAATAATATTTTTTTGTCAAAAATATTAAATGAAAGTATCACTTTTGTATATATTGTAAACCCTACTCATTATTGACTTGATAAAATGTGATAGTTTTTAATTTGTATATTTCCGTATTTAAAAAATCGTACATGAAATTAGACATACACAAAGTATTGGATGCTTGTTTAATATCTTTGGTAATTCCTAGTTTGCAGTGCACCTTTGCGCGATTCTGGAAAATTGGTGCCGAGGCCAAAATGATGTGTTTTTTGTTTGTTGCCAAGTCAAAATGGCAAACATAATGGCTGGTTGGTTGATTAAATAGCATTTCACTACATCTGCACATTGGGCTATTGGCAATGGTTCAAATTTGACAATATTGTAATTAATAAAAAAAATATGATAAAATGAAAAGTCTTAAGTGATATGTCAACATCCCAATTCTTGCCTCTGTGTCAACAACATTTTAAACTACCCACATGCAAGATCCCTCCTTGCGGGATGTTATCAAGTTGATGTGCATAAAAAATTAGGGTTGCAACAATATAAACTTTATTGCTTACAAACTGTCGCACTAAATATTTCATTTAGCGTGGTCACTGCAGACTAGGAATATGCCATATATTTTAATATAATCATAATTCAAGTACATATTTATATACTTTTCTAATCATTGTTAACTTTATATGATTTCATAATATTTTTTAATATTATTTTATTAAATTGTCATTCATTTAAAAATGAAAATTGACTGTTTAATGAAGACATGAAACATTCTCCCAAAAATACTTAACTTTGTTTGTCAGCCTGTGTATCATTCCTAAAGTTCTAAGGATATTATTTCTCTTACCTACAGAGCCATGACCAAGGAGTGTTGTGAAGGTGAGTTCCCCCCCCCCCCCCCCCCCCAATTAGAATTTTTTAGAGAATTAGGGCAATTTTGTTTAAAATATAATTTATTTTTTTTACATTCGGAAATCACGGTTTGTGGACCTTTTTGGTAGATTTCAATATTCAAAAGCAATTGAAAAGGAAAGTTGTGACTGAGAAATTGAAGACGAGTTTCGTTATTTTTTGGGTGTGAACTTTAACTTGCAAAATAATATGTTGAATGTCTGATGTATTGCATTTTTTCGCTTTATTTGAATTTGACGAATTGTTGTCACCCCCCCCCCCCCTCCCAAATCGTAATGGCCCTGCTCAATTTGTAAATATTTTCACAGTGTTCACTCTAGAAATAAAAAAGGGCAAGGCGCTGTTAGCTGTAAAAGGGCACTCCGTTTTTGAAGAGGCAATTCTTGTTTTTAAAAGGGCACTTTTTTTTAAAAAAAAGTTTGAAATGGGAGTGGCCACATATTGGTGAAGATTCAGGGATTATTTTGAAGGAAAGACCCGTACAAAATTGACGTCTCTTTATGAAGATACTACTTAAAATCCAAAATTTGACACTGAAGAATTAATGTTTTCGCTAAAACCCAAATCTGTAAGTAGCCCTAATCAGACCCCTTACAAAACTGATGAAAAGGCTACTTAAATCAAAAATTTAGTAATAAAAGGCTAATATTGTAACCAAACCATCTTCACTTTTAAAAAACATAGCATTTCATATGCAGCTACAGGCAACCAATAGGATTCGTGGAATGCCCCGTACTCTAAATAACCGCGGAATCATCGCGATTATACAACACGCGTAGTTAAAAGGAGTTTGTTTTTCTATTGTCATAATTCACTTAATTCCAATTTACACACAATTTTTTTTTAATTGATTCCTTTTTCAAAGACGACTAGGGAAGCAAGGACGCTTGTGCTTGACTAAAAAGGGCAAGAGGAGCGGAATTTTTTTAAAAAAGGGCGGTATTTTTGAAAAAAGGGGCATGAGTGCGCTATCGAGATGAAAAAGGGCGGCCAGGGCGGACCGCCCTTCAAAAAACGCCTAGAGTGAATACTGGTTTTCATATTGATTAAATATAATCAATACTGCATTAATTGTAATATATTTTTTGCCTAAATCTAATTTATTATAAAGTTAATAATCTTATTTTCATTTAATTGATAATAAATATTTAAATCAGCGGTTTAAAATTTCTCTACATGAGCAGCATTCATTACCAAAATATATTGTGTGATTCCTAAAATACAATTTTGTGCCTGTGTACTTTGCACCAACCACACTCAAATATGTTATGACCTTTTAAAATTTTCTTTGTCCTGCTATAAATGAAGAAATAATGTTGTATGTCATTCTTAATTAAGGAGTTACTCTAAATCTGAAAATATTTTTCTTAAAAGTAGCTTGCAATTTAAATTATTTTAATCGCTCAGTAATATATAACATGCTTATGTCAGACCACTTCCTATTCCGCCTGTACATTGGGAATGTATATATTTTTTAATTTATTAAAAGTACTTTTGCAGTTTTGTGTTGTGTCTATACTGCAATATAAACTTTTGCATTACATTCACTCACTTTAAAAATGTTATAAAAGATAATTGAGACGGATAATTTATAGTTAATATTTCTTTTAATTATCAGGTTATAAATTGTTAAGTTAATCCTCTGATGCTCAAGGCCATATATATACGTCCAGGGATCTCCATTATTTTTTCAAATTCATAAAAATACTTCATTTTATAATATTTTTTTTAATTTAAAGGTTTGAGTTACAACTTATAAGCTACCTCTTTATAATTAATTAAAAAAAATAATTTACATAAAATAGCATGTCCTTGAATTTTTAAAAAAAATTCAAGCAGTGAAAACAGCTTCACAATTGCAAAAATCGTTTGAGCGTCAGTGGGTCAAATTAATGAAAAAAATTTGTTTCGAGTATTTAAAAAATTATATGGATCAGTTCTAAAGTGTATATATGGTAGGTAATTGTTATACCCAAAACTCTTCACTTCTTTGCGCTTAAAAAAACTCACTTGACAACATTTGTTATTATGTCAAAAATAATTTTTTTTATGTAATTGAAGAAGTAAAATTTTGGAAGATTGTTAAATCAAACTAAACTTTTTTTTGTATTAAAATTTCGTTTGTGTGTGTTTATGCATTTTTTGGGGGTTTGGTTTTGATTAAATAACGTTGTACTAGAGCTGCACAGTGGGCTATTAGCGATCTCGAAGTCAAAACTCGTGAACGATGCCTCGTATTTTTGAACCATGGTCAGATGACGGCAACACCTCAGCTGGCACCCACGCCTTCAATCGGCGTCAGGATTTTAAACCCTGATCAGATTTATCGTGTACCATTGCCGTATACATGCCAGTATAATTTGTTTGATGTTCTGGACGACTTTCTAGTATTTTTGTAACGAAGCTGGCAACCCTCCGATCACAAGATCACTGCTTTTTTACTTTTCTTTGTCAAGTCCATTGCACAAGCTCAAACTAACAATCCTCTGATTACCAGCTGAACTCCTTTACCCCACTGGTCTACCGAGCCCCCCTATTTCTTAGAGATTTGGTCGATTTAAGTGCCAAGTGGTGTAAAGACTTTGTAGATAAGTGCATTTAAAGTTTGTATCTGCTATAAAATTAAGTGAAGTGCTCAATTTTATACAACTCATTATTGGGCTACTTATTGTGCTGGGATCCACTCCACTTATTCAAATGATAGATCTAGAAACAATGGAAAATTGATTTTTACTTAACCACCTGGCAGATAGCTCACCCATATGATTGCATATTTATATTAATTCTATCATCTATCATTTTTTAAGTTTGTTAGGTGAACTTCATGTTAGCACAAGCATGTTAGCACAAGCATGGGATGACGATTATATAGACGGATTTATATAGACGGAAAGATCAAGAAACATTGATAGATAACTTTGAAACCATGTCAGATGACAAGGACAACGTCTGAGCTAGCAGCATACTTCTACACAATGATGGCCGATATGAAGGTATTTAGACCATATTTAATATTCACTAATCCGCTCTGTACAGTAATAGTCTTTGGTTGGTCTAACCTGGGATCGAACACAAGATCTTTCCAACTATGAGTCTGTTACTGTACAAATCGGGCTATTATAGCTTCTAGTAAGTTGGACATTTTTAAGAAATATTATACAACATACTTATAAATATCCTTCAAATACTTAAAATTGTGTATATCTAGACATTTTATTTTATAAAAAGTAAAATTGAAATAATGAAAGAAAATTGATATTTCTTGTTATGTGTATTATAAAAAGTATAACTAAAGACCTATTTATTTAATTCTACTACATCTTTTCATATGTATGTGTTTATTAGTGATATCTCCCGTATACAAATAAAGGATGCAACATAATTTTTATGTTTTTTATTAGAACACTTAAATTTCCAATCTAATATCATTCAAGTTAAATTTCCCATACATTCAAGATATAGATAATACAATAGTTTTACAAAGCATTTGGAATAGAGTACCACAAATCATGTTACGTGATTGTCCTATATATATGGGAAGCCATTTACCTTGAAATCCAAACTCTCACTTTTGCATTTGTAAGGCAGGCAGGGAGATTAGATGACAACACAATGATAGTGATTCCAAAACATTTAAACACTTGTACACCTATATACAGTGTGATATTTATAATAAACATGAATTAATATTTGAGATTGTAGTAACACAAAACATAAAGACAGCATCGTTTTGCAGTTTTCTTTTAAGATTCAGTATTTTTACAATAGCAACATATTTTATTATATGATACCCAAATAATTATTTAAATACATGAAATGTCGTAAAGTTTATTCAGGTTTTGTAGGTATTTTATCTCACATATAGCAATAGTAAAATTATGGTAACTGAATATATAAGTAATTTGTACAATATTTTCTACTTAGACAATGAGCATTTATATTCAAAGCAGGTAATACAAGGTATTCTAAGATTATCTTTTCAAGTATGTACTACAATATTCTTGATATTGTAGGCTTTGACAACCTTGTGTTCAATATATTAATTGAAAATATTTTGTTAATTCTATATAATCTTAGTTTGTGTTATACTTTAATACAATTTTTTTAGTATATATTTTAGTAATTTATAATTAAACTAGTATTTTCTTACATATAAAAAAGGTTTTGTACAATTACTTATTTTTTTTAAAATTTTCCAGATCGAATATGATTTAATATTACAGTCCGTAATAATGTATTTAGAAGTTCCACTCCAAACAGAAGCTTTCTACAAAAAAAAAATGGAGGTATGTTTTATTACTTGCCAACTTTTTTTTTTACAAATTATCCATATCCTATGGTTTTCGGCAGTTTTGTATGTTTTTATGAACAAGCAATAGATTTTACTAAGCTATTAAAGCAAAATTTTATATTGCCGTTTGCTCAAGGATACATTTCATTTTCATTTATCCGTAGTTTTACATTAATTCTCTTATATATACATTGCTTATAATTTGATATTAAAATATTTTTTCTATTTAATAATATTGTATATTGAAACTTTTAAACACCGGTAAACCATTTTGAAATAATTTAATGTCAAAATGGCTACTTATTTGAATTATTTTTCGGTGTAATAAAAGAATTTCACATACATTTTTTTTTTTGTAAAATATTATCAAAGCAATGAAAATATTCATTGTGGTTTAAATTGCATTTGACTTTTTGAAATATTGATAATTTGTTTTTTAAAGGTTGTGATTTTTTGACTATTTGCTGAATTAAGATAAACAATGGTATTTCTTTAAGTATGTGTTCATAACGAAACATATTGGCCTTTAATAATACAAATTATTTTCTTTGAGTAAAAATTAAATGCCAAAATGCAATGCAAATGTAGACATATTTTAATTTAATCAAGTTGCATATACAAAAGGTGTATTCAGTCTCAATTTTGATATTAACCAGAAGTTTAAAATAAAATACTATATAGTGTGTTTGATGATATTGGCAGTAAAACTGCTATTCTCCATTTTTATTCTTGCTTTTATTTCTATTTTAACTTTTACTTGATAACTCATTGTCACCACATTGTATGGCTTACATTAGTAAAATTTCCTACTTATTTTTCTAGGATCATAATCCATTTTTGTTTTTCTGATATGCACTATATCCTTAACACTTTTAACCATTGAACAATGTTTATAATTTAGTAAATAATATTTATACATGAAATGTATAGGCTGAATTGTAACCATATATAATTTTAGATTCTGTAATGCACACCAATTTAAAAAAAATTCTGTTTTAATGGATTTTTTTTAGAATAACTGTCTATGTTCTGCAGGATATATATATATATATATATATATATATATATATATATATATATATATATATATATATATATATATATATATATATATATATATATATATATATATTGATAATACAATAAAACATCTTGCTTGAAAAAAAATCTTGCATGTTATAACGCAGCTTGTGCTTACAATAACATAGATTGCTTGCAGTTAAACATCTTGCTCATGATAAGAAAAAGTTTGCAGGTAATAAAACACCTCGTTTTAAAAAAAGGTTCCAGTCAGCTGTGCAGAAGAAATAGCTAAACTATGGTGCAACCAATACTTAAAAAACAATCAACCCCTGTTATGTGTATGCTCTGGTATAAAAAAATATTATGAATATGAAACATTACTTAGCATAATTTTAAGTATAAATCTTTTATTTGTATAACATCTTATACAAATAGTCATTCAATTCTCTATTGTTAAGTTCAAATACTAACTCAAATTTAATTCTAATATTCACCTTGTAAAAATCAATTTCTTTTCAAAGTTTCTAAAACCATAAGATATCTAACTAAATATGTACTGCATGTATTATTCTAACTAAGGGTTGTATGTACAACATAAATACTTTTTCACATCACCATAAAAGTTTCTATTTTAACAAACTATTTCGTTGCATTGGCTTATAAATCTAGTTTAAACATACGGTAGCAATTTAATGGATAATATAAAGTGTTTAATAATTCTCAACTCGCTGCTTAAGAGTTTATGAAAATACGTTTTTTGTAGGTATATAAAACACTTCGTATATATATCTTCTGCATATAAAGCACCCTAAATTTACTCTTAGAATCACATTTGAGGAATTAAGTTTTGTTAGGGTGGGGCAATCTAATTTGATCTTCTGTCTAACTGAGATCTATCTGTATTTTCACAGGCACTATATCACTGACTTATTTCAGGATATGAAGCATTAGTTATAGACATGTCGGTTTTGGATTTTCTTCTTTAACACATTGCCCAAACTGAAATCGTTTGCTTATTTTAGGTATGGAAACAAAACTGAAACTTATGTTTTAAAATACGTGAAACTTAAGTTTTTATTTAATTTGTATTGAATGTTACATAAGTTATTTTTTTCTGTAATATTCTGTGGTTTTTTTAAGTATTAACAGATCTTAAATTGCCTTGTTATCGAATAAGAATTTAATTACTATTAATTAACTATTAAAAGTTACAGTAGTCGCTCCATATGAGGACCAATACAAGATAGTAGCAGGCCCCGAAATTCTTTTTAAGCGGGCACAAAAGTTAAAAATGTAATCACATTTCTTAAATTCTTTGTCATATTTTGGAGTCAGTCTCCGTCATGTTTTCTCTTGTTGCATGGGAAAAGAGATTATGTTTGTCCAAGTTTCCAAACTTAAATTTCCTCGTTATTGAATAAGAATTTAATTAATATTGATTAACTATTAAAAAATACAGTAGTCGCTCCATATGAGGACCTTGATAGACCAATACAAGATAGTAGCAGGCCCCGAATTTTTTTTTTTAAGCGGGCACTAAAGTAAAAAATGTAATCACATTTCTTAAATTCCTTGTCTTATTTTGGAGTGTCTCCGTCATGTTTCGTCTTGCCGCATGGGAAAGGGATTATGTTTGACCAAGTTTCCCAACAAAAGCTTTACAGAAAAGTTAATTTTAAAATAAAATCTCATTAATTTTTAGTTATTAAACATTCATAGTTTATCATAATTTATATTTTAGTATGTTTTAATTAGGGAGTGAAGCTATTCGAGAAATTTACAATTAAAGGGAATACGACTCCTTACTTTGCAAAAATTAATATCCCAATGCAAGTGAACTTTTACATTATTTTCAGAGAGAGCACACTCCATATGCCCTCCCCACAAAATGGTCTTTATTACAAAAGGTTGTTGGAAAGATAAAAAAAAATATTATATTGAAATTATTCAACCAATTGGTACTTTCTGTGGTGGTCAGTATATCATGTGGTCTTTGTAAGGAAGTTCTGTCAGTACTATTATTATTTGGCTCACATGCCAAACATTAATGCAGTATACAAGCGTTATATATTTATAGTTTACAGATTTGTTATTAATAGTTGACAAATAAGTTTTAAAAATTTGAATATGTTGTCGAGATTTGCTCAAAAGAAAAAACATACTTGCGATTGAATCAGTAGTTGGATAAAAAGAACAAATAATTTAATTTCCATTTTTCTTATTCCCTTCTTCTAACTGTTGAATCAAATTGTATTCCTGTGCGTTCTAATATATAAATTTAAATGTCAAAATATTGTTAAATACTTTTATTGCATAGTGATTTTTTTTATTCAGTAACCAAATAAATTACTTTAAGAAGTGCTTCAATTAAAAAAAATATATGAAAATTTAATATTTTTTAAAATGTACCATGTACATGCCTATCCAAAATTTTGAAGTGCATTGGGCATTATAAACAATATATATATTTTCTAAAATTTAAAATGTATTTTAGTAATGTTGAACTGTTAGTTGCATTTCAACTTCCAAAAGTTGTCTTTTAACTTGTTAACCATGCAATTGTGTTCCATGAAATATAACAGTACTATGATAATTTTTCATCCTAATTTCATATCACATATTTTAAATTTACATTTAAACATACCTCTAGTATAAAAACGTTTTTACATTAAATTTTTTTTTATTTTCTAAATATTTTTTGTGTCATACTCAAATTGTTTTTCAATTTATAGACACATTATTTTATATTACAATAATTTCGTAACATGGCATAAGTAACTGTTTACCATGTTTATTAACTAAACAAAAGTGTCATTATCATACAATTATTTTAAGATGGTAAATGCACCATGTCTTTATAAATCACTTCATGATATGTATTTTTTCAAAAAAGAAACAAGTACTTCCTTATAAAATATTCAAATGTTATTAGACGAAATTTTATATACATTTATTAAACCACATATACTTTAAAGTTGTTTTAAGATATCAATCTTTAATTTTACATATATGAGCACCTGTATATCCTCACCTGATTTTAATATCAATAATTCAATATAGTACGAGTAAATATAATGAACTCGAAACATGTAATTGGTTAACACTGAGTTATAACTATATACATATTTTTCTCTTTAATAAATGGTTTCTTTGAACATGTGATAAAATAACTTTTTTTTTCCATATACAGACATGTATTGGAGCATTGCATCTTTTAAAGTGAAGGCTAAATGTATGAAGAAGAATGCTATTCTAGGTCATTTTTTTATGACTTATGATGTTGAATAGAGATGTGCCAAACTTCTATTTTTCTTAGAGTAAGTTTTTTTTAACTGAATTTTCTTTTTTTTTTTAAATTTTCATGAATGAATGGTATGTTTTGCTCGAACATTTATGGTAGTATTATTTACAAGTTCAAGGCTTATTTAATAAGAAGCTTTTTGAAAAACAAAAGCGAAAATCTACTGAAATTTAAAATTTTATTGTTCATTAATAGTAGAAGCAAATAAGCAGAACATAATCAGGGTTGCAATGCTTCTGGAATCTTCAAGGAAAATTACCTAAAAAGTCAGGGAAGATTAACAATTTATCAACTTTTTTGGAAGAGTCGGGGGAATTTTTCTAAAATATTTAGCTGAAAGTGCCTTGTCATATTCCTTTCTTTGCTATCAATGAAATTATATTTTTGTTATAAAAATTTAAATTTGTTTCAATAGGTTATTATTTGTAAGCATTTAATTTTTATAGGTCCCTACATTCATCTTAAAAAAATATATATATATTTTTCATGTATTTATAATTCTGGAATTTTTTTAAAAATCCTCTGGAAAAGTCAGGGTTAATCTCAATGTTGAGTGGCAACCCTGATAATTCTTAAGGATCAGTAGACTATCAGGACTTGTGTTCATATCTTATAACAAATTATGAGCTACAGTGTAAAATCAATACTCAGCATTGTAAATCTACTTCCAATTTTAAATTACCTAATTTTTTTAAGATCTGAATTTTTAATTCCAAACGAAAATTTTGGTTTATCATTATTTTTTTTTTATACTCTTACTGAATTATTTTTATTATAACTTTATTTATATTATTCAATATTTTAATTATAATATATATTGTATAAATAGACAGTTTTTAATTAAAATATAAAAAAAAATTAAAAAGATTTTTTTATGGAATTATTTGCAGCAGTTTTGGTTTGTGGAATAATTTATCTTTAGCATTTTCTATAAAAACCTTTCAAACATTGCGTAATAGTTTAGAAATATTCAAACAGTTCACTGTTTTTCCATTTCACATTCACTGTTTTTAATAATTCAAACTTTTAAAGCAGAGAATACAATAAGCATCATTATAATTTTTATAGAAATATGCATTTTTTGAGACAGCCTTTGGATAAGTTATTTTATGCCGGGCAATAAGAGGTTAACACTGCTTCAGATTTTAAATCACAACCATCACATATAATTTGACATAGATATAAATTTTAAATACTTCTTAAAATACTGTACATTCTTACTGATGGACACAATCCATAGTTATTTGATTCAATTCCATTCACGAAATGCTGGTGTAGGATTACCATACAATAAAACTTACATATATTTCAACTTTTATAGTCTCAATAGTCACAGGGTAGCTCTATTGACTATCAAACACCTATAAACCAACAAGCAAGTTTTCAGTGTTTTTATATTCATCACAATACATATTTCCCAGTTTATAGTTGCTGGTGGAAGAACGGAAAAGCTACATACACTTGTTGTTAAATGAGTATATTTGCTACATTCTAAGTGCCAGTACATGTATATGGATGCAGTTCAGTTGTGTGGCAGAGGTTATATTACTAGAGATACAATTTTGACGTAAATGTACAGTTGTTGTGTTTTCTAGCTCATGTAGAAACTATAGAAATTGTGTTCTTTTGGGAAAAATTAATGGAATAATTGACCCCCCTTTATGATAAAGAGTGAACCACACCAACAAAAAAAATAAGAATACAGTAGAACTCTAATTATCCGGATCAGTTGGGACCAGATCCTATCCGGATAATCGAATATCTAGATAATTGGATTTATTTCTTAGTAAAAAAACGAATTTATCTTTAATATATAATGCAATTTACTGACTGTTAAAAACAATATCATTCACTGATAAGAAACTTCTAAAATATTGATTTTGCCGATTTTTTTTTCTCAAGCGATCCGCTTTGTTTGATCCGGATAACTAGAGTTCGGATAATTAGAGTTCTCTTGTATTTACAAATATACTAGAGTAAGACCCTCAATGTAACGATCCTTGGCAGGACGCATAGGAGTAGATGTTATAACAAAAAGATAATTGTAACTATTAAATATCCTTTTTATATTGTAAGCTAATCAACCGATTGTCAATTTTTCAAGGTGAGTGTATACTAAAAATGAATCGGTTTGTGTTGAGATCTGTTGTCTTGAGGGCTGGTCAGCCACATTGTAAAAATGTTGGTTTTGTCACATTTACAGTGATTGGTACATTTTTACCTACTTTTTTTCAACTAAACAAAAACCTTTTCAAGATGCTACTCATCAAATCAAATACTAGACCTTTGTTTTAACGAGTTGAACAAAATTATTACATACAAATTGGGGCTGGCGATCATTTTAAAGAAGAGGTCTCTATATTGTTGCGTTATTGGAAGGAGAGTCACCATTTCGTCAATCGAATTTTAAGAACGACTGTATCAGAAGTGTTTTATCAAATCTGAATAACCTTCCCACAACATTTAAATTCCTAACATTCTGCATTTGTGTATTAAATGAGATTTCAAATAATTAAGTGTTTTCTCTAGTAATATAAGCTCGATCGATACATAGAAAGAAGGTAATGTTGCATAGATATATTATCCACATCACGAAAATAAATATTTGATATATATATCTTCGCATAGCAATGTAGGCAGTTGTGTTTCCTTCCTCGGGTTGTGCGAACACATTAGCAAGGAGAGGGTTGTGTCGAAGTGGAAATGTTGAATTTGGCTCATGCTTCTTACACTTCCTTCAGATACTTCAGTGGACATGGGTAGGTCTTGTCATTGGCGCCAGTCCTGATGATGACAACACCGTCTTTCTCGTCTCCGATTTGAATGACAATCTGCGAAGAGAAGTTATGTGGGATTTCAATCAATCTGCATTATAAAAATATAGTTATAAATTAAAAAAAAAAGTGGTGTGTAATATTATAAAAACTGTCCTGTTGGTAAAAATACTGTCATTCTCGTCATTGATTTAAATGACAATCTGCAAAGCGAAGTTATGTGAGATTTCAATCAATCTGCATTATAAATTTAAAAAAAAAACGGTGTGTAATATTATACTGTCCTGTTGGTAAAAATACTGTCTTTCTCGTCATTGATTTGAATGACAATCTGCAAAGCGAAGTTATGTGGGATTTCAATCAATCTGTATTATAAAAATATTGCTATGAATAAATAAAAAACTAGCATGAGACTTTATAAAACTTTGTAATATCCTAAATCATAATAAGGTTGTTAGCAGTGTTCACTCTAGAAATAAAAAGGGGAAGGGCGCTGTTAGCAGAAGAAGGGCACATCATTTTTAGAACGGCACTTGTTTTTAAAAAGGCACTTGCTGAATAATGGTCTATTGGTGACGGCTTGGGACTTATCTCGAAGGAAAGAACAGTACAAAATTGATGTCACTTTGTGGAAATACTACTTTAAATCCAAAATTTGACATTTTAAAATTATTGTTTCTGCTAAAATCCAAATCGGTAAGTAGCCTGAATTAGGCTCCTTTCAAAACTGATGAAAAGGCTACTAAAATCCAAAATTTGGTAATAAAATGTCTAATCTTGCCCCAAACCATTTTACAGGCAACCAATAGGATTCGTGCAATGCCCCGTGCTAAAAATTAGCGCGGAATCATCGCGATTTAACAACAAGCTTAGTTAAAAAGAAGTTTGTTTTTCTACTGTCATAATTCACTTAATTCCAATTTACACACAAAAAAAATTAATCGATAATTTTTTAAAGACAGCTAGGAAAGCAAGGATGCTTGACTAAAAAGGACAATAGGGGCAGGTTTTTTTTCTTCGAAAGAGGGCGGCATTTTTGAAAAAGGGACATGAGGGCGTTATTGAGATAAAAAAAGGACGGGCGGGGCGGACCGCCATTCAAAAACCGCCTAGAGTGAAAACTGTGTTAGTGTAATATATGCGATTGGGAAACCATATTTCAATATTGCCAAATTGTAAGCAAAAAATATATTCCTGTGTAGGAGAAACTTGAATCATTTTACTAAACATCTATTAAAAATGTTTTTTCTTAATGTGAAAATAAACACTGTTTTGTATTTGAGTAGAGAACTCATAACTTCTTTGCAACCAACAGAACTTATCGCATCTATTTTCCTCTTTTATATTCATTTCAATATTTAATTAAAAAATATTTTTCTGAAAAGTTTACTTACGACTCTAGAGCTAACTTTTCATTACAAATGTATAAAAAAAAACTTCCTATAATTATTTTTTATATAATTGCTTTTGTACAGTTGGTCAAATCCGTATTTGCGATACAAGGTTAATTTTACCCCGTCCAGTAACTATCCGGAAGTTCGTCACAAGGTCAGTCGACCCCGTATCTCACTGAGCGTGTTAAAAAGTCCTTAAAAAATTCCTTTTTATTATCTGAAAATGTGTAATGTACTAATCCTGTAATTGAGTGCCTACTTTTGCTTTAGTCTAGCAGTTGGTTCTTGGGAAAGGTAGTAATGCACTCACTTGTTCGTTTAGGAGCTTGTGGCTGCTCTCGCCGTCGTTGACGTGAACGGAATGCATAACCTGCAGAGGTTGTTCTCCCGAATGCAACTTCGTCACGTACTTGGACGGGAAGTATCCGATCTTGCCCATGCACTTGCCCTGCAATGCAACAAAACGCCACACCATTGACATTTTAAAACTGAAAATAATTTTACTATAGGATTACAGTATTAACCTGGTATTGCTCACTATGTAACGAAATGTAACATTGGTGACATGATTTAATTGCTCAAAAAAACAGGTATAAAGGGGATGATTTTTATTTTTTTGTAAAAATCCAAAAAGAGCACTCTGAAAGTCCAATAGCGATTGATACCGAGTTGACAAGGTCTTGCTTGTGGACCAGCCATTTCTCTAAAAAATATGCAAGTAAATAATATTTTCTTAAACAATGACTTAAGTCAATGGTTATGATATTCTCTGTTAAGGTAACCCCTAACAAGATATGAATTCGAAACATTTCAAATATAAGCCTTGGATTACTTAATGAAACTAAACTGTATTTATTTTCAAGTTTTTAAACTATATTATAAATGTTATTTCCACACATTTAAGGAAGCAAAACCTTAAATATTTCAAGAAACATCAACATTATAGAAATGTCAAACTTTCAATTGCATTAATGTCCTTCCACACATAATTTTTATATTTAAAAAACTCTTTAATTTTAAAATTCAAAGTTTTTACCTTGTGTTAATACTAATATACTTTCTATATATGTACAAAAAGCAATATACGCCATTCACAATGAAAGAAAACAATTGAAATGATTCTCCCTTCCAAAGCCGGATTTAGAGTTAGTGTCCCTTAGGCTGAATATGCAGTGTGGGCCCCTTAACTACTGTATAGTATGGAAAATCCCTTCAATAAACCGTGGTGGGAGTGATTCGAATTATTTTGAAAAATATATATTCCAGAACTGCAAATGACATCATTTTTGAGTTCTAATGATATTGGGAAGCACTTTTTTTTGTAAATTTCCAATATTACGTTAAACAATTCAACAATTTATAGGAATCTCAATGTGCATTGAAGTTTTGGAATCTATAAAAACGATAATAAAATATTGCATTTGAAAGCCGGATTTAGAGTTAGTGGCCCCCTTAGGCTGAATATGCAAAGTGGGCCCCTGTAATACTGTGTAGTATGGAAAATCCCTTCAACAAACTGTGGTGGGAGTGATTCGAATTATTTTGAAAAATATATATTCCAGAACTGCAATTACATCATTTTTGAGTTCTAATGAAATTGGATGCACGTTTTTTTTGTAAATTTCCAATATTATGTTAAACAATTCAACAATTTATAGGAATCTCAATGTGCGTTGAAGTTTTGGAATCTATGAAAACGATAATAAAATATTGCATTTGTCTCTGTATTGCACTCAAATGTCTTTAAACAAAATAACAATGTAGGAAAAAATAAATTTGATTTCCAAAAAATGTCACACTATGCTATTGTAATTATCACAAATTAAAAATATTTTTTAAAAAGAACATAAAAGTATTAGGTTATATTTACGTAATTTTTTTCCTTATTTATATTTACTTTTGGTGTGCGATGTGACCCCATAGGCTGTAGCCTATGCCTAAATCCGGCCCTGCTCCCTTCAGCTAAAAGAATTTTAACTATACAGTTGAACTCCAATTATCTGAACTCCAGTTATCATGATCAAACAAAGCGGATCGGCAATTAATACGGATCCGAATCACTTTGAGGAAAAAAGAAATAAATCAGAAAACTCCTCATTTTAAAAGTTCCTTAATTGGGAATGATATAATTTTTAATAGTCATCAAGTTACATTACATACTTAAGCAAAATTTGTTTTTTTCCTAAGAAATAATTTTCCTTCATGAATTATCCGGATATTTGACTATTGTGATGGGATATGGTCCCAATTGATCCGGATAATTGAAGTTCTACTGTTCTATGTTTCTTCATTAACGTGAGAATTTATAGAGAATAGTGTTTCATACCTGCCACCAGTCAGCATCACTTGTGTCTGTGACTGTGATGATGCACCCAGCTCTGAAATTATATATTTTTTCAATTTAAAAACATAATTTTTGCAAGAAAATGAGAATTTTTTTTTCTTCAAAAAACGAGGTTAAATTTTTTTTGTGTGTAAATTTACATAATCTGACTTTCAGTTTTGTGTTTGGTAATGTTCCATTGAGTAGCTAATTCTAACTCATTTTAAAATAGTGCTCAATTATAAAAACTGATTGAATTGCGTTTAGTATAATAAAAATTGCATAACTTATATAAGCTCTTTCATATTATTTTTTAATCCAAAACATATTTAAAACTAGACCTAGTATTGTTTAAATTTAAATGATATATTTACTAGGCTTACTTAAATAAATGTGTTTTATAAATTTTATTCACATGTTTGTTATAGGACATAATTTTATCCTATTTATAACGGTTCTATTTTGTTAATAAAAAAACAAATGACTTCCATATTTACGTGAAAAATATATTACGTAACCTGTAAAGTTTGAAGAATGTTCACTATATATATATTTTTTAATTAATGGGTATTGTCTAATTTCAGATTAAGAGAAATGAAGCTACAAAAGTGAACCTCTGTGCCTTATTCTCTTCTACAAGTTTTGATATCACATGAAGACTTTTTTTAATAGAATAAATTTGAATACAATGAGCTGTCTATTTTCAAAACCAGATAAGTTTTTTCGATTCTCAGATTATGTTCTTTATTTTTAGTTTTCGTATAGATCAGAGGTTTTCTGCCTGTGGTACGCGTACCCCTGGGGTGTATGGGGAGGTCTGGTTAGGGGTAAGCAAAAATAATAATAGTAACGGCGAAAAACACGTAAAATAAAAAAATAAACAAATGTAATAACAGGGTGGCAACATAACCTGGAAATCTGTGAATTATCATGGTAATTTTAAATTCTGGAAATATCAAGGAAAATTCGGGGAATATTTAAAAAATTCCCAACAAATCATGGAAATTTTCAAATTTGGATCATGAAAACGACAATTATCGTCTATTATGTGCTCTATTCTGGATAATTTAGTTGTCAATATTTCGATTTAGTTCTGAAAGAGAATTTTAAAAAAGCACGATTAAGCGCATTTTAATATTTTCAGTTTTATTTTTGTAAATGCGTTAATCACTGCTTGAGAGAGTTTTAAACCCAAAGTGCAGTGGATCTTGAATTGTAGGCAACATGTGAGGGGCTAAAGAATATGTGATTTATTGAAGATTGGAATAGGAAATATAAGGCATATAAAACATTTAAAATATCTACAAAAGAAATAATTTAAAAAAACTCGCTTTGTTTTGCATTATCTGCTTCCAGAGAACATGTTTAATTACTATTATGCCTGTCGCAATTGTATAATTTGTGTTGTATTCATAAATTATTATTTTAACTGATAATAAGTATTGCTTATAATTTTTCATTTATAATGCAATATATTTATTGGATCATTGTAGCATGGTTACTTTGTTTCTAAACAAAGTATGTATTGCAACATTTCTTAATAAAATTGTAAAATCAAGGAAATTTTTGTGACACCATCATGGAAATATCAGGGAACTTTTTTTCCAGAATGTTGTTGCCATTCTGAATAAGTAGAATTTAAAATTATAGCCTATAAATGTCATCAATATGAGCGATTAATTTGTCAGCTAAAACGTAAGAATATTACTGTCTAACAAAAACATTTTTTGTGTGTGTGTAGAGGGATGGATGAGAAGTGCCGAAGAGAGAATGGGGTGCCCATAAAGGATATTTCTTTTTATCAAGGGGTACGCGAGAGAAAGAAGGTTAAAAACCAGTGTTACAGATCTATCAGTAGGCAAAGTCATAATATACCATAGCAGCTGGATGCTATTAATTTTATGGCGTACAAATAGCAGTTAGTTGCAAAACCAGTTAAATAAAGAAATCAGTTCCAAAACCAGATAGATCAAGATGCGCGTAGGCTACTGCACATCGATTGCACTGCTACATCCCACAGCCTGATTAAAAAACCAGATAGATATAACATATTTTTTTTCTGTTAAGACTAGGGATGAACCGGATAGTGGTTTTGCCGGATATCGGATATCCGGAGCACATTACAAACCGGATATCCGAACTGGATTTTGCCGGATATCCGACAGTTTATTTTTTATGAAAATTAATTCTCATACACACTAGAAAAAACAGAAATCGGTCTAAAATTGAAAAATATTTTTTTTCTGTAATATTTCCCAATTCCTTATCTTTAAAGTGATACCAAAATTGAATAAACATTCAAAAAACTTTTTTATTTACAAAGGGTTATTCTAGGGTACTGCTAGCAATGGTCGCATGTTTTGTACATTTTACACTTAATTTCTGAATAATTGTAATTTTTTTATATGCCCTTTCATTCCAAACATGAAAACACAAGTTCGCTTAAACTTTTGAGAAATTTATTTTTTAATTCAACTTTATATTGTTGTGAGATGTGATGACCCTCCACCATAATGATTCGTTAAAAATATAATTTTAAAGTTAAAACTTTGAAAAAAGTGGGTTTTTTAAAGTCTCTTTTGGTTAAAGGGAGAATCTGCACACTGTGAATACATTGGTAGAATTTTCAGGAAAATACTTAAAGCAAGAACAAAGAAAATTGATCGCCACAAAAAAAATCTTCGATGTTTTATTCATCCGGATATCCGGCATGGAAAATCGGATATCCGGCACTTGACTTCCGGATATCGTATAGTTAAAAAGCAGCCGGATACCGGATATCCGTTTCATCCCTAGTTAAGACCCGTGTCTATGCAATACCAATTTGTAAAAAAAAAGATAAAAATCTTTCATAAATAATACAATTAATTTTTTTTTCTCTTGAATTTTTTCTAAAAGTTAGCTAGGGTGAATGTACCAATTACGGACCAGTGCCAAACGTGTGACCAATTGGACTGTAAAATGAAATTTACCTAAGTTTTAATAGCCTTTGAGTAACATTGTTTGAAAGGACTTTTAAAAGCACAATGAATTGCAATAGTTTTAAATAATTTATCAAAATGGTTGGTAACTGGTACGTGATCAGTAAGTGGTACATTTACCGTATCGGGTAAACGGCTGACGTATACATTTCTTATACTCAAAATCACATTTTGGAATTTCATTTAAAAAAAAGAAGATATTGAGATAGAAATAATTTAAAATCAAATAAGAATAAATAAACATGACTGTACTGCGTGGAAACAACAAAAGAAAATAAGATGGTAATATATTTAAGTTTGTGTGTTTTGCTATTGTATCCATAGTTAGACATGTATTTGGGTTCAATTTTATTTTACATAATAAAACGAATTTTACTTGAAAAAAGGAGTCTTGACTGATATGCCTAACAATAAACACAATATTGTATATCAATTAAAACTGCAAATTTATGGAAAATGAAAGATTGCTCACTTGAGGTCTATTTCGTCGGGATGTCTACTTCGGAAATTGTACAACACTACGTACAAATTGGTCGGGAGTAGGCGGTGAGGCTTCTGGAACAGAAGAACATCGTATTAGAACATGGATGGATTATAAATAGCTAAAGTTGGAATTTCATAAATAGGTTTTGGCAAAAGCAGAATTGTTTGCACCCTATACAAAAATAACTAAATTTTAAAATAAAATTTGCCAATTAATGCATCATAGGCTTAATACCCAGTAAAGTTGATCAAATTGTCCAAATGTCGGAATTGACATGGTTTTTTTTATTAATCGCCAAGTATAAACAGTGTTGATCATTTTGTAGAATTTTTTTAGACGGAGAAACTATCAGAGTTGAGTCAGTGACATTGAACTGAAAAATTTCATACTTTTCCTTAGTTCTTTACATTTGAAAAGAAATTCCCTCTTCCGGCCTTACGAGGGGTTGCCCTTGACAGCAGTATGTGCTTCCAACCCCATAACTATAGAGGAGAATCATCCTATGGAAATAAATGACCTACTATTGTTTGGAGGAAGGTGGGTTGCTTTTACCAGGTTGGTAATTAATCCGCTCCATCTGATCTTTGTACCATGTTGCAGAGAGGAAGGGGGTCAAGTTAAATTTCGACCGAAGAAGCCGTGGGCCAAAAAGGCACACCTACAAAGTATTCACGAACCAATCCTTAGGGTACAGTGGGGACTACTTGACCGATTTTTTCGAAATAAACTTATTTAGAGTTAAATTTTAGTATAAACTCACACAAGGATAATGACTGTACAAACGTCTGCATTAGCTAGGTTTAACTCACACTTTAAATAACATTTTGTTGCTACTGAAAAGAAGTTTTTAAGTAATTCCACATTTGGTGCACTCAACACAAAAAAATTATGACAGTCAAACACATCTTTTTCTTTAATATTCAACACAGAACTACAATGCTTACAACACAAAGTCACTGACTATTCCGATAAAAGTAAATCTATATCAACAATTCTGTACCCATGAAATGAATTAGAACTTTTGTTTATCTTTGGAATATAATCTAGTTTCAGCTTTTATCGTAAGCGGAAGCTTTATTACAAGCATGGTCTTCGTTTTTAAACTGATTACTATGACATTTTCTTTTTTTCGATCTATATCCATTAGATATTGAAGAATAATAAAAATCAAACGCAATTCAACAAACGTGCTTTCAAGTAAACAAAATATTAATGAGTTGAGATGTAATCCTTCTTCTGGTAAAACGTTTCGTCTTCATTTCAAATAATTCATCAGCCTGACATATTGGGGAAGGGCGTAATTGTAAACAAACCGGCTTCTCGGAAAAGCTGAAGGCAGAAAAGTCGTTCGCGGGTCAGCGTTTAACATGGGTTTAGCATGTTTGTTCGCGATCGACCAATGCGTTAATCGTTAATACTTCATTTGAGGATTACTTGAAACTAATTATACTGATTAAAATTATAATTTAAAAATAAAGTTATATATTTATTACTGTTTTTGTTTATTTTAAGGACATTTTAGTTATTTTTTAGGGTTTTCTTCTTATTTTAAAGGTTAAGAAAAATGTGTATACAAGTTCAATGAAATTTTTTCAAATCAAAATTACTTAGTTTTAATTGTATATTTATACAATTAAAGTGTTTATACAATTAAAAAATAAATATCTGTTTTATTCGGCGTAAAATTCAAATTAAAAAAATACTTATATGTTAACAATATCCACATATTTAAATATAAATTAACAAATCTTTTTCATTGTTTTGTTTTCTCTAATGATTAAATGATTAAAACATTACCATAATTAGTACTTATATTAAAATATCAGGCAGATAATTGTAATTAATAATTTCTTATAAAAACATCAAATTATTAAATGCTAAAAGATCGTCATGGGAATTGTATTACAGCGGTTCAATGGATTTTTGGGCACAAACGAAAATTATTTTGCTTCATAATTGAAGGTGAAGATAAAACAATCACCATACAAATTTCAAGTCGCGGACTTGAAGGTTTTATGCAGAAAACTCCAGTTTTCAGTGCTATTAAAATTTAAAAATAACTGCATTTAATGAAGATTTTTGTTAAAAATTCCTTATACCACATGAAATAAAGCCTTTAAAACACCTTTTGTTATAAAGTATTGAAATTGTTAAAGGGAAATGCAGAATTTTTAAAGATTTAATTCATGAGAAAATTAAAAACTATAAAAAAAAAGTGCAGTTTTCCATTATAAAAACTTTAATTTCACAAATTGATTAAGTTTTATGCTAGTTTTATTTGTCGGGTAACAACATAAGTATATTTAGTTCTTTTATGGATGATTTGACAAATTTGTTTAAGAAAATCAGCATAAAGCCTTCATCATAGTTGGAAAATTGAAGGTTTTACAAAGGGATTTGGAACAAAAATCTTCAAAGCTTTAAAGATTAGCCTGTTTAAAACCTTTAATTTCACAACTTCGATGAATTTTTATGCTAATTTTTGTTTTTGCTGTATTTTATTTTAAATACAGGAATTTTCTAACTTTGCAAGTAAAATGTTTTTATTAGTTTCATGAAGACGTCAAATTTCAAAATTTGGGAGAATTACTATATTATAAAGTGTCAAAAATGTATTTTTCCAAACAAAATCCAATCAATATATAGCCGTCTTAAAAACATACCTCAATATTATCAATTTACTCAAATGTAATGTACAATTAAATTAAAAAATATCAATCTAAAAACATCCTAATGTAGACTAAAATTTTTCAAATAAATCTTCTAATTTTTTTTTGTTTCCCACGGAAATTTTGCACCCTTTTCAGTCCACCACTCCATGCGACAACTTATTGTGTCATTTGGGCCTTAAGCCGTCCTTTTGTAATTATAAACTTTTTACAAGAAAACGTATTTGCAGAATCGAAGTCATTTTTTAATACATTTATTATGTGTAATATTTTTTGTGCTCAAAAATTTTATGCATATATTTATTGGATTAGTAAACAAGCAATTCAATATCAGTAATACGATTTATATATTTATACTATTAAATAACGATTTACAACCTCAGAATTCCAACAAAGTCGCCGATGGATTTCAAAAAATGTTTAAATATAGTTGTAACAATATTATTGTTAGGTTCAATTATTTGTGTTTAATGAACCTATGATGGTATCTCGTAAACAAAACTTGACACAAAAAGTTATAAGTTATTGCTACAAATATAAAATAATAGTGCACAATTAATGCCTCATTAGTTTACGTTTCATTATCGTCTATTTTCAGTATTTTTTTTTGTTCGAATATGAAAAATAAAATTATTTGAAATTTTTGTTTTTATAATCCTTATGTAACTAAAACTGTAATTGGACTTGTATTTGTGCGTAATCGTGTGCTTTTATTTTGAGTTTAAAACAAAATACCGCCTTTTAACGCGACGCAAGCATAGCGAAAGGCAACGGAATTCTGTTTGTTTTGCCTTTAAGCACTCAGCGCGACAGCCTGTGACGTTACACTGCGCTTCTCCTATAATATGACATAATATAAATCTTACAATGTGAAACAAACCAAACCTTGCAAACCGAAACTGACTTTGTTTACATCAACAGCTGGCAGTCGAAACGAAAACCAGGGTAAATCCCAAAGTATGCAAATGTGTTTTTCATCGCTGTGTGTTTAATTTTTGTCCAATTTCAATGCGGTTTATTTTAAATAGATCCTAATAAATCATATTATTTCTAAAAAATAATAATATATATATATTTTTTTTTAAGTTTAAAATTATTTCCCTTAAACTTATAATATTAGCTAAAACGCGAAGTTTCCTTCACTGTGCTTAAAGAATAACAAAGGAAAAACAACATTTACAGAAACTAAAAGCAATTTCTGTATTGCCATGGAAACACTCAAGGAACTTTTAAGTTAAATTTTGTTTGGGGGCATTTATCCGTTTAGAAATCGGATCATTATGCAATAGTGTCATTAACTTGAAATGAATCAATGGCATTATCAAAAATTTTATTAGTTGATTATTGATCGTATCCACTCAGATTAAAATAGTACTTCGTACAGCATAGTTATTATTTCACAGTCTCTCAACTAGCTGCCTCTAAAACATCCAATTAATTGGATCGAAATCAGAAGTGTATGCCTTTCGCATACTCTCTTGGCATACAGCCTCCGAGGTCATCAGTTCGATGGCATATTAGGCAGATTTCTCGCATACTAACAATTGGTCTGGCATACGGAGTGCATACACGCGGCATATTAATATTTTTGACTAAGGAAGATTAGAAATTTCCCAACTTGTAAGAGTACATTTAAATAAGACCTCAGATAAAACCTGGAATATGGGTGCAACAAATCAATCCTTGTGAGAGAACTGTTTAACATGACCTAAAATATATATAAAAAAAGATAAATTTTTTCGATAAGTTGGAGATGGGAATTTTCAGCACTGTAGAGTTGCGAATGTCGAATAGTTGAGTTGAGAATTTCGAATCGTTTAGTTGGGAAATTTCTTGTTTCAACCCCCTAAAATATATTTTGTGTAACGGCACTGGTGCGGACCCCTAGGCTACACAGGCAACCTATGCCTAAATCCCTGAAAGGATGAATGTGTAAATCATCGGGTCAGTACTAGAACTAGACAACTAAAAATCAGCAACCTATCCAAATCCCCATGCAAACCCATTTTGTGCCAATTTTGCAGTTGTCTAGCTGTAGTACTGACCCGACGAAATGGCGAAGTGGCATTAGACCCACTGACCGGTGACGGACACGGTGAGGTCGAGGCTGAACTGAGAGACTTCTCGTTGTCGTCCGGAAGATCCACGGAGCTCATGCGGACGTTCTTGGCGGTAAGTAGGTGCCGCCGGCTGCCGTGGACAGGACTCTGGGGAGCTGCAACGAGAGATTCTCGATATAGAAAAACCCTGATAGTAACACCTTAGGCCTCTGAGGCCTTCCTACTTACTCCCCTTAACGTTCAATCTTCTGGTATTCCTCACAGTACATAAATATGAATGACTTCTTACATTTATCTATATACTCACATTATCTCTGCAAAAAAAGGCTGGTTTGTAAAGTAGTTGTTGATTTATTTCTCCCTGTTACAACATCTGGCTAAAAGTTTGGCGCGTTCATGAACAGTCGACTTCTGGTTTCTGCAGATGTTGTAATTATCTCCAACAAGTGAGGTTTACTGTTAAATTTTAAGACTCTGTTTAATTTAACGTTTGGTCTTTATCACATACAATTTAATTTTGTTGTGTTCACTTTCAGTGGCACCTATGTTAGCAGGGACTGGTAAACCAGCACCTGCAGATTGAGTCCCATTCTTGTAACGAATTCGTATAGGCTTTTTTGCCTCTATTCAGGATACCATAATATGCAAGCATAGCTATTCAGGATACCATAACATGTAATCATAGCTATTCAGGATACCATAATATGTAAGCATAGCTATTCAGGATACCATAAAAGCATGCAATGCATGCTTTTTATAAACCATGCATACCATTTTCATATGCTATATTTCTTTAGTATCACAATATCTGCCTAAAGCCGGGATTACACAATATAGAAAAATCTATATATAGCTGAGAAAAAACGTTTATAGCCCAATCAAAAAGTTTTACAGCTGTAGTAGCTGGTATGTTCTTGATGAAATCAACCAGTTCTTTTCGAGATGCTTTACTTCTTGAGTGAGAATGTGCACCTCTAGCTCTGCTATATGAGCTATATAGCTTAGCTACAATAGTTCCGTTTCATCTTACCGACAACCGATAAGTAGCTCATTTCCAGCTATATAACACTTGATTTTGACTATATAGCTGTTTTCGTATGACATTTTGGAAAAACTTGTAGCACACTGATATATAACTCAGCTATATAGCTGTTTTGTTACATAGTGTAAACCCGGTTTAACACGTCACCGACACTTGATGAAAAGTCCAATATGTAGTCAAATATCGAATTACACCTTGTGCTCGAATTTCATGTAATACCCTTTCATTTCATGTAATAATGAAATGAAGGATTGTGTAGATGACATACATACGATATATTGGTAAAAGTTCTAAATGTATTTATCATGTACTATCATTATTGGAAAGCCCATTAACAATCAGCGAAAAAGTTGTTAGTAGCGTAATGTTTGATCATGCAAAGTGCAATTCAGTCATCAGAAAATTAAAATATAAGGGGTTGGAATTCACCGTGTCGTGGTAAAATAGTGCAATATGTATATTGAATTAACTTCTGAATCACAAAGTTAACTTTACCAATCATAATCTAGAAACAAGTTTTGCGAAGCAAGTACGTAAGTTATTTAAAACAAATTTAACGTTAACATTTATTAAAAGTAGTTTGATAATAAAATGTTAGACTAAATCAAAGTGAGAATTTTAATACTTTAAATTAACTTTTGCAGTTTTAAACTTTGCAATTTATCTTCAACTTACCTTTTAAGATACTTTTTCAAAGCAATATAATTTGAATATTTATTTAGTTAAAAAGTAAAATTATGTTGATACTATATTCTCTTAACTACAACTCTTAAATTACAACAAACCATTTAATTATATATAGAATTAATATTTTATTAACAAATCACCCGAGATTCTACAGTGAACAACACATTTATGCTTCGTAAATAATTTATGTAATTAAATAAATACTAGCATGCCCGTTCGATAATTATCGCATGAACAACCCTCATATAAAATGAAGTTTAACGGTTCTACTCACAGATGGCAGCACTACTAATGGCTCGTTTAAAATCTGCTTGGAAACTAATTATTTTTAAAAGCATTAAAGAACACACGTTAATATTGATGAGACAAAAGTATGATTCGTCCCTGCTCAGGGATCGTCGCGTGTGAGGCCGCAAATGGGATCTTTACTACTGTAATAATATATATGATATTTTTAAGTTACCATTGCACAAAGTATATAAAAAGACTTCTTCTTTTATTTACTATTTTAGTCTAAAATTGCATTTTTTTTTTTTTAAATAACCAGCTTCAGTTTATGTTTCAAGCAAACCCCGATATGTTTTGGTTTATCTAATTTAGGCAATCATAACTGGAAATTCCCTCAACGAGAAATGCAACTAAGTCAATTTACCAGGCTTTCCTCCAGTGACATTTACTTATGCGACAGCCCAATAATTGAATTCTTATTGGACGAGGAAATAGTGCATCCACACAATGACAGATTAATTTAATTACGCGATCCAAACTGACGTAATAGACAACAACGTCTCTGCTCTAATGGATGCCGATGCCATTTCGTTAAAACTACCACAATACAGCAATGGATATTTGTTTAACCTATCCTGATGTAATTAAGTTGTACTGTAAGTAGCTAAGTAGGTGAACATTGGAGATTGCTTTAACGCCTATCGTTCATGGTTTTAATAGGGATGCAAGTTTGGGTTGCAATAAATTAGATTTAAAAGATCATGGCGTTTCATGATGCATTTTATTTTGGTTCTGGAAACGTTGTTTTTAAAAAAATATGCAAATTGACTATGTGGTGATGAGTTCATATACCCTATGGGCTCGTGTGATTACTTTGGTCTGACTGCGGATTATTATGTGCCGCAAGTAGAAGTTCCTCGGTTCGATTCCGAGTGTCTGCTGAGCGCACCGAGTTAGAAAGTGGCGACTCCGGATTACGAACAATATGCAACCTTCTGTCAACTCAACTTTCAATCACGAATGCAGCACCGGCGAAAATGCAACAACATCAACCACTGTTCACTTAATAACACTTTACGGACATTCATTCCTCCGTCCGACTCACTGTGAGAAGGGTACTATGCAGTGGTGGCTCGCCCACTACAGCAAGTACAGCCGGGCTGCACCTAATTTTATTATATTTTAAAACTAAAATTATATATTTTAATAATTTTCTTAAATGAAGATTAGAATTGGAAATGGAGATTAAATTTCAACTCTAAGTAAAAAAAAATCTCCGATAAATAGCAAGCGTGTTTCTGTAATACACAAATTCAGGAGAAGAAAAAACAAAAACTCCATTCAATCAAAATTGCAGCTAAAAAGTGAAGTTCGAAATCGGCTGCATCGTTGCCATGGCAACCTTACGCAGTATGACTTCTCCAGCACGCTAAAATGCAGGATGTGACGACACAAACGTAGCGCAAAAGGATTTTTTCAAATTAGCTGTACTAGGGATTTCGAATAAATGATTGGTTCATTGCTAAATAGGCGAGGCGGGGTGGAGGAAAACGATAATTTCGAAGAATCTCTCCAAACGGAAATAGTTTTCGATAAGTTTGCACGTGTGTTGTTGTTTCTTTACTTAAATTAATATTAAAATTGACCGATTCGCAAGTTTGATAGGAGGATTGATTTTATTTTCAAAAAATAAGTAAGTGTTTTCTATAATTTTTACATGTTATCTTTCATAAAAGTTGAAAGGAAACTTTGGTTTGAGTAATAAATTTTAAAGAATGTCCGTTCGTGCATGGTTGTGAAAAATGCGAGGGGGGGGGGGGGGGGTGTTACATGTTTTCGGCTGCACTACAATTTTTAACCACGGGCCGCCACTGGTACTATGGGGTCAGTTTATGTACCATATATTCCCACTTCGGCTCGAGTGAAGCGTAGCAAGCAAAACGACTCGATTCCGATTGATGCTCCAAACATGTCATGTTCACCCTTCGAGCACGAATGGACTGTAGTAGAGCGAATATGACGTCAACATCGTGATGCAAACATCTCAGATCTGATGGCACCAGACACGTGACTACCTTTCAAAATGTATGAATGAAAAAACGTTCGCGATTGACTTGTGATTTGGAAATAATAGTAAATGTGTTACTTCATGAAGTACAGGATATTTTTTATGAATGAACTAGAAAAACATTTATGAATGGATGACGTAGTAAACCACGTGTCTGAGGCCATACTTGTTGGCCTCAGTTTGATGTTAAATAGATTATAACCTTATGATTTTTCTACTATGGGGGATCCATGCTCGAAGTGTACACCACTCTAGAACTATCTTACTATAATCTCCCAATGCATTCTGTCTTGCAAATCTGAAATTTCTATAACATATTTTTTAGCCATGTCTTGCCAAAACTATACGTCTTGGATGAATGCAATAATTTGTTTTACCAATGGGAAGTTTGGGCACGATGACATTATAAGTGATTGTATGTCAAAAGTGAGGGGGCATATGCCCAGTTACTTTACAATTACTATGGAAACGTCTAAAATTTCAAAAAGTCATCTAAAATTTCACAAATTTTCCGCTTTGCTCCCCTAATTGCCGCCACTGAATTTGCAAGAGTTGTTCTCAAGCTATATTTCGTATTTGAAAGGAATTTTTTTCCGGTATTGATTGCTTATTTCTATAGGTGTTTAGGCACGTAAGTTCAGGATGTTAAAACTCTTCCCACTGAAAGTCAACTAAGAAAATTTAAACCGGTTTACTGTAAAAATCATAAAAATAGAGCTATTTTTTGGGGGGGAAGGGGGGGGGGATGCCTGAACCCCTGTGAGTATGGAGGGGAGGGGGAGGGTATTGATTACCACCCATACAGGAACACGCTGACGTTATGTTAGGTTTAGTTTGAATTAAAAATAAACATAACATGTTTTTGAAGGCTTTTGAAAACTCCCGGAAAATAGTTTTCAATAGGCTGTGATGAGGTCATTTTTATCTCAAACTAATCCCAACATGACGTCATCGTGTTTCATTACCTTGTATTTTGATTTCAGCAACAAAGGGAAAAGATCGCCAAACGGGGCCACGTAAACAAGATGCTCCAATACATACTTCGGAAATCATATTATATTATAAAAATACTCAAAATTTAAATTTGTTCTCTAAATTTATTTCATAATTAAGGAGAGATTTACTAATTTTAAAAATAGTTATTGACAATTGTTAGAAATAGTCAATGACAATCACAACTGTATCGATATTTGTCTGCCAACGTATTCCTGTTTACTTGAATGACAATAATTTATAGAGAAAAAAAAATATCAAGGGGGGAAGGGGGGAATTTGTTGAGGGAGAATTTTGTACACTTTAGGGGGGATTTTCTGCCCTAGGTGGGGGATAAGGACCTAAGTAAAACCGTTGCTCAGTCACTGAACATCCTTCCCCCCATGAAAAATTTATACCTATGTGCATGTTGGTGTTTATAAGTAATAATCTACTCTATTAACCAAAAGTCGTATTGAAAGGGAGGGGGTATGTTTACGGGACATCGCAGGCTGCGTCCCAGCTATACATTACATTGCGAGTGCGAGGATGAGTGGGCGGTGTTAGACGACTGGCCCAGCTGCTGGTGGTGCCGGCTCCGGTGCACGTGCTCGCTGGACTCCGGGCTGTCGAGCGAAAAGCTCTTCATGCGAAGGCTGAGCCGCTTCCGCTGGGGGCTGTGGGGAGCTGCAACGAAGAATAGACGCATTGTTAGAGTTGTACGAATAGACCGAAGTTTTAGTCTGGCACTGCACAGTCTGAATTTTATTTAAAGGGGTATAAAACTCATTTGACTTTAAAAAAAAAATTGCAGATATCATTATAATTATTATTTGACATATGTGTATAAAGCATATTAACGTAATCACGTGGTCAAATATTTAAAAAATAATAATTTTTCTTTTTAAAAATAAAAATTTACCAAAAAAGTGAAATTACTTATTTTTGGTATAAGTCAAGAAAATTATTTTCTGGAAAACTATATTTTTACATTTTTATAAACAAAAGAATGTGTACAACAAACTGTCTTTAAAAAATTTTTGCAAAAAAATATTAAAAAAAAAATCGCTAATTTCACTGATATCAAAATATTTTTTAAAAAAATAACAACCATATAATCTATACATAACTAATCACTAAAAACATATTAAATTAATATGTTTGAAAATGCACTGTAGCAAATTTCGCGAGGGGTTTCTTCAAATTGACCTGAACTTATAATCAGTTTAAAACCTAACATGAAAAAAGTAATCACTGAGTAAAATGAGCTCAAAGTTACGTATTCAGTTAATTTGGTACCAAAGATTAATATTTATTCTCAAAAATAATTAGTTGTACTTAACGTAGAAATATAATTTTAGTGTTGTTCGATTAAAAATAAAATGAACTATTTTTTAAAGCAATAAAATATTTTTGATGATAATGTGTACCATACCCAATTAAAAGGGTCTGTGCATGCAATTTATTTGACCAAGCTTTAACGAGGTGCCTACTTTAATACGACCTGTCAGCATTTAATTGGTTTGTATTTTTTTTACGTATTTACAAAGAAACGCGTTGTTTGATTTTTTTCAAGTTTGGCATGAACGTTGTTGTTTGAAGTCATTAAAATCGACGTATATGTTTTTTTTCTTATTGGCTGCGAGGACCACTGTTTCCAGAACTACTAGTATATTTTCTAAAACTATAAGCTCTTCTGTATAGAGCACTGTTTAATTGTTTTCCCAAGCTAAACGAGAAGTGTTTTAAATATTTTTTTAAAAACATTGTAAACACATAAATGAAAGTTTTTCATTAAATCCTTGTTTTACCAAAACTTACGTTTTTTTTTGTCTTAGGTTAAACTTATATTTTTACATATAAAAAATATGTCAAACTCAAACACCCAATTATTTTTTTTGTTTTCCTTGGATTGTTTTTTATATGTTAACTCCTGCATTTAAGGTTTCAGCGTCTGGTTATTTAATAAAAAAAATTCTCTAAGTACATATGCTTTTTTATAAACCATCAAAATTCTAATAGTTTTTATTGTCTAAAGATACTTCAAACCGTTATGCATGAACCCATATTTGAATTTGTGTAATTAGATGCGATTGTCAAGTTTGCATAATTTTATGGTAAGTAAACGAGCAGCTTTTTTAAAAAAAATTCCTAAAGAAAAGAAACATAGCTTTGAGAAAATGGGGATTTAGTGAAAAAATTTCGTATATTTAGTGCATAACATACAATGTTTTAAAAACTTATCTTAAACACTTCCAGTTTAGTTAGAAAAATAGAATGAAACAGCGATGTAGGCAGAAGAGCTTAGAGATTTAGAAAATATATAAATTTTAAATTGCATTTTTAAAAAATGTGCATACAACTAGATCCTTAAGCACAGTTTAGGGCCTATTCTAAGACATTGGAGCACGCCATCTAAATAAATGAAAGTTGGAAAATGTTTTTAACGTTTAATAACTATTTACTAATAAATTGAAGGGGCTAATCGTCAAAATTGCTTACATAATGGCAAAATAAAAATACGGGCAGAACAAAATTTCGTAAACAAACTAACTGTTGCCACTCCGCGTACAGAAAAATAGCGTTTTTCAATCACCTCGTAAGAGAAATATATATAAAGATATTTAGACCCATTTTCCAATAACCAAGGAAATGATTGTTGATCCAATTGGCGGAAAAGTAGTGTAAGTCCGACTTTGACTATTATTTTTGCCGCCTCAATTGAAATATGAGTTAGGGACTAAAATGGATAAAAGACTTTTAAACACTGAACTCTAACTGCAACTTCTGGAAGTCTCAAAACTTGTTTCCTGTACGGGCGCGTTGAAGCCAATGTGGAGGCAGCCATACTGTACCCCCAATTTTTTTAAAAAATGATTGAATGGTGTTTTTTAAAACCATAGTATTGTAGAAATGTTAAATGTATATAAATATTATATTTTCTTCTTATAGATTTAATTTTCATATTGCCAAACATAGTTTTTGCTCTTGCTTTTTAACTACTTCGACTTGCAAATGACTTTCTATTTTAGTAACAGATTGCATTTAAAATGAGTTTCAAAAGTAAATAGAAAAAACTCAGCCAAAAGCAATACGTGTCGGCTTATTTTAACATGAAAAATATACGAAATATTGCGATAGCGATGAAAGTGGGGTACAGGTGTTACCCCTTCAATTGGCTTCAAGTCAACAAAATGTCTTTCCCAATCCAGAAGTTACAGTTAGAGATCAGTGCTTTTAAGATGCTGATTAGTGTCTTCTGTTTCACGTGGTGTTTTTGTAGTAATTTGTGAAAATGTTAGGAAAATTACCATCACATTTCCAAATTCCATCTTTTTCCGTATAAAGCGTTTATACGTACAGCCGGGTGAAAAAAACGAACCACCAATGATTATTTCGTTAGTTTTTATAGTAGAGATAAACTTAATATACCAATTTGTATAGTATACGGTCTACTACACATTGATATACAAAAAATTTGCATAGGGGACTATCTTTATATTAAAATCCGCACCAACTTTAAAATTTCCAATAGCAACACCCACTTTTAATTCAATATTTAGAATCTACGACAAAATTTATCGTTTAATATCAATTTGCAAGTCATTTGGTTAAGTAGTTTTTTAATTATGAATAGCGAAAGTTTAGAACTCGTAATGTTAAATGAATTTCTTAAACTTTTAATCATATCTTTCGAAATAATAATTTTATTAAGCTGATATTTTTATATGTGTTACTTCTAAACGACCTAAATAAAATACACTAACTTTCATTACTTATATGTATATTTTTTAATTTTATTTAAATTAGTATATTAATATTCATAAAATTTATGATTAGCAACCAAGCTATATTTTGATAGTGATGGACTCAGAAAAACGTTTTATATACATATCTAAAATTTCATGATTTTTCTCTTTCTTCTTTTGTAGCTTTTTTGCTATATTAAAATGTGCATCAAATGATCATTTCAGGGGTCATAAACAAATTTAAAATCTACAGAACTTAACAGAAACCTTCACTAATTTTGAGAATTAAAAGCGCTGTGATCGCGTTGGCATAAAATTATAAATTCTTATATAAAGGCGAGGGGTATACGGGAGTGGTGAATGAATGACCACGGGAAAAGAAGAACCACGGCTAACGCCAAAACATTTTCTATCCGCTTCCTTCATTTCGTCGTCCAACAAATACTTAATTCAATGTGGAGGTAGCCCCTCAAATAAGATCGATACATATTGTCTAATATCTCTGCATATAAATGTAGGAAATTAACGAACATTTATATTTAGATTATTTTGAGGGCGGGGAACATTTTTTGCGCTATCAAAAGTATTTGTTGCTACTGAAAATTTTAAAGTTGGTGCGGATTCGAGTATGAAGATAGTTCCATATGCAAATTTTTTGTATGTCAATGTGTAGTAGACTTTATTACATACAAAATGGTATATTAAGTTCAGCTCTACTATATAAACTAACGAAATAATCATTGGTGGTTCGTTTTTTTTCCCCGGCTGTACATACTTGAAAAAATGAAGTGAACTGTTTAGGTTCAAATTAAGAATATCGCGGCTTTTAGAGACAAATACGAAAAACATAATATTGAATGTGTAAAAATGAATAATAAGAATTTTTAGTTATTATTTTTACATCTCTTCATAAGATTTATTACTTTTCTCACTTTTCATTAAGATCTTTTTTAACAAGTAGCAGTGTCATTTATAAAACTTTGCATTAAAAAAACTTTAATTATGATTAATTATATTTACTCTGTGTTTTAATTAAACAAATATTTCAACATTTTCTATTCGTTGTAATTTGTAATGACTGTGTTGCAAGGGAATTTACGGTGATATGTCAGTTTCATATGAATGCAATTTAAAAGAAGAAAATTTTTAAAAAATGAAGTTATATTTCCGTATACGTTTAATTACCTTCGTTTACTTAAGAGAATGTTTATAAAATTTTTGAATGGTAGTTCGAATTTATTTTGCAATATTTTTTCTCCATTCCCTTCAAAGCTGGGATTTTGCATGATTTTTGAAAGAAATTCGTAACGAAAAAATTAAGAGAAAATAATAATAATAATAATAATAATAAAAAAGAAATCTTAGCTTCCAATTTTTCGAAAAAAAAATTAAAGTTTGAATTTGCAACGTATGAGTTACAACTCTTAAATTTAGATATGAAAACAGTCCTATAGTCGTAGGTGTATATTAATGGGTTGGCTGCTAAGTGTAATTCCAAAAACAGAGTACAGAAATAAGAGAGTTTAAAGTCTGCAATTGGTATTGGCTGTAATGTTAAGTGGAATGATATGCGACTCAGTATTGGGCAACCTATTGGACTAGAAGCCACACAACTTAGCAGTCAAATGATAGATTTAGCTGCCTAGTGAATAGTCCTCTGACAGCTGGGCGACTTAGTCGTCCATGAATTTCCGCTTTTTTAAATAATACACATACACTTTAAATTCATAAAAATACATCGAGATTCATTCAAATCAACATCGAGAAATTCTCCAAGAACGCATTTTGGTCCAGAAAATAAAAAGAAATATTGTCTCATTATTGAGATACTATTTATAACAACAATAAGACAATATTGTTTTTGTTCTTTCTTATGAATCTACACAACACAGTTAAAAGTATTTGAGAACCAAAGGATGACAAAAGTTCTTAGAAGACATAGGAAGTTGAAGTTAAGAAGTTACAAATCGTCTAAAAGAAATGATTTACTAGACTATCTATAATTACTAATGAAAACACTATCAAAATTATTAAAATTTTAAGATCATAATTATTAGAACACAGAAATATTTCAATATAAAAATATTTAAAATATACTATTTGCAAATGCATGCAATTTTTCAAATATGTTGAGTGGTAAACTTAAAAGACAAACTAAAAGTAAATTATTTAATTGAAAACGTGGGTGCAAGAACAGGGCAGCTCCATTTTATTTCTGATTTAGAATTTTTCTCTTATATCAATAAATAGAGAAAATTCCCTATCGATTGGTATAAGAACGAGGCAGCTCTAAGCAATGGCTGTAGAGACAGATATAAAGAAAAAGGAGCGGTATTTTTTATTATTAGATGCAATAAACGCACAATGTTTCTGTCTTTCTTGAACAATTTTGAAAACAGGGGCTGCACTGTTCTTGCACCCAAGTATTCAATTATTATGTAGTTAAACGAGTTTTTCTGAATTTTGTAAGAATGTAATTTAACCTTAATGATAGAATGCACGAGAAAGCTTTACACTTGCAAATAGCTGCTGCAAATAAAAGGCATATGTGAGTTTCCCTAGCAGAAAGGTCAGCATACAACCTTCATTAAAAACCTGCATAAAACCTTCATAAAAACTGCAGTTATTTGTTTCAATGTCCTTTAAAAAACCTTCATAAAAAGTGCAGTTTTTTGCAGGTTTTATAAAGGTTTAATGCATTTTTCCTGGTAAAGAAAATTAAAGGGACATTGAAGGTTTTGTCTGCATAAAAACTGCAGTTTTCATGCAGGTTATTTGAAGGACATTGAAACAAAAAACTGCAGTTTTTATGCAGGTTTTTCGTTAAAGAAAATTGAAGGAAAATTAAAGGTTTTTGTCTGCATAAAAACTGCATTTTCCTTACAACAATTTCGATGCTGAATTTTTCAGCATTAAAATTTTAAACAAAACTGCATTTTTTGGGAGTTTTTTTGAAGTTTTTAATTTACCTGCATAAAACCTTCATATTCACAATTTTAATGAAGGTTTTATGCTGAGTTTTTTTGCTGGGTCGTCGCAAAACTTTTATTTGTTGTAAATCTACCACTGAATTCCACCTTAAAAAATGTCTTGAATGCATTGTTTAAGCGAGTTACCGTGCATTTTGTTTTGGCATTCAGCCAGTCGATTTGAGAAATATCGCATCATAATTTCAGGCTGTTCAAAACGACTGGTACCCCCTTAGAGATATCGTTCGGAAATTCTCTTCATCTCCAAGCAGTTTTCTTGGGCTTCTCCATTCCCTTTAGGGAGGCTTTTTTGAGAGTCTCGCATCATAATATTTTTTTTATTAGCATTCAACCTAAATTGGACCGAAATTAAATTCTGTAAATAATTTTTTTAAAAAGCACATCGTCGGTTTAGAAAGAAATCTAGATATATTTAAACCACAGATTTAGTATCCGATTCGTTGGGACTGGTTGGTGACGAAATCGAAGGTCAGCCAGCCGACAAAAAGGGATCGGAATAAATGACCTTACATTTCGTCGCCAACTAGTCTCAACCAAAGATAATGGTGGAGGAAAGATAGGTTCTAGTGCATGCGCAATAGCGCACAAAAGAAGCCCTCATCGCAATGCATCTTGGGATACTGACAACAGTTTCTTTATGTGCAGAACTTGAAAACTAGTCGGAGCGCATAAAAAGACATCATTGGCGCAATGCATCATGGGATATAGATTGCTGCGTAGAACTGGTCTGCTATACTTCACATTTTAGGACTTCACCTTTACACTCTCTCCTCCCTGATCTCAACGAATCGGATACTGAATCTGGTTTTT
Organism: Troglohyphantes excavatus; assembly: GCA_963932185.1. NCBI lineage: Eukaryota > Metazoa > Arthropoda > Arachnida > Araneae > Linyphiidae > Troglohyphantes > Troglohyphantes excavatus. The sequence continues at coordinate 58,857,091 of OZ010673.1, read as the reverse complement.
TAAATATAGCTGGTTTTCATTCTATGTCGATGCAATTAAAAACTTGCATCGATTTTCAACAAATTGGTGCTTTTGGACCCTTTATTACTTCAACTACCCATTTCTATTTGTCTGCCAAGTTAATATTTATACAACCATAGATAAAAAATATACGATATATGTTAAATGCAGAACATTCTTAAATAAAACAAACTTCATATGAAAGAAGATACATACAACTACATAACATCAAAAAGTATGGAAGTGGAAATAAGAACACCAAACCGTGCATAAAAACATCAATTTTGATAGATTCTCAACATATCATGCTGAAACATAGAATGCAACGCGTTTATGGTAAAGTTCCACAAATAGAATTTGAACATTTAGATACATGTAACAGATCATGCTGGAAAACGAAGAAAGGTTGGGATGTTTGGTTTGATGTGGATTTTTCGCAAAGTCAATAAAATTCTAAATGTAGTGCTTCTTAAGTCTGAGGGTTGCCATGCTTCTAGTAGATGCCCTGACCTATTAATAAACTGGACTATGTGCGACTTTTCCTCGATAAATGTCGTCTGCGTAAATTAAAAATCCGTTTTTAAAATTTCCAGGCATTTCAATGTTATGATGTGTTACTATTTTGACGTTATGCATTTTAAAATTGAACACGTGATTCTCTGGTTACGATGGTAACTACTGGCGAATGTAGCGCCCTCTACTGGTTAGCTGAATCAACTTGTCAGTCGAGAGCCAGGCTTCAACATGCGCGGACGCATGGTCTTGTAATCAAATGAATAATGTGTGTAACTTAAATGTTTTTAAAGCTGTTACACCTATACACCTAAAAGACCAAAGTGGTACTTCATTGTTAAAATACTCCAGAATCCCACTCCTAGCAATAACTCCGCTACAAATCTCTTATTATGATTTGTAGCGTTCCCAATCCGAGTCCAGCGGACAACGGATTGGGAACGTTACAAACAAAAAATGTCAAAATATTATAACTAATAATTATATCTATACGAATCTATTTTTTTTCTACGAATAAATTACTGATTATCTATAAGAAGTGTGAAATCAACCGAACACATTTTAATGCTCTTAAAAGAGATTTTGGGGTCGCCGTTCAAATTCGGTAACAAATAGACAAGTTGCGCGAGGTCCAGTTTGCCTGTAGGTTTGCGATTAAATGTAGACTAACAACAGACTCAGTTGCCGTCGATTTTCGAAATTGCGCCAATCCGCACCAAATCAAACATCTTCACCTAAAGAAACACATATAGAGAAGAAGATGTGTGATAGCTGGTGCAATAAATATCACGTCACCATTATAATTGTACAAATACCTGAGACAATTCTCCTGTTTCCACCACTGGCTGTTTCATAAAGAGACAAAAGAATGCATATGTAAGCAAAGCACAGAGGAAGGTGTGGATACATAAGCGAAACGAAATATTTAATTATCGGAGATTATCATGTACATTTATGCATTTCTACAGTTGAAAATAAATCCTTTAAAATTCTACAAAAAAAGTACAAAAAAACAACACACTTTTGTACTTGAAACAGAAAAATCAGGTAAGTTATGTTGGAATAGGCTATAAATTAAAACAAAAAACTATGGTATTTTATACAGAAAAAGCAAAAAGCCAAAGCCTATAGAGTGGAATATCAAAAAGCTAATATAGGGTGAATCTATCAGTTTCCGACCAGTTAAGGACTAATTTCCAGCCAGTTAAAGACCAATTTCTGACCAGTTAATGACCAATTTCCGACCAGTTAATGACCAATTTACGACCAGTTACGACTAATTTCCGACCAGTTAAGGACCAATTTCCGACCAGTTAAGGACCAATTTCCGACCAGTTATGACTAATTTCCGACCAGTTAAGGACCAATTTCCGACCAGTTAAGGACCAATTTCCGACCAGTTAAGGACCAATTTCTGACCAGTGTCAAAGGAGTGACTACTGCACTCGTAGACTTTAAAATGAAATTTACTTAAATTTTAAAAGGCATTGATTGAAAGGATTTTTAAAAAGATGACAATGATGTCTTAGTTTTAAATATGTTTTCTCTCCAAATGGTATGTGGTCGGTAACTGAGGAATTTACCCTATAGCATATTATTTCCATATTAAAAACTTATGCAACTATAAAAACACACACATTAATCTGATTTTCGATGTCTTAATGCGCAGCTGTGGGACAGCGACAATTCACTTATTTTTCAGAACAGATTTTTTTTTGCGTTACCTTGATGAATGGAGAAATGAACACTCCTCAGCGATTTCTGCCAATTAAAATAACTGCATTTCATCAACCACTATTAGGTACTAAACAGATTACGATTTGAGGATTCGAATTAGCTTTTAACCTCAAATGCGCGAAAAATGCACTTACCACACCCGGGCACTAAGCTACCTATTCACAAAAATAATGACATAGAAAGTGCTTTTATCATCAGACATATGCTAAATATATACATTATGATGTTAATTGCGGCGACATTGTAAGTTAAGTTGATGACTCCGATGTCGCTGCTGCGGCGACATCTAGAAACAAATTTGTATTATCACACATGTAGGGGCTCTAGGTTCTATACGGATTTAAACGCTTTTGCTGGGCGTTGAAGAGCGGACTTTCAAATAAAAACAATCGATACAACAAATTCTTTGGCCTTCAAGAGTTAATGACAAAGCAGGATCTTCAATCTTTCACAGAGACCATTGTAAATACTCCTGGAGTAGCTGATAGATCATAGTAAAAAGGACTTGTAGTTGCTGAAAGGTCATATCAAAAACTGCTCGGGGTGCAAAGGGTTAAAAACCTTGTGTTCCATCAAAATAACACGGAACTTGAACCCCAAACCGATTTTGAACGTTTGAAATTCGAACATTTAAACGTTCAAGCAAAATTACAAAGTAATTTCTACACGAAATATGAATAAGAAGTTTTTTTTAAAAGAATCGATTTATTTTTATATGCTACGATTTATTTTTATATATATATTTAGTAAAACAACATTTTGAATTGTCGTATATTATACATTTAGAAATTAAGGGTACTGTAGGAAAAAATGGAGTTCAATTTATAGGATCTCTAGTTTTTTCCAACAATATATCCAAGAAGAAGTTAGGGAGCAAGACGTTGGCCATTTGCTACCCCTTTCTTTGCATGCAATTATGTAATGGATATAAAGACATGTATTTCAAAAACTGGCAAATCCGACAAGTTTAATCTAAATGGACTAAATGCTATTTTGAAAGTATATTCTTCAAATATGCATATAACAAGATACAGGGGTTTCATTATTTGTTATTAATATTACCCGGTTATAAAGAATACAGTATCATGTATTTATAATTTCTTAATTAATATGGTAGTGCCTATATCTGAATTAGTAAATTAGTATAATAGATTAGATTTTTTTTATATAACTATATAAGTTTTGTTATATAAGAGTAAGTTTTGTTTTATGACTAATTATAAATTATGTTATATAATAATAAGTTTTGTTATTGTTATATAACAAAACTTATAGTTATATAAATGTTGTTATAAAACTATAAGTTCAGTTTAACTATATAAGTTCTGTGAGGTAAAGTTATTACTTGTTGTCCAATTATATAATTGTACAAAAAAAAGCAAAAAAAAAAAAAAAAAAAAAAAACTGAATTATATTTAATCCGAAATCTATAAATTTTAATTCGCATATCCAAAACGTTTTTGTCTTTTGACGTGAAACATTTCAAATATACTGACGATTAAGCGATTTTCGAAAATGTTAACTTTTTTTTTTCTCTGCTTAAAAGTATTAAACAGTTTTCACTTTATAAACTTGTTTATATTTCTTCTAAAATGTTAATGCTTAAGAAATAAGTTTTATGTTGTTCCTTGAAGCAAAAGATTTAGCAGCCATTTTTGGCGACGAAATCTAAGCGATAAAACTTTTTTCATTTCAAAGTGAACTGAAATTCAAAGAATATCAGTAAATGTCAAGTGTTGCACATGGGTATCAAAAACAGAAAGGCTGCATATGTTTTACAGGGTGCAGAAATAAAAAATAGTGAGATTGTAAGTGATCTGGGTGTGTTGGTAAATGAGGATTTTAAAATGAGTCATCAATGTACAGTGGCTAGCAAAAAAGCTAATAGAATGTTGGGGTATATCAGGAAAAGTGTTTAATCAAAATCTAAGGATATTATCTTGCCATTGTACAGAGGTTTAGTAAGGCCACATCTTGAGTATGCTGTACAGTTCTGGTCACCATATCTTAAAAAAGACATTGAATTGTTAGAGAAAATTCAGCACAGGGCTACTGAAATGGTTCAAGGGTCTTCAGGCATGAATTATGAAGATAGATTAAGAAATTTGAATATATATACTCTGGAAGAGAGAAGGGTTAGGTGAGATTTGATTCAACTATTCAAATTTATCAAACAAGGAGATGTGGAGGGTTTAGATTTTAATATGAGTGACAGAACGAGAGGTCATGGGTTTAAGTTAAACAAATCCCATTTTAATCGGAAAGGGAGAAAACACTATTTCTATAATAGGGTAATAGACAAATGGAACAACTTGCCAGTGAATGTTGTTAATTGTAAAGGAGTAACGGATTTTAAGAAGAAGTTAGATATGCATTGGGGATAGTTAGGAGGTACTAGATGGACGAACCTTGTTGAGCCTTGAGCCTGTTGTTGGTCGTCAATATTTGTATTTGTATTTGTATAAATGAGAATAACCTTAATGTTGCTCTCCAAAATGAAAAAAATATTGATATCGGATTTCGTCGCCAACAACGATTACTAAATCTATAGTTTAAATATGCATGGTTTTACTCCTACACCAACGATAATTTTTTTTATTTTGCAAAACATTTTCTCTGTGTGTGTTATGCTTTGAATTTATTTGTGAATAACGTGCCATCATTAAAAGATACTTTTTCTAATTATAAGTATCATTAATCATATTAAAAATCAACTCTCGCAAAATATCGAGGTATACATATCAAGTTTTGCAGTATCTTTATTGCAGAGAAGCACATTTGTTTGCAGTAACTGGCCCTAGATGTCGCTAAGTCGAGCTCACATGTTACAGTATATTTTTCGTAAGTATCAGATAGACAATATATTACTCTCAATATATTTATCTAAGCTTAAGTAATTGGATTGCAACTTTTCTAGATATCAGTAAGTCCATTAGCTTATCTTCTTGTAGTATGACAGTAAAATGCTTGATATAGACTTCTTGCCTTATTTATGAAAGCTTACTAATGATTAGCTAGATTGTTTGTTGGTATATATTTCTAGCATTGATTCGCGCAGATTACATGTGAGGCGATGTTTAGAAAGACAATTTTCCATGAGACGACATAGAAATGATCATACACGCAAATTTCCAGCTATATATTATGTAATATTACACGTAAAGCACATTACGTACAGGGCGTGAATGGGAACCAGCGACGTCAAATGAAAACTTTCTGATGGAAGGGTTTTGCATTGGCGACTAATCCCTGCTTCTACAATCTGCTGAAATGACGTTTTACGTAAAACTCTCCTGGGTGCTCTGGCACATTAGATTTTTTTTTACATTTGTTATTCTTAAATAACCTGAGAAACTAATGACACTTTACTTTACTCACAAAGCTTTATTTTCTGAGTTACTGTTTTGTGTGGCAGCAAAAAAGGCAGCTTTACATTTGAGTCGAATCAGTTGTTTCAGAATCAGCGACTAATCCTTAGAAATTAATCCCTATTTCTACAATCTTCTGAAATGACGTTTTAAGTAAAACTCTCCTGGATTCTCAGACACATCCGATTTATTTTACTTTTTTCATTCTTAAATAACCTGAGAAACTAATGACACTTTACTTTACTCAAAGAGCTTTATTTTCTGAGATACTTTATTGTATGGCAGCAAAACAAAAAAAAAACTTTGAATTTGTGTCGAATTAGCTGTTTTAGATCAGCGACTAATCCCTAGCGATTAATCCCTATTTCTACAATCTGCTAAAATAACGTTTTACGTAAAACTCTCCGGGATTCTCCGACACATCCGATTTTTTTACATTTGTTATTCTTAAATAATCTGAGAAATTAATGACACTTTATTTTACTCACAGAGCTTTATTTTCTGAGATACTTTATTGTATGGCAGCAAAACAAAAAAAAAACTTTACATTTGTGTCGAATTAGCTGTTTTAGATCAGCGATTAATCCCTATTTCTACAATCTTCTAAAATTCTGTTATGCGTAAAACTCTCCGGGATTCTCCGACACATCCGATTTTTTTACCTTTGTCATTCTTAAATAATCTGAGAAATTAATGACACTTTATTTTACTCACAGAGCTTTATTTTCTGAGATACTTTATTGTATGGCAGCAAAACAAAAAAAAACTTTGAATTTGTGTCGAATTAGCTGTTTTAGATCAGCGACTAATCCCTAGCGATTAATCCCTATTTCTACAATCTGCTAAAATAACGTTTTACGTAAAACTCTCCGGGATTCTCCGACACATCCGATTTTTTTACATTTGTTATTCTTAAATAATCTGAGAAATTAATGACACTTTATTTTACTCACAGAGCTTTATTTTCTGAGATACTTTATTGTATGGCAGCAAAACAAAAAAAAAACTTTACATTTGTGTCGAATTAGCTGTTTTAGATCAGCGATTAATCCCTATTTCTACAATCTTCTAAAATTCTGTTATGCGTAAAACTCTCCGGGATTCTCCGACACATCCGATTTTTTTACATTTGTCATTCTTAAATAATCTGAGAAATTAATGACACTTTATTTTACTCACAGAGCTTTATTTTCTGAGATACTTTATTGTATGGCAGCAAAACAAAAAAAAACTTTGAATTTGTGTCGAATTAGCTGTTTTAGATCAGCGACTAATCCCTAGCGATTAATCCCTATTTCTACAATCTGCTAAAATAACGTTTTACGTAAAACTCTCCGGGATTCTCCGACACATCCGATTTTTTTACATTTGTTATTCTTAAATAATCTGAGAAATTAATGACACTTTATTTTACTCACAGAGCTTTATTTTCTGAGATACTTTATTGTATGGCTGCAAAACAAAAAAACAACTTTACATTTGTGTCGAATTAGCTGTTTTAGATCAGCGATTAATCCCTATTTCTACAATCTTCTAAAATTCTGTTTTGCGTAAAACTCTCCGGGATTCTCCGACACATCCGATTTTTTTACATTTGTCATTCTTAAATAATCTGAGAAATTAATGACACTTTATTTTACTCACAGAGCTTTATTTTCTGAGATACTTTATTGTATGGCAGCAAAAAAAAAACTTTACATTTGTGTCGAATTAGCTGTTTCAGATCAGCGACTAATCTCTAGCGATCAATCCCTATTTCTACAATCTGCTAAAATAACGTTTTTCGTAAAACTCTCCGGGATTCTCCGACACATTCGATTTTTTTTACATTTATCATTCTTAAATTATCTGAGAAACTAATCACACGTTACTTTACACACAGAGTTTTTTTTCCTGAGATACTTTATGTCAGCAAAAAACACAACAGCTTCACATTTGTGTCGAATCAGTTGTTTCAGATTCAATTAATGACCGTCTTAGTTAATTATGCTAATTGATAGAAGGTTAGTATTTCTAGACTGGTATCACATGTTAACACGACGTCATTTATTCTTCATTTCATTTTTGAATTTTAAAATATGTCATTTATTCCTTTCGCCGAGACTGGGAATCGAACAAACTATCTGTCGATCCACACGCAGACGTTCTTATCCAATCAGTCACAATGAGGCACGACTTTAAAAAAATGTGCCCAGACCTTTCATTTTCCCCGAATTGTAAACTATCTGTCGATCCACACGCAGACGTTCTTATCCAATCAGTCACAATGAGGCACGACTTTAAAAAAATGTGCCCAGACCTTTCATTTTCCCCGAATTGTAAACTATCTGTCGATCCACACGCAGACGTTCTTATCCAATCAGTCACAATGAGGCACGACTTTAAAAAAATGTGCCCAGACCTTTCATTTTCCCCGAATTGTAAACTATCTGTCGATCCACACGCAGACGTTCTTATCCAATCAGTCACAATGAGGCACGACTTTAAAAAAATGTGCCCAGACCTTTCATTTTCCCCGAATTGTAAACTATCTGTCGATCCACACGCAGACGTTCTTATCCAATCAGTCACAATGAGGCACGACTTTAAAAAAATGTGCCCAGACCTTTCATTTTCCCCGAATTGTAAACTATCTGTCGATCCACACGCAGACGTTCTTATCCAATCAGTCACAATGAGGCACGAATTTAAAAAAATGTGCCCAGACCTTTCATTTTCCCCGAATTGTAAACTATCTGTCGATCCACACGCAGACGTTCTTATCCAATCAGTCACAATGAGGCACGACTTTAAAAAAATGTGCCCAGACCTTTCATTTTCCCCGAATTGTAAACTATCTGTCGATCCACACGCAGACGTTCTTATCCAATCAGTCACAATGAGGCACGACTTTAAAAAAATGTGCCCAGACCTTTCATTTTCCCCGAATTGTAAACTATCTGTCGATCCACACGCAGACGTTCTTATCCAATCAGTCACAATGAGGCACGACTTTAAAAAAATGTGCCCAGACCTTTCATTTTCCCCGAATTGTAAACTATCTGTCGATCCACACGCAGACGTTCTTATCCAATCAGTCACAATGAGGCACGAATTTAAAAAAATGTGCCCAGACCTTTCATTTTCCCCGAATTGTAAACTATCTGTCGATCCACACGCAGACGTTCTTATCCAATCAGTCACAATGAGGCACGAATTTAAAAAAATGTGCCCAGACCTTTCATTTTCCCCGAATTGTAAACTATCTGTCGATCCACACGCAGACGTTCTTATCCAATCAGTCACAATGAGGCACGACTTTAAAAAAATGTGCCCAGACCTTTCATTTTCCCCGAATTGTAAACTATCTGTCGATCCACACGCAGACGTTCTTATCCAATCAGTCACAATGAGGAACGACTTTAAAAAAATGTGCCCAGACCTTTCATTTTCCCCGAATTGTAAACTATCTGTCGATCCACACGCAGACGTTCTTATCCAATCAGTCACAATGAGGCACGAATTTAAAAAAAATGTGCCCAGACCTTTAATTTTCCCCGAATTGTAAAAATTTCACGGGGAAGACGCTTTATGTGCCAATGCTCTGATAGTAAAATATGGCTGGTTAATTGGCTGAAAGTAGTAGATATTTATCGGTGGATTAGTGAAGTGTCTGTAGACGTTTAGAAAAGATTACGGTTTGAAGTTTACGAGGAAAATACGACTCACCGATTGAAAAAAGGATTTCCGTTATTTAATGCACTGATCTCAGTGTGCGACACTGGTGACTGGTACTTGGTTACTTCTGAAACGTCGGGAAGGTCACGATGTCACGGTTTCTATGTATTTTATTAGGTAAAGTGCGACCGGCGTGGATCATATACACTGTTTTCCAGTGGCGGTCCGTGGTCGAAAATGTTAGTGCAGCCGAAATCATGTGAATCCCCCCCCCCCCCCCCACTACTTTCCACAACCCATACATGAACGTAAATTTTTTATCATTTACTACTCAAATCAAAGTTTCCTTTCAATTTTTACGAAATGATAACATGCGAAAAAAAATATAGAAAACACTTATTTTTTTTAAAATTAAAGCAATCCTCCTTCTTTTAAACATGCGAATCGGTCAATTTTAATATTAACTTAAATAACAAAACAACAGCAGGACCATGTCCTGAAACAACAGCACACAGTAAATTTATCACATAAACCATTACCGTTTGGAGATATTCTCGTAAGTTATCGTTTCACCCACCCATCCCAGCGTTTCACGGACGAGAAAATAAGAATAAAATTTCGGCTGTACCTTCTTATAAATGCAGTGCATTAGCATGGGGAGGAATCTCCATACTACTTAGAGGTTGCCATGGCAACGATGCAGCCGATTTCAAATTTCGCTTTTTGGTTGCAGTTTTGATTGAATGGAGTTTTTTCCCCTCCTGAATTGTACATTACGGTAACAGGCTTGATATTTATCGGATATTTTGTTTACTACTGTAGAAATTTCCTTTTCAATTCTAATTTTCATTTACAAAAATTAGTAAAATATCTGATTTTAGTTTTAAAATACTGAATTTAGGCGCAGCCCGGCTGTACCCGGCTGTAGTGGACGAGCCGCCACTGCTGTTTTCCCAAAGTTAAGCACGCGGCAGTAAATTCAACGTAAATCGAACATCGTAACTAGGCTGTGCTTAGTTACGATGTTCGATGTTACATTATGGGTTGGTACAAATAATGTATATAAATAATCTAATTTTGTATTTAAGAGGGATATTACGGTTCTCCTTAAACAGGTAAAAAAAACGACGGAAGATGTGAAATTACTTAGCCTACTTCCAAGGTATGGTATTCGTTGGGACTAGGACAACCAACGGATCGGAGTTTTAAAGGGGTTTCTCATGGATGTATGTGACGAAATGAACGTGGGTTTTGTGGAATTTTTGAAAGTAAGTAAGATGGACTGGTTGTCTCGGGACGGTATTCTATTCATCTAAGCAGGATATAGGCATCCAGGCTGTAAGAAAATGGGTACTCGAGAGTTTGCAGACAAAAAATTAGTTTTGAGACGGGGCCCGAATACTCACTGGCTTGTTGATAAAATGGGATTCAAAAATCAATCTTTGGAAAGTCAGGGTAGTAATCTGTTAAATAACTTTTCAAAAGTGTTTACAGCAGCTGAAGAAAATTCAGCAGGTAAATGTTCGGATATGAATATTAAAGAACAGTTAAGGGTATTTTACTGCAATGCAAAGATGTATAAGGAATAGTTGAAGCAGAAACCATCGATATAATTGGGATTACAGAAAGCTGGACAAATGTTGATGATTTAGCTACGTTATTAGAAATTAAAGGTTTACTATTAACACTATTTCTATAATAGGGCCATAGACAAATGGAACAACTTGCCAGTGAATGTTGTTAATTGTACAGGAGTGAATTATTTTAAGAAGAAGTTAGATATGCATTGGGGGATAGTTAGGAGATTCTAGCTGGACTAACCTTGTTGGACCTTGAGCCTGTTCTTGGTTCCTAATTAGCCTATTTCTGGAGAGCAAATTAAAATTTTGGCACATTTTATGAAATTTTCATATTAACTTCTTTTACCATAGTATTATATACTAGCAGATATTGACCTTCTATTTATTGCTGCAACCATTTCTCTTCGATTTTAAGCGATCACTCGTTCATAGTGCGTAGTAAAAACGAAAATTTTCCAATTATTTTCTTTGAGACATAATTTACCATAAATATCCACAAAAAATGAGAATAGTCTGTCAAAATGTAATACCTGAAAGATTCGTCTTTAAACTATGCCTAATTATAGCATATTTCTGGAGATAAAATATTTTTGCACATTATATGAAATTTTCATATTAACTTTTTCTACCACAGTAACTTTTAACCAACGAAATTAAAGCACGCATATCTGAACTAAGAATTTAGCTCGGTGCTTAACTTTTGAAAAGCAGTGTATCTGTGTCTTGAAACAAGAACTACCAATGTCCTGTAGGTTGTCATTGTTGAAGAATGCGTTAATGGACACCTGTCATCTTTTCACCTGCGTCAGTGAAATGTTGGTACCGTTTTAAATTTGATGCACTCAGATTGGAGTTTCTGAAATAATCAGTTTTATATCACACTTTTTCTTTTAATTGCTTGCAATATTCTTTTTTTTTGTTTTACGTAAGAGGGGGGCTGAAGCTCATTTGAAAATGTTGACTTACAAACGGGTAACGCCCTCTAGAAAATGAAACTTCTTAGATCTCAATTTATATTTTCAAATGATGTATATTAAGGGGCGTGGCGGTCTGGTCGGAAGAGTACCGATCTCATAATACGAAGATTATGGGTTAAATCTTTGGCTTGAAAAGCTCTTATTCGGAACATTGCAAATTCGATTTTCATCATCCGGGTCCGTTAAATATTCCTCTTAAAAAAGAGGCTGATGTACGTTAAATATGTCGGGGTCTAAATATCCTTAAGTTGATCGTGGTGTGGAATTTCGTTAAGTGGGGTACCCAAGTCAAGTGTTGTCCTCGTCATCCCACCATGACTTACAATATTTGAAAAAGCAGTGTTTCTGAGTCTTTCCTTCGGGATAGAACCTAAATGTTCGTCAATAGCCCATTGCTCATTTATATGCGACATTAATTTAATTAATCGCACTTTAAATGTATATTCCTTAGGCAGTTTATTAAAAAAAATTCTAGTAAACCGTCATTGAATGTAATAGAAAATACTACTAAAGGGAATTTTAACATAAACTGATTCCTTTTTGGATATCAATTTTCATATTTTACAACGAATGTGTTTGTAAACGAATTCAAATATAAAATAGCTTATTCGGTATTCAGAGTAGTAAATCTGCATTGAGACAAGATTTATCCATCTGAAATAACATGAATTCATATCCGCAATTAAACTAATCGTTTTCTTAATAATACATTCCCCCCGGATTGCGCTAAGATATTTTGATGTTAAAGTTGTACTACACATGCTACCCCGCTGCTAAATAATTTGTAAACGAATTAATTTTAATTTGCTTGGAATATCAATTAAGATATAGTGCTGTCCCAGATTTAAAGTGTTAGAATTATTCCAATTATACTCCTTGAACTTACAAGAACACCGGAAAGTCGTTTCTCTTAATCATTCTGGAATAAATGGCGACCTTTCGTTTTGTGAGGCTTATGCCTTTAAGGATATCAGTAATCCAGATACTTGAAGCTTAGGAAAAATATTTTATAGTTAGGGAAATCTGGAAAATGGTTCTATTTAGGTTATGGACAATTACGAATTTTATCCCGCAGTTAAATATATTTGATACGAGTTAAATTACTGTTCTACTCTGTGTGGTGTTTTCATCTGCGGTTGAGGTGTCAGTAAAATAATTTTGAGACGTAATATGTCAGCAAAATAATTTTGAGACGTAATATGTCAGCAAAATAATTTTGAGATGTAATATGTCAGCAAAATAATTTTGAGATGTAATATGTCAGCAAACGCTGCATATATATATGTTACCGTTAAAGTATACAATGCAGTTATTTCATAGAATACTTATTTATTCCATGAAATAACTGATCGTGTCCCTTAAAGTGTGTAATATGTTATTAATTTGACACTTTAACTAGTTATTCTATGAAATAACTAGGTATTCTATAAATTAACGAATGAGAGACAGTTAAAGTGTAAAATAAACAATTTATCTAAAATGAAATTAAACTAATGATAGACAATTAAAATGAAAAAGAAGCAATTTATCTAATTTATGCAGCGTATAAATGGTATTTATGGAAACGTACCATAAAAACTGGGATCAGGAATATAATTGTTTTATGCGGCCGTTTCTTGTGCCCAATTGGAAAAATCCTTCTTCGGTTATTTTTATGATGATAGCTAAAATAGATTTGGCATCACCTTTTCCACTGTCAACTTCAGGCACTGGGATACGGACGGTAAACCCCACATAGGCTTCAGAATGAGATTTATCCGACATTAATTTAATTTATTTTACACTTTAACGGGCTGCAGATCGTTATTCTATGAAATAACTAGTTAAACCATGAAATGCAAGAGAGTTTTACACTTTAACGGACACGATCAGTTATTTCATGGAATAACTAGGTATTCTATGAAATAACGGATTTCATACTTTAACGGTAACATATATACAATTAATAAGCTTTTTCTTTGCATCAAAACTTGTGGATTTTTTATAATCCAAATTTGATAATGAGGTTTGTGTATGTATACGTGCACAAAAAATTACAGTTGTACTCTCCGTACTTTTTATTTATCACAAAATTATCTATCTCCTTCTTTTGGATTACGTATTTCTATAGGATTTTAACGATTATTTTTTAAATAAGAATTTTAAGAATATATAATTACAAAAATTTGTAATATTTGCATACTGTTTATTTGTTATAAAAATATTTTTATCTTCCTATATTGGAACAGATTTAATATGCGTATGGAATCAGATTTTTCAATAAATGGTCATAGTATTTTTTGTTCTATTTTTTATGTAGTTGTAATTGTTATACTAGTCGTATTTTAATAGTAATACTCGTGTTATTATATAATACCTATGGGGTCGAGTAGGGCGTGAAATTATTCCATTTATTTGTAAATTTAGTTCAATTCAAAGTGTATATATTTCTTAACAACATGCTTTTGAGTAACATTGCAAAATTTATAGAATTGTGACTGGAACTTGCGTCTACGTTTTGGCACTAGTTTTTCCATTAAAAAAAGTGTCTCATATTGATGATCAATTTTTTTAAAAGTTGCACCTAATTGTTAAAAAAATGTGTACTACAAGTATTATTTTTGATGAATGAAAACCATGTAGATAATAGACAAAAAGATTTAAAAGCTGGAAAACGATTTTTTCTTAATGAGTTTTTTTTAAAATTAATTTTATATTTGCCATTCTTGTGTTACTTTTATGCACAAATACATCCAAGTTAAATCTTTTAATAAGTTTTTAAGCAAACCACGCACTTTTGAAGTGAGAGGTAGATTAGGGGGGCCCTTTGAAGTAAGAGGTAGGTTAATCTTCTTTGATTGGTGCATGAAATCCACGTGGTTTGAATGCACCAATCACAGAAGATTTTACACAAGCTAACGCTCGTTTATTGCGTCAGTGTACAATAGGCCTTACAATGTAATAGAAATGGAGAGATACGCTTCGTAACATAAATATTTTAAAGGATATAAATTCAAAGTGTTCCATAAAGGTGTCCCTGATTTTAAAATAAATTACTCGGCAACGAATATTGATAGTAGAGTGAAACAAATGGTATGTTTATTTTGAAAGTCGTAAAAATTCGATATATAAGTTTCAAAATTACTTACAAATGTTACCGACAGCTGGCGCTGTACGTTGGAACAAGCATGGATTGGCCTCCAAACTCACCCGATCTTACCATATGCGATTACTATTTGTACGGCTTACAAATGTTGTCGAAAGGTGGCGCTGTACGCTGTAGTCGCAGTATGGTGTCCGAGAAATAGGCTATAAACGGTGATGCGCACACAAGCAGTCGTTGCTATCACATCACAGTCGATTCGAAATGTATACCTTTCGTAGCAGAAATGTCACAAACGAAGAATAATTAAATGTCCACTCACCTTCTGTAGTGTGTGAACAAAAATGAACGCACATGCCTCATAGATCAACTCTTTAAGTTCGTCCAGTGTTGCAGGATTGTTCTGTAAAACAGTGCCCAGCAATGCACTCCACAAAAAGTTGTAGTCACATGGGTAGTGGGTATGGAGGCCAATCCATGCGTACAGCGTTACCTTCCGGCAACGTTTTTAACTAATTTTGAAACTACAGTATCAGATTTTGACGGGTTTGAAAATATACATACCTCTTGTTTCATTCTTATATATATCTCCGTTTTTCGCGTTATTTTATTTTAAAATCAGGGAGTCTGTTGTCCCTGCAGAAATTGTGTGTTGTTTACAATTTTTTTAACTAAAATGTTTCATATTCATTGCTTAGTTTTGTTTCTTCAAAAATGAAGATGATCAAAATGAAAAGTTAACCGACTGTGTTTATTAAACCGGAACTTTTTTAGTCAAATATATCATCAACCCTTTGTGTTCTATATTCAGTGGTACTAGAATTTCATTTCGACTATGCAGTTCAACTGAAAACATTTTACTGCCATGCTTATAGGGGCGCTTAGTCCTAGTAATTAATTTAATCCATACTCTAATAATATAAATAGACCTGAAAAGATTAAACATGTAACAACAGTTTAACACTTTGCTGACAACCCGGTGTTTCTAATGACATTTGTTTATACAGTTTTCAAATCTGGAAATAATATAAGTTTTGATAGTAGCTTTTTTCATATTTTAATTGTTATCTTAGTTTGGATTGCGATTAGGCTTGAAATGTAAACCCCTGTTTACACTGCATAGTAAAACAGCTATATAAAAGAGTTATACAGCTGGGAATTCGTAGCCGAGCTATATAGCTATGCCTAAAAATGTTTTTTAGCCCGAGCTAAAAGTTTTGTAGCTGTAGCAGCTGGAATATAACCAGATAAATAAACAGATGACTTCAAGATGGCATGTAATATACAGTTGATTTATGTAGATTTGATTAAAAACGTTTATAGGCCAATCAAAAAATTTTGTAGGTGTAGCAGCTGGCGTGTACAACCAGTTTTTTTCGAGATGCTTTACTTCTTGAGAGCGCGCATGTCAGTGGCGGCCCGTGGTCGAAAATGTTAGTGCAGCCGAAATCATGTGACCCCCCCCCCCTTCTTTGAAAAAAAAAAAACTTTTTCAAACTTTCAAAAGCCATTTCTGGGATATTTATCGAAAAAAATCCTCAAACTTTGAGGAATCGGCAAAACAAAAAAAAATATAGACATTCGCTATCTTTAAATCTTACGTCAAATTCCATTATTATGGTATCCAAAATTTCAAAATATAACATTTTAAATTTCTTAAACACATCTTCGTGAGTTTGGAAGTCATCTTGTCTTTTGAAAACAATTTCTGTTTTCGAATTCGCAATTTCAAAAATACGTTTGAACGTGTTCTCATTATGGTTTTGTCTTATAATGTTCTGAATTACCTTGACTTGCTGAAGACAATAATTTATATCTAAAGATTTTTTTTGAAGAATGTCATATAAAACATCTGTTTGTTGAAAAATAAAATAAAAAATTAAAGATAAAAGTGTGAATCCAAAATCATTAAAATAATTCAGAAATCCATTTGTCCATCGAATTGCTCCCATTCACTCCCTCAACAGCCATTCCTTCCACAGGGTTGCGAAACAGCACTTATCAATACCGCCAAAGCTGAAACAATTATCGAGCCAAGGGGCTTTTCCTCCATCAGGCAAAGCGATCTAGAGATGCTAGTAAAATACTCGGTCCCCTCCCCACAAGTCCCGCCGATTCAAACACGGGAGCCAATCAATTCACAGAATTCCCAACTACAGCTCGAGTTGAAAAAATCCTTTTGAGCTGCGTTTGTGACGTCACAGCCTCATTTTAACGTGAAGGGGAAGTCATACCACGTAAGGTTGTCATGGCAACGATGCAGCCGATTTCTGACTTCGCTTTTTAGCTGCAATTTTCATTGACTGAAGTTTTTTTCCTTTCTGAATTGTGCATTACGGCAAAAATGTTTGCTATTTATCGGAGATTTTGTTTACTACCGTAGAAATTTCATTTTCAATTATAATCTTCATTTAAGAAAATTAGTAAAATATCTGATTTTAGTTTTTGATGAATTTAGGTGCAGCCCGGCTGTACTTGCTGTAGTGGGCGAGCCGCCACTGGCGCATGTGCAAGCCTTCCGACGACATTTATAGCGTTAGTGCTACAACAAAAAATGCGCATCCAGCTCGTCTATATAGTTCAGCTACATATTTCTTTTTGATCTTACAGACAATCGATGGGTAGCTAATTTCCAGCAATATATCTCTTGATTTGAACTATACAGCCGGGCTAGCAATATATCTCTTGATTTGAACTATACAGCCGGGCTATATAGCTTTTTATAGGTGGAGTTTTCAAAAACTTGCAGCACTGATATATAACTCGGCTATATAGCTGTTTTGCTTATATAGTGTATATCCAGATTAGGAAATGCACGAGAGCCGATGCATTTCAACTTTCGGTACTTGAAAGCTTTTAGCTTGAAATAGCCAGCCAGCAACAAGGAGTATAGAAGATCTAGAGAAGACATGGGAATTGAAGCTATTCTGGTAATATTAGCTACCAAAAATATATTATTTAGCCCTAACTGAAGATGATATTAGTTAAAGATAGTTATTTATTCTATTGACAACTGGAATTTTGATTTTTGTTAAGTTATATAATTTTAGACCAGAGCTTTGGTGCCTGACTAATACCACGTAAAGAAAGTGGACAATGCCTTTTAACTTCTCGTTCAACGTCATCATAAGAAGTGATAGAAACAGATAGATTCGTTTTTCGTCGCTGTTGATTGGCCGAAAGAAGATCTCTTCTTATGATGATGTCGAACGAGGAGTGAAAATGCCTTGTCCACCTTCTTCAGGTAATGTTGGCCTGACTCCAGGGTTTCGGTACCGTGTACCATATCTGTGGACTAAAACAAGAAGGACGAATGTCATTATTGACTGTTTCGAGAAAAATGGCTACAAAGTTTAGGCTAAAGTCTTGCTACAATGTTATAGAAATCACAGAATTGTTGGATTCGATTGAATTAGAGGATCTTGATGAAATTGTTTTCTATTTCAATTAGAAGTTTAAAATTGATATATTCAAAATAGTTTTTTAAAAAAAGGTTAAAATTGACATTTATCTTTCTTGTTACAAGCCACAGACATAGAGGTTCCATAATTTTTTTTCATCGAAGTATATATGGAGTGTCTTCTTTATATCGTCCATACTCTTTGGTCAGAAATGGGTTAATATTTTTTCAAAAATCAAAATGCAAAAAAGGTTAATGCAATGCAATTCGTTTAAAAAAACATAATATCAAATCATAAACAAAAATTCAATCTCAAGTCCGATGTGTGAATGTCAGGTTGCATGAATGCAGGGTATTTCGAAGAGAAAGTTTAAGGGTATGGAGAAAAAAGTGCAATGCTTGAAAAGTTTGGTGCGGGATACAGTGAAAAGAAAGAGAAAGCAGACAGAGGAAACACAAGAAGCAGGAACAGAAGTTTATTTATATGAATTTCAAGACGTACACAAATAGGAAAAAACAAGCACACAGCACATTTCCACATATAATAACTGAAATACACATATACAAGTAAATCAAAGAAAGAAGGTTTAATAGGCGTTTTTAAACAATTGGTAAATAAAAATAGATATTCAGAGATTTAAAAAGATTGAAATAAATTTTGATTCATTCATTTTAACTTTGAATTTCATTTTAGAGTGCCATTTCGATTAACAAGTGCTTAATGAGTGAGAAGTGTTCATTGATTGTCTGTTATAAAGTGTAAATCCGGAGTTTGTTGAATTGAGTATATATTTGCATAATCTACTTTAATTTCGGAATTACTTAAACAGATTAGGAACCGAAGAAGTTGCATTATTTGAGCCTTTCATGTCTGCCGTCACAAGAAAGGAGGATCTAACTCCAGACAAAAAAAAAAAACTTAACAGGAAATAAGAAAATCAAATTTATCACCTGCCCAAAGTTTTGATATTTTAAAAGGCTCTTATTGCCTGCCCTATACTAAGGAGAAAAACGTGCGTTTCAATTGTGCAGATTTTTAGTTTCTTGGAGATTTTTTGCAGAAAATTTCTAGGTGGAATCAAGCCTGTTTTTTTTATTACCGGTGATGAAATGGCAAAAATCGCTTCGAACTGGAGTTAGGAGCCAATATAAATTTCACTATAACTTACCATTTTATTTGATTTAAAGATTTTTAATGTCATAAAAAGGTGTATTTTTTAAGAACAAATCGGATAAGCTAAAATAAAATATTAGAGTTAGGATAGAGCCTTTTTACATATGACGGCAGATATGAAGTGTGTAAGTAAACTTGAAAGGAAGAATTCTGTAACTTAATCCTACTTTTCTCAACCAGAATAACTATTTAAAATGACCTAGATTGATCCAAGCGTATGTATTTTTAAGATTTTTGCGAAGTTTAGATTAAGAACAAACACGTGAGTTTATCATGTGTAGTGTAAACGGGGAAAGCTATAATGAAATGTGAAAGGAAGAGTGGGTATCGCAAGGTCGGAAAGTTGTGCAAATTCGGATAGGCAAATATGCTTAATATCTGATAGATATTTTTCGGTAAATGTAAATAGTATGATGCAATTTATGTATGATGTAATTTCATGATGCGAAAGAATTATAATTTTATTTAAAGTGTTAGCAAACATTACTACTTACAACTTTTCTGAGCATTTTTAACTTTGCGTGTAATGTTTTAAAAGTGAACGTGTTTTAATGTGAAATTATTAGTTAAAAGATGTTTCTGTACTAACTTTTGTTGAAGACATTTTAAGTAAAATTTAAGATTTTGAAAATTACCGGGTGTATTTTCTATTTATACTGACATAGGACATTTGTAAATAATTTTAAGAAGAATGCACATGATTAGTTAGGGTGTTTTTTTGCATAATTTGTGTTACATTTATGTAAAGTTAAATGTTTTAAAATTTAAAAAAAAAACGCATTTTCCTTAAAAATATGTTCCAATATATTTATAATACAGATCTTAACAAATTATAATTGAGATAAATTTTAAAATTACTTAACAAAGTAGAATAATTAAAGAAACCTAGAAAATAAAAATAATAATTTTCTGTTTATTTAAACAGGCAATTAAACACTATTTTTAGCTTTAGAGTCTTCTTTTCTGTTTATTTAAACAGGCAATTAAACACTATTTTTAGCTTTAGAGTCTTCTTTTCTGTTTATTTAAACAGGCAATTAAACACTATTTTTAGCTTTAGAGTCTTCTAAACATAAATAACGCTTTAACGACAAATTACATTTACGTTACTACAGACAATGCAATTACAATTAAAATATTAATGGGTATATCCTTTTTTCCATAATGTAATTTAGAGTTTCACGTCCAAAATTGAAATTCGTGATATTCTTAAGCCCCAACTTATCCTTACGCTTTATTTCATTTTTTTAAATCTTCAGTTTCATATTTATAGATTTATCACATAACACTAAAACTTCCTCGTCACTCTTAATTCGCAATCTAAAAATATATTATTCCGACCATTTGAAATCTGACTTTGAACATAGCGTCGTATGATGGCGTACATAAACGTTCCCAAAATACCATTTTGAAATTTGACATCGAGTCGCCAGGACATTAATAGAATTACATAGTTTTATAAATGCGAGTTGCATATGTAATTAAAATGAATTACAGACACATTTGTAAATCTCATACATTGACTGAACGCCTTAAGTAATATCATTATACAATTCCGACACATTTAAAACATGAATAACAACTTCGAGGATTTTCGGATAAGGTTTTCCCTTCTAAACGATCTATACGAATAACAAATCAACAGTAATCTCATATTGCGTTTCTGTATCACATTGCGTATACTAAAAGTAAACATTTAACATACAGCCGTAACTATACGCTTAAAACTCAACTGTAATTACATTGTGCTTTTGCAAAAAGCCCAACAAACTAGTCCGACAGCAGATGCATAATTCGCAGCAAACAATCATTTGTATTTTTACCATGATCAAGTCCTTATTGTTGTTTACTAGCCTTATTAACAATGCATGGCGTCTTAAAACATTGCATGTCTTGTATGTATGATAAGAATAGCAACGCTTAGGGATGCTAACGTCTTGTATTGTGGAATATTGGAAAATTAAAATGAATACCTAATTCCATGACATAATTGTGCCTCATCACATATGCTCATATGAAGTCCATACGTGATACAAATCCCCTTTAGACAAAAAACGTACTTTAACTGAACATCTAAAAATCGCTGTATTAATGTTGCAGTTGCCTCATGTTTGAACACGAATTGATGATACTCATCGAATCAACACTTATATCCAAACTCAAGTCCTTTGAAGAGTTTTTCATATACAAAACATTCCCGTGAAAAAAAAATCCGTGTCTGAAAAATTATTTTCCAACCTCCTATCAAAGGAATTAATAACTTCCTGTTTGACCACATAATACTCATATACAGTAAGATCAAATTTCTTCGCAAAAATTCAAACCTCATATTCTTGTACGACACAACTGTTCCTTATTAGGAAGGATTTTTATGCCTGACCACATACAGTTCGATATCGATCCTATGAAATTTATGTACACAGAAAATACATCAAACTATATATATTCCAGCGACTCTGAAACTCTTCAAATCGAATTTAACCACATTCCATCTGACCTAACATCCCTACGTCACATCAAAACCCATTTACGTAACACACTTATATATCATCATATTGAACATACAAAGCGTCTGGCACACAAAACTCCGTATCAAGATAGTAGCTATTCACCTGAAGTTGAGGCGTGGTCACCTTGACTGCTGGACACAGTCAGAAGGTACGACGACGAGGACGATGCTGAAGACGAGGCGTTGGACCTCGTCCATCGCTGGTGCTGGAGCGACGTGAGGCTGGAACTGTTGCTGCCCTGGTCCCTGGGGGAGGCACTCAAGGAATAGTCTTTATCCCCTCTTTCCTTCTTAGGGCCACCCCCGAGGTCTCCGGCTTGCTTCAGGAGTTGGTAGATGGGATCGACTCCAGCCTGCTGATTGTTCTCTGGTGGACGATAGGGGAAAGAATCGCCATTTTGTTAACCCATCAATTACCTTTATGTTTTATTTCAACTCAATATAACCCTGAACTGCAATAAGCACTAAAGAACTAAGTTTGTGAATGTGTTATGCGGCACTTTCAGCCAGTATACACGGCTAAGTTATTTACTGTCTAAGAGCTGAGAAATTATCCAATGATATTCTATATACTCCAGACACGTTTTTTTAATTAAGAAGCCTTAAGGCCCGTATACACGTGATAGTTTTCACTCTCAGACAGTTATTGAAAGTGACTTCCATAAACTTTAAGTCAATTTGCAGAATCCTCAAAATAGTAGAAGTGCTATTCGAAACAAGTGAATCCGAATTATTGCTTACCGTACTTTCAGACACTTGCAGAAGTAGAAACATTCTTGAAAGTGTTGTGACGTTTCATACGATTTTTCCAAGATCTTCCAGAATGTTTCGAATTTATAAATCGATTCGAGTGTAAACGATCGACGAGTCTTGCCGGGAAAACCCCGATAAAGCTCGAAATTCGGAAAGTAAATTGCTCTCATGCGTATCCCGGGCTGTGTTTATGAATGTTCTATGCGACTTATACCCTATATATACGAAAAATTTATTAACTGTCGAAGATCTATTAAATTATTCGAAAGTCGAAACTTTACTCCAAAGACGATATTTTATAATAAGAAGTTTTATATGACTTTCAGAAGAATCCTAAAATCCTTTCCATCACAGAAATCGGATAGTAATTTTACGATAAGAAGAATTTCCAAAAAACTGTCGGAGGGTGAATAACCCGAACGTGTAAACGGGCCCTTTACCCCAGATATTTTATGGACTTTGAGAATTCATTTCTAAAGAATGTCGCATTTGTTCTAGACATCGTGGTGGGTTAAAATGTTTCCTAACTTTAAGCTTCTTGGATTTTTAGAATTTTTGTGTACGCTTTCTTCTAAACTAGTCTTTTGTTCTATAATACTACCATTTACTTAGATCTTCAATTGTGGAACGTTTTAGGTGCTTTAACACTGATGACTTTAAAAAATTGAGTAGCCCAAATGAGCTAAAAAGAGTTATATGCACTTTTAACTATTTTGAAAAGTTCAAGAAAAAACGTCAGACGATTTAACTGGCTACAACGCTGTGGGAGATTTTGATTGAAGTTTTATATGTTCTTTTCATTGTAAAATTGAAGTCTAAGGAATAAATTGGCTAATTATGCCAAATTCTCATTTGGGATATGACTGCTTTTGCATTTTGGATACTTTGTTTTTAAAATCAAGTGTCAGTGTCTACCATCTAATTTAATATAAAATTGTTTAGGAAATTTTCGATATGGATGGATATTAAGCTCTTAAGCAAACCACAGATATACATTTTTATCTGCTGCGATTTTAAATAAACCGACGAAATACGCGAATAAAATAGACAGTTTAGAGATGACTTGCTTTGCGCTTGGCTTTCAAATTAGATTTTATTCTGTATAACTTTAGTTGTTAATATTCATAAATGTATCAAGAAACTTAACCAACGGAGTTAAAAAAATACAAGACATTTTTTACATATCAATAACAATTTTTAGAAATATTAATTCGGCTGTTAATGAAACCTTTGTTGTTCCGGTATTTCCCTCTTGTTGGCACACAATAGTTAACTCCAAACGATTAAACTAGTGTTTGTTCTCTGACAACACTTTCAATTCTAGGCTGATGAAGGGAGATGTGCCTCCCGAAAACATGCCTAGATTTTATGTATTTTTATAGCGTAGTTTTTACCTTGTATTTGTATTTTGATAACAGTTATTGTATCGAATTTATTATTCCATGTGCAACTTAAAATGTTTTTTGTAGATAATAGAGCCTTCTAGTTTCAAAACCAGTTAGATCACTTTTTTCGAATTTCATATTATAACATTAATTTTTAGTTATTCTACAGGTTTATCTGTACGCAAAGTTATTACCTTCCGAAGCAGCTAGGCAATATTCATTTTACGGCGAGAAAGTAGCGGTATGTTACAAAACCAGATAAGTAAAGAAATCAGTTTCAGAAGCTGACAAATCAAGATGCGCGTAGGCTACTGCGCATTAATAGCAGTGCAGTAATTAATCGCAAAATCAGATAGATCCCATGGCTTGGTTACAAAACCAGATAGATCCAAAATCAGAAGAAAATAATATATTTCTCAAAGTAATACTTATATAGAGCTAAAATTTGGTTCATACCAGTGTATCTGATACCAAATTGTGAAAAATAAACAAGATAAAATTCTTCCCTTAATTAGTATTTTGTTTCTCTTGAAAAATGTGTAATAAAGGTTGGTTTTGAAACTTGAGAACTTAGTTGTTTTATATTCTTTTAATTTCATCTTCCTTCAAAATTATAACGCGAAATATTACATCTAACAGTACAAATGCCGCTCTGTGAACTGTGCAATAGTATTTTTACTATTTATTTCTATTGAGGTAGATTTTGTTGAATTTTACAATACCTATTCTCAACTCATGAAAAATAAAGTGTGTAAATAATTTTTTGAAAAACCCTATTATATTCGAAATATTAAAGAGATCACAAATAAGTATTTTGTTAAATGTAAAAATTCAGGCAAAGTGTTTTTATTCTGAAAGCAGCAAAATGGTTAGAACAATTAAAACAAATTAATTTTGCCGAAATATTAAAAACACATCCTTAAATATCTTCAACTGCATTACTAAAATTTTAAAAGAAGTTATTATAAGTTATTTTGTACCTTTTTATTGTACAGTTAAGGGATTAAAAGCATTTGATTTTTGTAATCCAAATAGACCTACCTGATATGGAACTTGCTATTCTTTTTCAAAAGCTGTACTTGAGAGCTTTATATTTCTATCCGAAAGTTGAACCTTGACAGGCACTCAACTTTTCCACACAATTTCTTTTCTAATTATTTTATTTCTAATTATATTTAACATCTTCACTTATTTATAAGTCCATGTCCAATTACCACCATACGGTATATACAACGAGATAACACAAGTGATTCGCAAGCATCATAAATAAAACTTCATTTTCACTTTATATCCACGCTATCTGAAGTCGCCATTTTTAAATCGTAATGTCCTTTCCAAATTTCAACTTGTCTATGAAGTTGTCTTGTGGGAGGTGAAATTATTAATTGCGAAGCAATATTTTTTCTTCCCAAAATATTAGTTTCCATTTAAGACTATATTTTACGGTGTTAATAGAGGAACAGGAGATGCAGAAGGTAGAAACGGAAAAAAGTTTAATTTTTACAAAGGGTAAAGAAAAAAAGGAAACACAAAGCCAAGCGATTCTATTACAATAAGCATCACTACAACACATAAAAACACACAACAAACTGCACAAACAAGCATTACAGGTAGCGAATAGCGCGCCATTCTAAAAACATTAAAACAGCTCATATTAATTTTGAGCCTTTAAAGCACATACAGTGACAAGAACGAAATCTAATGACGAAACAAAACTAAAACAATCACGAAGAAGCTGAAAGATTAAAAATAATTTCTAATAAATATATAACAAATGGCAGTTTTAAACTTTTTTGCACAAATTTTACTAATTGGCTTTATTTATTTGCAAGAATTCCTCTTTAAATTCTGACAACAAGAAATGACAATTTGAACAAATGTAAGTTTTCGAACGCGTAAATTGAGTAACAGTTCTTTAAAGATATTTCTTTAGTTTGATGCGTCATTTAGAGTTTTTATTAGAATTTAGAGAGTATTTATAATGCAATACAATGAAGCATTATAGGAAAGATGATTAACTAAACATTTAACATGTTTAATTGTAGGCAGAAAACATAAGATGTTAATAATATCTACAAACAAAAGAAAATTTAGCATTTTGCATTTCCTTTTCCAATATTTTCTATAGATTATATTTCCTTCGAAATCTACTTCCTTCTTTCTTTCCTATATAAAGTTCTTACATGTGTTATAAATTATGAACGAGACTTACTACATTTTGTTTTAAATAAAATTTTATATTTTAGTAGTGTATTTACTGTACCTGAAAATATACCTTTTGTCTGATGAGTTTATTTTCAAAAGAGAGCATTTCCTGAAAGTTCCAATCGAAAATTTTCCCTTTTGAAAGTAAGCTTCTCAACTATATTAAATCATTTGTGTAATATTTTCATTAACAACCATTTTCAAAATCGAAACTTTTTCTAAGTTTCCAATAGAAAAAAAATATTGGAAATATATTTTACCACACCTTAAAGGGTGAAACAAATACATTATATATAACTTTACAGGAATGTTACACAATAAAATTATACACTAAAACTATTTTAAAAGTTTCCAAATCAAAAACTAAATATTTAAGAATTACAATTAAATTCATTTTTTTTTTACAATTAGGAAATACAATAAAATGCTTTAAATTGTTGCAAATTGAAGAAAATAAAATAAAAGGTTTTTTAGTCCATTAAACGTAACCATACAAAATAAAAGAATAAAAAAATATTCTTAAATGGTGTTAAAATAAAATAACGACTTAAAAAGAATTTTTGGAAAATTGAATTTAATATTTTATATTTTAAATGTGAATGAGTCGTTTTTTAAATTCTGATTAAAATAATTAATTCCTACGCTTTTGTAGACGAGACTACCTTAAACTTGTTTTTAGTTTACTTTAAGAAAGATTACTTTAAGTTAGAAAAATCATATTATTCATTTTAGAAGAATTTAATCAACATTTATAACCTTTTAAACATATACTTTTTACTTATAACCTTTAAAATAATGAACTCTAAGAACACGACGTCGTTAAACAAACAAAACAAAAACGCTTGCTTCGATTTCATCATAGTTTCGTGTATAAAAATATCGTTTGCTATTTCTCGAAGCAAGTGTTTGTTTTTCACCAATGAAAAATGGATAATTTATCCTTCTACATTTAATTATGACGCCAGGTGGCGCATAATGTTCATTACGCAACGCAAATTATTCACAAATATATTCGTTTGGTGTGAAAATCTAATCAAATTCTCTAAATCTATTCAACTTCTTTTAAAAAATCTGTTGTTCACCAACGTACTTTCGTCCTCTGGCTCTGGAACGGCAATTTTGGTTTCGATCTCAGATGTCGATTTCTGCCGCCGCAACAGCCTAGGCTTGGGCTACAATAAAAAAAATACATTTTATATACGCAGTAAAAGAAAATACTCATTTATATATACTTTACCCCACACGACTTTTTGCTTCCGAATTCCAAATTTCTTCCAAGACATTACGCATGAAAGAGTAAGCGACAAATCTGTTCGAATTCTGTCTGCCATGCATCAAGATATATTTTGAGTTTCGTGGAATAGTCGTGGATTATTGTATTGTTGTGTGGACTCAAGGAATTATTATTGATTTCTATTTGGACATGAATACTCAAATAAATTTATTGATTAAGACATCGGTTTTAAATCTAGTAAAAAAATTATTTTGTATGAAAATGCATTTGCATATCGCAAAATGCATTTGATTTTATACATGTAATATATATATTGCGATGATGATTTCTCTGACTCAATCTGATTGATGATAATCCCCAAAAGTCCCTGTTTATATAAATGAAAAGTCCCTATGAGAGGACACATTGTATTATTCAAAATGTAATTCTGATCCTGTAATTCCTGTCTAAGAAAATCTTTTTTCCATCCCAAATAACTTCTCTATCAGATTCCTGTTTTTGCTTTAATGCAATAGAGTTCTCATAAATTTTTGCTGACTTCAATTCCCAGAATAATTTAGTCATAATGACGGCTACGCGAATATTTTGGCACGGCTGTCCCACAGGAATACTTTCGTCTTTTTTTCAAGTGCGTTCAGATGAAAAATCCCTGGATTAAACCATTTCGGACCAATTAGCTGATTTCTTTGACTCAATCTGATTGATGATAATCCCTAAAAGTCCCTGTAAATATAAATGAAAAGTCCCTACAAGAGAACACACTATCATACAAAATGTAATCCTGATCCTGTAACATGTCGGCATCTTAATTTTTAGAGAAGGTTAGTCGAAAAAATATAGGAATAAGAGGGCTGATAAGTTAGGTTCAAAAGATTTATCCCTAAAATCTTTTGAACCTAAATTATTGGTCCTTATTTCTGTGTTTTTTCGACTGAACACCTCTTCCAAAAATCATGACCATTTTTCTCTAACTATAGAAACATTATACCATATCAATTCATACTTTCTGAAATATATCGACCATATTGCGATGATTTAATGGTTAATGGTTGTTTCAGAAAGTACAATTCGATATTATTTATAAGATAATTATGTAAAAACGCATTGTCAAAAATAGGTAATAAATTAGAAAAACCTTTGATTTTTTTGTCGATAATGATTAACCGAATTCTTTTGATTACGAGTCGTTTATAATGAAATTATTTCTTAAAATTTACAAAATACTTCAACATTTAGAAAGTTTGGTATTTGGATGAAAAATGTTATCGAGGAATATTGAAAAACCATTTTAGTAGTATTGGGATTTGTTTATAAATTTTGAGAGAGAGAATAAATTTAGATTGTCTAAGTGGACACCATTGTACCTAACAAAACAATTTTTAAATTAAAATTTATATGTAGCAGTTCTATTAAATAAAAACGCTGCAAAGTATTTTGCACTTTAAGTAAAGTTTTATAGGGAAAAATCTATTGAAGATTGATGCTGCTTACTTGACAAGCTCCTACCACTTTATCTTGGCACTCTGAATGGACATTTAGTTTGCATAACTTGCACCTGAGTCCTTGCCTTGAATGGCCTGAAATTGAAAAAGATTGTGTTAGTCAAGCACTGGAGTTGTCATAAACTAAAATGGTCATTTTTATTTCCTACTATTCCATACGAAATATTAGTTAATGAAAATATTGTCTTTATCGCTTCTCTGACTAATCCGAGATATTCGTGTTTATGGCAGATATATAAGTAATCTTGAGTTAATTTTTAAGGAAAGCGATTTAAGCCGGGTTTACACTATGTAGCAAAACAACTATATAGCCTATTTATGTAACAGTGTTAACAAGTTTTTGAAAACACCACTCGAAAACATCTAAATAGCCCAGATATATAGTCTAAATCAAGACCAGATCTATGTAGCTGGAAATGAGCTACCTATCGGTTGTTGGTAAGATCAAAGGGAACTGTGTAGCTGAGCTCTATAGCCGGGTTTTCTTGTAGCACGGCTATATAACTATCATCGGAAGACGTGCGCTCTCAAGAAGTAAAGCATCTCGAAGTTATCTGGTTGACTTCATCGAGTCGGATGTAAAGCATGTTAAAGTTCGGTTCCGGTTAAATGACCACTACGACGTTAAATTGATAATTGTGTTGTAATAGCTCGGTTTTTATTTAAGCAATCGACATCAAATAATGTGAAAAACCATCTTCTGAACAACTATTTTAAGATGATCAGGTTGCTTTGTTAAGATGAGTTGAACAGAAGCTGAGATTAGCAATATTAAATCACACTGCTCATTTTTGAGAAAGTACGGTTACTTAAATTTTAGTACGTCGTCGCTCATTTACGATGCAATTGTACGCAAAGAAAAGCGAGTACGTTCATGTACTCATTTTTAAGCACATTTTTTATAGTATATTACTAAAAAAACCGGAAATTCATGGACGACTAAGTCTCCCAGCTCTGCTAATGGGTGTGACCCCTAGTTCAATAGGTTGTCCAATACTGAGTTGAATTTCATTCCACTTAACATTACAGCCAATACCAACTGCAGGCTTTAAACGCTCTTATTTATTTACTCTGTTTTTGGACTTACACACTTTGCAGCAAACCCATCCATATACACTTGCGGCTATGTAACTGTTTTCATATCTAAATTTAAGAGTTGTAACTCTTAAGTTGCAAATTCAAACTTTAATTTTTTTTTTTCGGGAAATTGGAAGCTAAGATTTCTTTTTTATTATTATTATTTTCCCTGAATTTTTTCGTTACGATTTTCTTTCAAAAATCATGCAAATTCCCAGCTTTGAAAGGAATGGAGAAAAAATATTGCAAAATAAATTCGAACTACTATGCAAAAATTTTAGGCTCAGGTACTCATTTTTAAGTACCTTTTTCTACAGTGTACTCTGAGGGTTAAAGTGGACGGTTGTTGCTCTGTCATCAAAAAACGAGTTAAGGTTTCCTGTAATCAAAGTTTGCGTCTCACCTCTGAGTATCTCTTTACACTGATCACAGGCAGTTATTTTCTTGTAGGTGTACTCCTGAAAGACGTGGGCGATTTCTAAGGTCCCTGGAACAGCGGACAGAGGGCGGCAACCACTTTTGCTGTTCTTCTTGTCATTCTCGTTCCTGCAAAATGGAAATTAAATGTTGTTAGTGGAAAATATTTGCATATAATAACTTAAAAAGGCCGTTTTTCTTATATTACATCTATGAGGACTTTACACTTGTCAATTTAACACCTTGATATGGAGTGTAACCTTCGAGCATGAATGGACCGTAGTAGAGCGAATATGACGTCATACTCGTGATACCAACATCTCAGACCGAATGGCCTCAGACACGTGACTTCTTTTCAAAATTAGGAATTGAAAAATACTCGCGATTACCTGATGAATTGGGAAATGTGCAACAGTGATAATTTATGAATGGAATGACGTAATTTACCACGTGTCTGAGACCATACATGTTGGCCTCACTTTGACGTTAGCGAGATAATAACATTATGTTTTCTCTACTATGAAGGATCCATGCTCGAAGGGTGTAACTCGGCGTAGGTGCGGAACGCGTCCTTACCGACTCACCGGATCGAGTGCCATTGGCGTCGGTCATGTGCAATCTGACTTAGATGTTAAGCAGCTTAGTAGGAGAGAATCTTCTCTGCAAATAAAAGACGAAGTGTGGCACAATTGTACCTGTGTATAGAAAAATGTACCTAAGTACCAATCTCGCTAATTTAGTAAGGAGTACTTGATATTGGTGTGACATCATTGCATCTGAAGTGTAGAACGTCGCGAAGGGTCGAATTCGAACGTCTTCCCTCAGCATTTCATATTGAAGACCTGCCCTAAAGTCGGAGTCTTTGTTTAGGGAATTTTTAAAGAATCGGGTGTTGGTTTTAGACAAATATGTTTGTATGCAATTAATTTTGAGGTCTTAATGAATGAGTTTGTCTCGCATGATGGCCGTTCACCATCTTCCTGAATTTTTTTTTTTTGCATTTCTGAAGTGTATGCATCTTGGTTTTGTTGAATTTGGCTATTACAAGTGAGGCGTAAATTATAATTGGGTCTTATAGTAAAAGCGTAAAGTAGGCGTTTTTTTTGTCTAGTCTTAATTTAAATTTTCGATACGTAATGGGCCGGGCCAGCTTCGCTACAAAAATTTTAGAAAGTCGTCCAGAATATCCAACAAATTATACTGGTGTGTATACGGGACTGGTGCACGATACATCTGATCGGGGTCCAAAGTCCCGACGTCTATTGAAGGCGTTGGGTGCCAGTTCAGGTGTTTCCTCGTCATCTGACCATGGTTCTAAAATAACAAGGTGCATGTATGAATGTGTATGTGTTCCCGGGTCTTTCCTTCGAGATAGGCCCCGAACCGTCGCCAATAGCCCACTGTGCAGCTCTAGTGCGACGTTAATTAACAAACCAAACCAAACCAAACCAAACCAAAAACCGTAATGAGCCGGAGTCTGACCATGTCTACGCGGGTTATGTTGATTGTATGTTTAACATGGTTCGTCCATGTTAGATTACTATTTATTGTAAGGCCGCTTTTACATTTGACGACACGACACCGATAAATCGTATACGATTTCAGTGGCACGATATCGGGGTACGCAAAATACACATACGAAGCCGGGCGCTTTTTCACTAGCCGATACGGTAACGATATTGTCGTTGCCGATCAGACGATACAATTTATCGGAACGTTTTATCGTGGGCACGCGCCTTCCCTACTTCATCGTGACGACATTTTGTGTTTGTTTTGGAAAAACTTGTTGCCGTCTGCTGTAGTCTATTGTGTTTTTTTTAAAGTTTAATTATCGGCATGGCTTTTAAATTCTATATTGTAAACTTGTGTGATTGGGTAGACGGATTGACCTTGCTTTTAGCATTAGTGGATGCGATTGTGGCTAAAAGTGGGGGGGGGGGGGGTAGTAAAAATAGTGACCACCCATCCTACTATTGAAATAAAAAATATATTATATTAAATATTACGCATTTAAATATTCTCACTATTTTGTGTTATTTAAAGTATACCAAATTATAATACACAATAAATAAATATTTAATAGCATCATATTTAAGAAATTAATACAATAATTGATAATTTACAATAACTTTGATTTGAAACAAATTATATATTTTTTAAAGTTACGCATGGGAAGTTAAATTTACACATTATTGAATGTGTGTTCTTCGGAATTATATTTTTGATATGAAACACGTAGTTAATTCTCTTCGCTCGCACGAAAATAATAAAAAAAATGTGTCCATATCCTTTTATAGTCACTCAAATAAAACATAAAAAACGCCTTCAGGGTGTCTAACTTGTATGATTTCATGCACCCACAAGCGTTATGTTATTGCTCTCCTTTTAATTCTTCCCAAATACAGCGAATACAACAATCGCAATTTGTTTCAGTGTATAATTTGTTGCGATGCGCCATGTCGGGAACGAGAATAGGTGTGCTCTCGGCAAAAGACGACCGCGAAACGATTGTAAAAATTATCGTTTTCGGTGAACGATATCGGTGCAATGAAAAATTGACCACCAGACGATACGATAAAACGTTGTGTCGTCCCTTCTAAATCGTTCACGATTTATCTGTATCGTGTCGTTAAATGAAAAAGCGGCCTAAAGATCAAGATAATTTGCTTAAGAAAGTTGTTACCACGAGGTAAGTTACCACCTTACCTCGTAGTGTTTGCCCTGCGTGGTTGGGACTGAAGGATTTACACACCACTGCAGAATCATCGGCATAAACAGCTGTGAGGCAGTGTCTATTTTAGTCTATTTAACACGTTCATGAGGACGACCAATTCAGTCTACAAGTGCGACACGGGGTCAATTAACCACCTGCAGTAACTATCCGCAAGTGCGTCCCGGGGTCAATCGATACTGTTCTTTTTCCTTATTTAAAACGTATCCCCAGTACTCTGATAATTAATTATTTAGGAAAAGTCGCATGTTTTTCCAGTCTATAGTTGCAAACCAGTATTCCACGGTGGCAGGCCACGATTCATCTAAAAGTTCCCTAACTTAAAACGTTCCGTGCGGTACGCGTCATTTGACCCCGTGCAATTTTTTATTGAATTTTGTGAGGTTATTAGACATAATAACACACAACAATACTGTTTTCAACTCTATGTAAAGGTTCAAAGATTAAACAGCTATTTAATTTTTTAAAGTTTACCTCCCCCATGCTTAATACTAGGGAAGTTAGTTAAGTAGTCAATTGACTACACTGGACGTGTTAACACTGCAGCCGTTTCTTTAAGTTTAATAAGAGGAGACAATCGAGTGTTAAAAAGGACTAACTACTCTCTATCCATAACCATGAAGCCACAAATGCCAATAATTAGCAGATCAGTCGACGTTTTACCCAGAGAGTTGTAATATTAAATAGAGAGCGCCTTCAATACCAGACTCTCCTAAGGCCGCGGTGTCAACATTGAAAAGAAAAACCAACATCACGTGGTTATAGTGCTGCCACATTTGGCGTTCAGACTTCTGCAGGAGTTTCAAATTTGGCGCATTTTCTTCTTTTTTGGTGAAAAGGAGTTCTGTCCGTATTCAACTTCTTAACATATATGTATGTATTTACTTATTTTCAAACAATATGCGCTAAATATGTCCTCTTCATTAACGAAACGAAAATATTTTATTTGTGTTCAATACTCGAAGAAGCGAAACTCTTTATATTTCTCATGTTTTATTGTTCATATTTTCTTATTGAAGTATACGAAATAACAGTTGAAAAAACTTCGCTTATTGTAAATTTTTTACATAAAAACGTAATGCAATTATTTCAAAACTACAAAGTAAGAAAAATCTGCTTAATATATCTGTTAAACTCCCTTAAATTGTGCCACTCGTTAATAAAAACGATATTTAAATACAAAATTAAACACAAAACCATATTACAATACTTCGATATCGCTTAGTTCTGAAAGTCGCCAAGGCCTGTCAAGAGTAATATTGGTGCATGATTGAATTGGCATTTCCACAAATCACGTGGTTTCAATGATGCACACACGGAAATCAGCATTTTTATTCCTCTATTTGTATCATTACTCTATGCTCTCTATCCATAACAATGAAGCCACAAATGCCAATAATTAGCAGATCAGTCGATCTTTTAACCCGTTCTTGGTCGGTGTCGCATGTCATAATTTCAGCATTATCTGGTTCGTACGGTTACCATCACATGTAATCCGAAAAAGAGAAATATTACGCTAAGAAATATAATTTTGTCGCTACTCATCATTCTCATTAAATTTCATAATTACTGATTTGACTAAATATACTTTCTTTATAAATTTTTTGTATGTCTTGTTAACATATGGAAACCTAAATAGTCGTGCAGTGAACCTAAGTATATTTGCACTAGGAACGTTCGTTTACTTGTGGGGCACTATCATATTTTGCTAAATACATTTATTACTCAACGTATATAAACACATGGAAAAGACATAACTATAATATATATATATAGATAAATAATATAGTATAATATAGTTTTTTATAGATTAAATATGGTTTATTCATTTACGAAAGAGCAATGGTCAGAATTGACACACCAAACACCTAGGATATTGGATGTGCCGATTAAGAGTTAAGATTGCTTATAAATTAACAATTAATCAGCTAACATATAGATAACGATAAGACATTTCTGATAAATTTTCCTCTCCGACCGAGAAAATTGGGAGTAAGCCTCTTTCAAGCGAGTCTATTTTTAGATGCTATCAATCTGTATGTCAATGAGAATCTGAGTATTCTCTCTTATAGAAAGTTATTGGGGTGTGGAAAATCCAAGTTTGGGTCAATACCCTGTCGCCTATTTGTTACTTTGGACAACCCGTATGTTGTCGGAACTTGGTTCTGATTTGACGACCGTTCTCGAACCTCGATCCGTTCATTGGATTTAGGTAGATTAGGCTACATAACTTATATGGGAAAGAACATCATGTCTCCGCAAAGTCTGACTTTTTGGTTCAAATAACCATTCATAGTATTTTATGATAGGGTCTTTGAGACAATCTGGGATTCTAGTTGTCATAGCGAAAAATGAAAATATAAGTTTGATGACGTGTTTACGTCACACTACAAATAGCTTTTGTGATGAGTGAATTTAATATTTATCAATCGTAAGAAGATAATAATCATTTATCGAGTATTGAAAATTTTCAAAGTCTAGTGATTAAGAATAGGACGACATTAACCCCAAAATAATAGTAGCCAAAATAGCGTTCACCTCCTCGTAGAATTATTGCTGAAAATCCTAGAAGTTTAGTAAATTTTAATTCAATCGATTAATGCTCAAATGGTTGCAGTCCAAAACAGTGAATGTCGCCAATAGCCAACTGTGCAGCTCTAGTGCGACGTTAATTAACAAAACCAAACCAAAACAGTGAAAATCGAGTTAACATTGGTTTGGGATCCCTGAAGGTCTGTTCACAAATTTACGCTGAATGATAATGGTTGGTTTGGTTTGGTTAATTAACGTCGCACTAGAGCTGCACAGTGGGCAATTGGTGACGGTTCGAGGCCTATCTCAAAGGAAAGACCCGGGAACGATGCCTCGTATTTTTGAACCATGGTCAGATGACGAGGAAACACCTGTGCTGGGACCCAATGCAAACTAAATAGGCATCAGGACATTGGGCACCGATCAGATTTATCGTGCAACAGTCCCGTATACACGCCAGTATAATTTATTAGACGTTCTGGGCAACTTTCTAGTATTTTTGTAGCGAAGCTGGGAACTCTCCGATCGCAAGATCACTACTTTTTTACTTTTCTATGTCAAGTCCATCGTACGGTGTCAAACTAGCAATCCTCTAATTACCAGCTGAACGCCTTTATCCACTGGGCAACTGGAGGCCCGGAGAATAACAGGAAGATTTCGAAGTGGTAATCAAAGGCATTGTAAGAAATATTTTCGCTATATGAAAAGTAACCAGCTCGTAATTTGAAGGTTGCGGGTTCGATCATCGATTTCGATGCAACTGTATACACAATATCTATAAAAAAGTACTTTAACATTAAAAAGAAAAGCCACATGATATGAAATGTGCATTGTCATTGCATATCACAAAAGATCACTTAAAATATTCGCTGATTGATGGCATTGAATAAACGAGGTTAAAGAAACCTAATGCTTATTTAATGAAGACGGATTCACACTAAACGTTCGCTTTTCATTAGAGAAACACAAAAATGGTTCTTTTTTCAATGAATAGTTTAACGATTGTATAGATATGTGTCTTATTTGAATTGAATACGATTGAAGAGTGTTTTCTTTAGTAAAATAGTCGCATTTATTAAGTTTTTTAAACGGAAATTTATTAAAATTCTGGAAATGCATTAAATACAGATCAAGAGGAAAACATTCATTCAAGGTTTTCGAATGTATTCTCTAAATAATATTATTCTCTGGTTAGTTAACAATTTGCGATGGGGACTTGAATATATATGTTTTGATGTTTGATTGTATTGTATTGTTTGATGCAATATGTTTAATTGAATTAATGTCGCATTAGAGCTGCCCAATGGTTTATTAGAGACTGTTTGGGTTGCTTGGTTAAATAACGTCATATTAGAGCTTCACAATGGACTATTGACGACGGTACTGGCTCTATCTCGAAGAAAAGCCCCGGGAACACTGCCTAGTATTTTTGAACCATGCTCAGATGATGAGGACAACAACTAAGCTGGCACCCGATTCAACTTCATTACGATATTGAACCACGAGGACACCAGTTCTGTATTCACAACGGTGTTAACCCTCCAGAAGTCGCGTCAAAATGAGTGAGTGACCTGAGAACTCGCGCGTGAGAATTTTTCTCACACCACTTATTTCCCTCAAAAAAATTTTAATAAATGAAATATTTTAAACTAAACAATAACTCTAATATGTAATTGATTGAGACAAGAGAAGGTTACAAGGAGAAGCTAGAGAGGGCAGCACCTTCGTCTATGACGTAGAATACCAGATATACTTTTTCTCTTCTTGGTGTGAGTATTTCGCTCACGGCGCGAGTTCTGGAGGGTTAATTAAGGATAATTTAAGGCGACTTTGTAATTTAGTAGCGAATCCGAAAACCTTCCGATCATGAGATCGCTACATGTTAACTTTTTGTCAAGCCTTCATGGCGATTCAACTCACAATCCTCTGATTCCTAGCCCGTTCCAGGGTCTTTCCTTCTGGATAGACCCAATACCGTCGCCAAGAGCTCAATGTACAGCTCTAGTGCGACGTTAATTAACTAAATCAAATCAACCAAAGAAAATATTCAGGAATGCTGCTTCGTAACATTGAAGACGACAAGACGTAACATTCAATAGCTGGTACACATCTCATTTGCAGGATGACATTTAACGTGCACCATTTGGCTCTACACGGAAGATACATGGATAAGGATTGAACTCTCAACACTGCCGACAACGAACTTGCTGCTTTTTCGTGACGAGAGGATCGAACTAGCAACCTTTCGAATACGAGATCGGTTCTCTTCCAATCAGTTCCACCGCGAATCCTAAACCAATATAACTGTGATGATATGCTTACTTTTCCACGAGACTAGTGCTGCTGGCAGTTTTCAGTTTAAGCACGGCCTTCAGCCACTTGTTCTTGCCGGTGCCGCTGCCGGTGCTGATGGTGGACTGCTTCCT
This sequence comes from Troglohyphantes excavatus, assembly GCA_963932185.1. Taxonomy (NCBI): domain Eukaryota; kingdom Metazoa; phylum Arthropoda; class Arachnida; order Araneae; family Linyphiidae; genus Troglohyphantes; species Troglohyphantes excavatus. Next base: position 58,818,832 of record OZ010673.1, on the reverse strand, counting down.
CTCCTTCAAGTGGTTCCCTTCCAACGGGTGCTCACCTTTGCCAGGTGCAAACAAGTCCAACTACAAAAAGAATAAACATTAGATTATCACTTACCCTTTTATACTCGAGGAATGTGTTTGATATTTACGCTTTTTTTATGGAACAGTTACTGTTCCTGTTCTTTTTATAGAACATTTATTGTACTTGTTCTTTTTATAGAACAGTTATTGCATCTGTTCTTTTTATAGAACAGTTATTGTATCTGTTTTTTATAGAACAGTTATTGTATCTGTTCTTTTTATAGAACAGTTATTGTACTTGTACTTTTTATAGAACAGTTATTGTATCTATTCTTTTTATAGAACAATTATTTTACTTGTTCTTTTTATAGAACAGTTATTGTATCTGTTCTTTTTATAGAACAGTTATTGTATATGTTCTTTTTATAAAACAGTTATTGTACAAGTTCTTTTTATAGAACAGTTATTGTACTTGTTCTTTTTATAGAACAGTTATTGTATCTGTTCTTTTTAAAAAAAGAGATTACTAAAAATATTTATAAACCTCACAATTAAATAAAAATATACGATCATGATTCCAATAAATAAGTGAACGTTTTTGTAAAACAAACATAATTTTATAATTTTTTTCTCTGGAAGAATTTGGACTTCGAACGTTAAAAATAGAGTTTTAGCCCTTGCACTCCGCGAACACTTTGCGATTTGTGTTCTTTCAATGGAACAGTTATTCTTCTCTTTACGTTCTTTTCCACAGATTTTTTTTATACTCATAAAGGGAAAAAAAAATCCTAATCTGTTTTGTATTTGCGAGAGAACAAGTTTCAAAAAAAGATTGATGTTCTAAACACAATATCCTGCTGATCTCGTTTATTTTAAAGAACAGGGAAACGAAAGAACTGGTCGTTATGATGGCGCCTGTGAGGCGCCTTCGGAGTGCAAAGGGTTAAGACCCCCCCCCCCCCCCCACCCCCCCTTCCACATTACCTTACTTAAAAATCATCATTTAAGAAACCAAAATATATCTCTTATAAGATAACGTATGAGCATCTTTGCAATCTTTAAAGTTACTTGTTTTCCTTCAAAGATCTCTCGTAGAATTTTCGTTTTATAATTAGCATGAAAAAAGGTTTACCTGTGCTCTAACAGCGGAAAGATGAATATGAGCTACTTGCAAGTCGAACTTCTTCAAACTGACGTCCTCCTGTAATTCGTTGGCCTTGTTAAATAAGCACGATTCTAAGCTCCTGAAAAAGAAACAAAAATATTCCATTTACTTGATATGTTGTTAATATTTTTATTCAGGTCTGAAACGGGCTTCATTTGAGCTTTAACGTGGGAATGACTTTCTTGAGAATGTTTAGAAAATCGAATGGAACAAAAAGGCATTAACTTTATAAAAAAAATCTCCATTAAGATAAAAATATTAATATAAGATAAAGTATGAAATACAAGATTGGAAATAACACCAGACAAGAACAAAAAAAAAATTCAATCGAAAGAAAATTATATTGCATGAGGAATGTAAACTCCTTGAAATTCGGTACATGGCACCTTAGTTAGAAATCATTAAAGAGGGTATAGGATAAATTTGAATTTTTTCTTTAATTTTGTAGATATCATTATAATAATATCAATAAAATATTTATAGCAATAAAATAATTTGAATATGTTTGATGATTTGGTGTCCTATATACCCACTTAAATGTATAAACCACTTCTTGTGGAAAGCAATAACATGCAAATGGAGTGTAATATTAAGTTTTTGTTCTTGAAAGTTTTCGAAAGTTTATTTTCAACTCATTTAGACATGCAACTGGAATTTAAAAAATAATAAATACAAAAAAATCGTGTAGGCACAGTTACCACTTTACAGTAAGGTTTCATTGTAAAAAAATGTAATTAAAAATGAGTACATGGACGTACTTGTTTTGCTTTGAGTACAATTGCATCGTAAATGAGCGATGACGTACTCAAATTAAAGTAATCGTACTTTCTCAAAAATGAGCATTGAGACTTAATATTGCTAATTTCAGCTCCTGTTCAAGCCATCTTAACAAAGAGCGACCTAACAAACTTAAAATATTTGTTCAGAAGATGGTTTGCCATATTATTTTATATCGATTGCTTACATGGTAACTGAGTTATTACAATTCAATTATCTTACTTCCCATTCTTTTGGTACACCTCTTTAGCATTTCTTCTGTTTATAGCACTGGACGGCGGTGCCTGAGGATATGGGTTCGATTCCCGGCAAATCTTAGGTTGCAATTGTTGATATTTATTGAAAATGATTTATGAAGGCAGCCTACGTAGGCAAGCAACTACCATTTTTTACCATTTTTATTACTCATTACACTCATTTCTGAGTACATGTCTTGTTCAAAAGTGAAACTAATGTATTCGGAGCTATGATAAGCATCCAATGAACTTAAAAATGTGTACATTTCTTATTTTTGAAGTGTGATTTTAACAGTGTGATAGGGTCTTTAAAATAAGTATTTGTTCCTGTTTGTCGTTTGTTACTAGTGAAAGTTTTAATTAAGAAACGCAATGAGATGCCATGATGTGATGTGAAAGAGAACTCATTAGAAGAGAACTACGTAATAAAGATTACAATCTGACATTTCCACGAAAGAAATGTTGCCAATACCTTCTTTGTAGTCTCTCCATGGAATCCACCGCTTCTTGCAGCTGTTTTATCTGAGCTTCCAAGATGGACACGTCCTGTTTCAAGGTTTGTGATCGGTTTGGCAGCTGTGATAGCCTGTCTATCACTAATTCGTCTCGTAGCATCATACCAGGTTCCTGAAAAATGACAAAGAAAATGCCTCTGTAATTAATTGTGTAAAAAAAAACATAAAAATAGAAAGTATATACGTTGGAGTAAAATATATATATTAGCTTTAGTTTGATTTTTGAATATCTCTTTTAAAATATAGTTTTGTGAGTAGAAAGTGTCAAATAAAAATACGTAGATGTTTTACAAGAGGTGTATATTGTGTTTTTCTCTTGTATAAAAGTATTGTATATATGGTATAAAAATTATATATTTTTATATTTATGGAAAATTAAAATGCCAAGAATTTGACTTTTAAATATACTGTACTAAACTTTGTATTAATTATTATTGTTTATTAACAATACTATTAAATAAATGACAAATATCTGAATATAAACGTTTACTTATTGTTAAGAGAAATGTTTAATTACTGATTTTATAAATATCTAGTTCTAGAAAAAGTTTACAATAGAAATTTTCTGAAATTCTAGTATTCGTTAATACGGTATTTTGCCATTTACTATTAAAGTTTTAAACTTTACAATTTAAATTCATAAAAAAACTGTCAAAAATCATTATTATTAGCCACTAAAGCCATTAATGACTGGCTTTAGTGGCTAATGATATATAGAAAATCATATATCGTAACCAGTATTTTACAACATACATTATGATAGTTATACTAAATATTTTTCATTTCCCAGGTTCAGTTTTCGATTATTATCAAACGCTAGCGGTAAATCTTACATCTATATCAGAGTCTGTTGCAGATGCGTAAATTCTTAATTATTTTTTGGAGTGGGGGGGGGGGGATTTGAATTTTTCATAAGAGGCACAAACTTTAGGGAAGTATAAAGTTTTTTAAATTATTGCGGGGGGGGGGGGGGGGATTCTAACTTTTAATAAAAGGGATACACTTTAAGGAAGTGTAATTTTTTTTAATTATTGGGGTGGGGGGAATTTAAATTTTAATAAAATGAATAAACTTTAGGGAAATGTAAAGCTTTAAAAACTATCAGTGGGAGGGATTATAACTTTTAATAAAAGGCAAACTTTAGAGAAGTGTAAAGTTTTCAAAATTATTGAGAGTGAGGGGAAATTCTAACTTTTAACAAAATGCATAAACTTCAGGGAAGTGTAAAGCTTTCAATCTTACTGGGGAGGGAGATTCTAACTTTTAATAAAAGGCATAAACTTTAGGGAAGTGTAAATTTTTCAAAATTATTGGGTGGGGGGGATTTAAATTTTAATAAAATACATAAACTTTAGGAAAATCTAAATTTTTCAAAATTATTGAGGGTGGGGGGAAATTCTAACTTTTAATAAAAGGCGTAAACTTTAAGGAAGTTGAGATTTTTATTCAAAATATTGGGGAAAGGGGGTCTTTTGTTCAATACAAGTTCGCTCCTATGACTCTGTTAGCAACACATCAATTAAGATTTTTTAAAGGGTTTCAGGCTCACCATTTGCGCCGGGTCGTTCTCCATGTAAGGCGGGTTGTAGAGGTGCTTCGTAACCGGGTGCGCTAGCTTCTCAGCGTTCATAGAGCGAATGAAATTGGCCAAGTCGCCTCTTGTTTTGACGGCCTGAGAAGCCGAAGCGATGTTTTCGTAGTGGTTTGCTTGCTCCCTGGACTGAAAAGAAACGATTTGATTCTCAAATAGAAATCACACTGATGATATAAAGAAATTATGCTGATGATTTAGAGATTTTATGATAAATTATTTAGATGGTAATGATCTATAGAAATTGTGCTAATGATGTACAGAAATACTACTAATGAAATATAGAAATCATGCTAGATATTACAAGACCAAGTTCTAATGGTCTAGATAAATTTAGCTAATGATATAAATAAATTATATTAATGATACAAATAAAGAATAATTAAACCTGTTAATAATTTAAAGAAATTATTCTTATTTTAATATATATGAAAATTATGCTAATAATCAAGAAAAGTGCTAATGATATAAACAAATCCTACTAATGAAATATAGAAATCATGCTAGAGATTACAAGAAATAATTCTATTGATCTAGATAATTTTGATAATGATATAAATAAATTATATTAATGATACATTAAAAGAAATCATGTTAATAATTTAAAGACATTGTTTTAATGATATAGGTAAATTATGATAATATTCTAGATAAATTATTCTAATGCTCTAGATAAATTATGCTAATGATATAGATAAATTTATTTAACGATATATACAAATTATATAAATGATACATATAAAGAAATCCTGTTAATTATTTAAAGACATTGTTCTAATGATATAGGTTAAATTTGCTAATGATTAAGAGCAATTATGCTAATGATATAAAGAAATGAAGCTAACAATACATAGAAATTACACGAAATTATATTTACAAATTTTTCTACAAAATATAAAAGATATGCTAATGATTTAAAGACATTTGCTGATGATATAGTGAAGTTAGTTAATGAAAATTTCCTATCTTTAGTACTGTACTATAATATTGATTTATAGATCCCAAAGGAAAGGTAGTGAACTGGCATATTTTTTATCTTTATCCCAATACACATATTTGAACAAGTAGTTTTAAGTAATAAAAGTAATAATATTTGAATAAGTAGTAACAAGTAATTTAATTAAGTAACAATTGGGTGAAAATTTAGAATAAAATTCTTTTGTACCTTGTATTAAAAAAACATAAGCTCTCGGGAGTTTGATTTATATTCTTTGATGTGCTAACAGAGTATTTAAAAAACTAATGTTCTAATTTTTTTCATTTTTAATTTGTTAGGAAATAGACTATTTAGTTGTTCCAAGAAAGGATATCCAATCTCAAAGCTTTTTTGTTGTGATCATTTCAATACTTAAATTTGAAATCCTCAACTCCAAATAGATAAATACTGAAATTTAACATTAGTATTTCAAATGAGTGTAATTAGTAATTAGTTAGTTCAATTAGTTTAATTAGTAAACGAATGAAGGCGTCGTTTGATTCTTAAAAACATAGACATGTGAAACAAAATATAACTGTTTTTTTTAACATTTATTTCCACTTTAAATAAAAAAAACAGTATAACTTTTATGCAATACATTAAATAACACATTTTAAAAGTCTTGAAACTACCGTAATGTCGAAAACTGGCTAGTTAATTTTAAAAAAAAAATTAACTGTAGTAAAATTTATATCTAATAAATAACTAATCTAATAAATAATAAAGCTTATCTTAAATAATAAAGATCAGTACTTTTCCAGAAAAATAAATTATTCAATGTCCCTAAAGTAGGGAAATTTATGATACATTTAAGTGGGAAACCTTTTATGAGTTAAGAATTTATTAGATACACGATTCATTAAATAAAACTCTTTAAAAGTCTTAAAACTACTATAATGTAAAAACTGGCTACTTAAAAATTAAAAAAAAACTTAGCTTTAGTAAAACATATCTTGAAATGAATAATAAAGACCAGTACTTTTCCAAAAAATAAATTCTTCAATGTCCCTAAAGTAGGGAAATTTATGATACATTAAACAGAGAGAACCCTTTTATGAGTTATAAGCATTTATTGGATAGGATAAGGACTTATCACCAAATACTGTTACAATGCATCCATTATATCGACTCCATCATTAATGGATTTCAATTGGTGACAGTTTCCCCGTTACGTTTATCATAAGTGTCATCCTTATCGATTTTCTATTAGCTAACAGTTGAATGATTTAACATTTTTTCTGGTAAATTGTTATTCAATATCAGATCAGTATATTTAATCGGTTGTATTGCACCGGTTAAAGTAAATTTGGAAGAGAATTATACTAATCTTGAACTATATGTTTTTAGAAGTGGAGTCTAATAAAAAAATATAAACACTGAAAGACAAAAGCTTTATAACGTTGCGAATTAAAAACTTTGAAAATATTATTGGCATACTTATAATTTCGGAATAATTAATTGAAAGAAGCGTATCTGTTTAAAGTGGATAGATTATTAAAAATCTGTCGTGTGAATTCTTATAACTTGTATGACAATAACACAAATATTTTCTTAAATACAATATCGTCGCCTCCGGGCAACAGTAGGATATGAACAAAAACAGAGTTGCATATAAAATTGATTTTAAAATTGGCTGGCTGTTTTTTCAAGGCTGAATATCTACGGCTGTAGTTCAGGGATTTCAAAGAAGACATAAAAATGTCCACGTGTTCCACTAAATAAAGGTACATTTGGTATTATTAGCAAGACCAAAAACTCATTTTCGTTTTTTTTAGATGTCTTACTGTTACTCTGAGACGACGATATGTTTTTACTTTTATATTTTCTTGATGCATTTTAATCTCATTTACACAGCCAAGCATATAGATGGCTAAATACATAATTATTGTATGTCCAATAAGAAATCATTGGGCATACAATTGCGCTTTTAAACATCAATATTTATATATAAAAAAAAAACATTTAATTTTTAAGAATTAGATTTTTTCAAAACTTGTAAGATAAAGAAAGGCCACCATTAAGTTTGCCATTGAGTATAAATTAAAAATTATGATTTCTCATTAACATGAAAATGTTGCTGATACATTTATTATTTAAAATTTATTTTTTGAAATGAGACTTAATCATTGATAAAAAATAAAATAAACATAATTTTTAAGTATTTTCAGCCCTACAAGTGTCCATAAAATACCAAAATTGTAAAGTTTGTTTCAGCAGGAGAGTTTAAAATATTTTTTAAAGAAAACTTTTAAATGTTTTTAAAAATTATATTTTAAAAAATCTCAATAAATTTCTTCATAAATAAAAATATATTTTAAAAATATATAGCTTTTAATTTATACCCATGCCAAACAAATTTGAAAAATATGGAAAAATACCCAATTGAAGGGATAAAATTTATAGTTCCACATTGAAAACAGTTCCGTTCCGTAGAAAATGTAAGGATCGGATTCAATACTTAAGTTATAATTATATTATTAAAATTTTAATATTTAAGAATCTTACTTTGTTGACAAGCATGTCAGATGCTGACAGAATGGCTCCCGATATCGTATCACTTAGATCGGTGTACACGTCTTCCAACTCCTAAACACAAATGAAAAGAACAAACAACATATTTAAAACTTTTAGTAATCACACAAATACATAAAAATTAAGCTAAAAAATATGAAACTATAAACACTTTACGAGAAAAATGTTAACTGAAGTACATAAATTTTAAATTTGGAATGTGTTGCACTGGGCATGCCAGGCTAAACATGATGAAAAAATCGCATTGATCCTGGAATCACGACTCCTGTTCTTCGAGCATGAATGGTCTGTAGTAGAGCGAATATGACGTCATCATAGTGATGCAAACACCTCATACCTAATGGCACCAGACACGTGACTTCCTTTCAAAATTTATTAATGAAAAAAAGTTTGCGACTTGACTTGTGATTTGGAAATAATAGTAAATGTGTTACTTCATGAAGTACAAGATATTTTTATGAATGAACAAGAAAAAAATTATGAATGGATGACATAGTAAACCACGTGTTGAGGCCATACATGTTGGCCTCACTTTGATGTTAGCGAGATTATAACCTTATGATTTCTCTACTATGAGGGATCCATGCTCGAAGCTCCGGTTGGGTTGAAATCAGATATAAAGAGATAGCTATTTATAAAATTGTACCTCAAACCACACGATTCGAGAAAATATATTTTAAAACTGAATATTTGGCCAAAAGTTCCTGTTGAACCCTTTAAGGCATATACATAAAAAAAAGAGTGGTCACCGTGGGGACTAGAACCAGTGACCTATTATTCCGAAGTTCCGACTGAGCTACGAAGGTATTTTCTATGTCTTGGAAATATTTCTTTAAAATGTTTCCTTACTCAAAATTTCTAAAATTGTTAAATTCACTTAAAAATCGTGATGGAATTGTATAAATCCAAGCCTCAGGTGCACATCATGAGGATGAATAGTACTTTATATAAATTTTCGGTCTTTTATACACAGAGGAAGTAGGCGTTTTGCGATCCAGAGACTGACTCTTTCTTTTATTATCATACAAGGAATGTTATTATGAACTTGAAAGTTGGACGCATTGCTGAAGAAACTGGAGATCCTACAACGAGATATCACGGTCTCTGATCTACAGATTTTATCAGTAGGCTAGAATAAGTAGACTCCAGTTTTTGTCAGTATCTGAGTATCAGTAGACTAGAGAAATATTTTTTCCCATTGTGTAATATAGAAGCAGCTTTTATGTAAGTTAATATTGGTTTGTTTAGATTAAAGTCGCACTAGAACTTCACAATGAGCTATTGGTGACCATACATTCCGAGGTAAAGACCCGGTTTGGTTAATTAACGTCGTACTGGAGCTGCACAGTGGACTATTGGCGACGATTCGGAGCCTATATCGAAAGAAAGACCCGGAACGATGCCTCGTATTTTTGAACCATGGTCAGGTGACGAGGACAACACCTGAGCTGATTGTCTACGAAAGATCAACGTTCACCAGTTTCCTATATAAGGCGGATGGTTTTAAATCAGATTTCGAGGAACGAAACTGATAACTCTCCAATCACGGGGGAATGAAACGTTCCGTTGAGTACATATAATTATACTTGAGGACAACCTAATCTAAGCCTAAATCAATTCAATATATATACATATCATATCTTACGCTACAGGTTCAATTTAGATTGTCCCCGAGTATAGTGTTATTCATAGGGTTATGTTGTTGTTTTGTTTTACCTCCAGCAGCTTCGGCAGCGTCTCTCTGCTGTAGTGGTCGAGCATCCCGTTGGCCGCATGCAACTGTTGCACGTAAGCGTTGTGCATGTCGTAGTATTCAGCGAGCTTCGTGTGGCTCCGGTGGGACAGGAGGTTGTTGTACGCCTCCGTGTAGTCCTGATGGCACTGCACAAAATACACATAAATACATTAAAATTTTATATTAATCATTTCGCTACCATGTAAGCCATCGGGACCTTCGAGCATGGATCCTTCATAGTAGAGAAAACATAATGTCATAATCTCGCTAACATCAAAGTGAGGCCAACATGTATGGCCTCAGACACGTGGTTAATGACGTCATTCCATTCATAAATTTTCACTGTTACACATTTCCCAATTCATCAGCCAATCACGAGTATTTTTTAATTCATAATTTTGAAAAGAAGTCACGTGTCTGAGACCATTCGGTCTGAGGTCGATTTCACGATAATGACGTCATATTCGCTCTACTACAGTCCATTCATGCTCGTAGATCGGGACAGACCAGAGGCCCGGACTGCAGTCAACTGCTGTATGAGTTATATTTAACTCACGCCTTGTTTGTCACAGAGATTCCGTGAGTTAAACCCAACTCATATAGCAGATTACGGTATTCGTGCTGTGATAGTATACTTTTCATATAAACCATACAATTTTGATGTAAGTACATTCTGCATGGCGTCCTAAACAAAAACTCATCTTGGCCTGGATTTTTCCTTGAAAGGTTATTTTTTTGTATGTGGGTCTGATATTTTACTATTGGGATGTCGCTGCCCATATTGGATTTTACGGTCTGTGAGTAACATACAACTCGCAGATGAAAGTCATAGATTTTTTTTCTTCAAAACCTCCTTTAAGCTTAAAATAGTAGTTTAATAATAAGGTTTTCTATGTTATTGTGCGTTGATATAATAGAAAAGAATTGAGTTATTACAACTTATTTCTATAACTTTATATTTTTGGCGAAACTTTTTTAATGATTGTTCGGACAAAACTTTTACTGTGTGCGCTTATTTTATTAAAACCCCCCTCCCCCCTCAATTGATAGAGGACTAACCCATTTTTCATGTAAATTAGAGTTTTTCTGTGAAAAAAGAATGTTTGAAATACTGCTAAAATCGTTAAAATCGTGTTGAGTTAATTTTTTTTTAAAACTTGATTAGGCTTAACTTTTATAGTTCGTCTTTTCATTTAATTTGAACAACGAACGATATATTTGTTTATTAACGATATATTTGTTTATTAACGATATATTTTTATATATTTAACGATATATTTTTATATATTTACGATATATTTTTATTTGATCAACGATATATTTGTTGTTTAAAAATAACTAATTTTTGATTTAATCTTAAATGACGTTTAGATAAATTGAAAAGTATAAATAGTTACATTGCTCGGGAACTAATTTGCATGTATATTTACCAATTCATTTGAAATAATTTTTATTTTCTATTAAAACCCCCACCGACAATAAAAAAAAAATTATATGCCAAGTATAAAAGCATGTACGGCTGCTTAATATTTGTGTATCCTGTAATCTAATCAATGTAAATTACTAGCCCGGCGTTGCACGGGCTTTACACAGAAATTTCTTGAAGAGAATCTTTGGATTCTTCTATGAGCCAATTTCTTCATTGTGGTGCCATCTATCGGTTTTAATACGAAGTCATTTCTGCTTTAAATGGTGGGAGAGGGAGTAGATGCGGTTTCTTGTAATTTCAAAGATTTCTAAAGAAGCGTCAATTTGCTTGGAATAAAATTGTAGATTTGCGTCAAAAACAAACAAACCTCCTCTTCTTTATATATAAATATAGATTAACAGACTTCCGTTTTCGAAGATATTATCGTTAAATAGATTGATACTGTGAAGTCATTTAATTCTAGTGGCAATAATATTTTATTAAAGCGAACATCTTTTAGTTCTTATATTTGTTACTCTGCAGTAAGCGAGCACACGCTTCAAAATTAATTTATGAATTCCTAATTATGTCCACCTTGTTAACTTTTATGAACCATTCAGCTGAGAGAATCTTGAGAGTTTCTTTTCAGAATATTTTGTTCGTGTCACATTTAATTAACGAGTGAATGCACGTAAAGATAGGCTAATTATGATTTTTAGAAATGAGAGAGTTGTTCGCGTATATTTTTATTTTGAAAATGTAGCTTATGTGTAGAGGCAGTTAATGTTTAAGTCTTTTAATATTATGCAGTTTTAATTTGGGAAATTTTTTGACTCATGAATTGAAAGGAATATTTTGAAAGTCCTCGGACGTTTGGGTTTGGAGATAACTCCTTGAAAATTTAACTTTCTTAACAATTGTAGAATAATCATCGTATTAAAATATTTCGTTGTCATTTTTATTTTATTAAAATACTATCTAAAGTGTCCGGCGTTCTATGAGAAAAACCTACTGCCTTGGAACGAAACTGTAGATTCGTATAAAAAACAAACCCATAGACACTTTCTTCTTTAATATATAGAGTTTTACGCGGAGTGTTGGCGATTTCTTCCCCGTGCCACCATTTGGCGATTTTAGTAAGAAACCATTTCTCCCAATTAAGGGGAGGGAAGTTTATTTCTCAAAATCTCATTTAGACAGTAAAGTAGACATTTAGATAGGTTAATTTTCTGAGCGGTCAGAAGGTTTTAAGAACTTAATTTAAATAATGTGACTAATTTAATAAGCTTACATTTTTTTTAAAGATATAAAATAACTTATATCCACTTATAAATCCCATTAAAAACATCCATTTTAAACGCTACTACATCTACATTTCCAGAATATTCATATCTCCCGTAAATATACCTAAATACACCATTAAATTGTTACCTCTTATTCTCAGATACCCACAGACTGTGATATGAATATTCAGATGAACACCAGAACCCTTCACAACGACGCCTCCGCACAATGGCAGGTGACAGAGCACGTCAAGGTGTATTAACACCGCCTCCTTCACGATTCCAAGAGGCGAAGAAGATTGCATTGAAAATTGCATTGAAAATTGACAGTAAAGCGACACCACTAGAGGCTACGAAGCCTTTCGAGGAGATTGAATTTGTGTTACGGATATAATAAATACACAGCCTCGGTGGCGTTGAGCGTAAGCCTTGCTGATAATAGAGCGTTGGGGGATTGGTGACTATTTGAATATTATCTCTTAAGGCGTTGATTAGGATGGTTTAATAAGGTGAGGTTGTTGATGTGGTGGTGTTTAGTCGTTTAGTGGTTGTTGTTAAAGGTGGGTGGGAATTTAATGTATCGGATATTTTTAATGTGTTTGTATTATTGTATATAATGTTTTGATATTTTTAACTGATTAAAATCCCTTTAATCAACAAAATAACAAAAATATCAGAATGGGCTGTTAAATGGGGCATGTCTTTTAATATCAGTAAATGTCAAGTGTTGCACATGGGTATCAAAAACAGTAAGGCTGCATATGTTTTACAGGGTGCAGAAATCAAAAATAGTGAGATTGTAAGTGATCTGGGTTTGTTGGTAAATGAGGATTTTAAAATGAGTCATCAATGTACAGTGGCTAGCAAAAAAGCTAATATAATGTTGGGGTACATCAGAAAAAGTGTTTCATCAAAATCTAAGGATATTATCTTGCCGTTGTACAGAGGTTTAGTAAGGCCACATCTTGAGTATGCTGTGCAGTTCTGGTCACCATATCTTAAAAAAGACATTGAATTGTTAGAGAAAATTCAGCACAGGGCTACTAAAATGGTTCAAGGGTCTTCAGGCATGAATTATGAAGATAGATTAAGAAATTTGAATATGTATACTCTGGAAGAAAGAAGGGTTAGGGGAGATTTGATTCAACTATTCAAATTTATCAAACAAGGAGATGTGGAGGGTTTAGATTTTAATATGAGTGATAGAACGAGAGGTCATGGGTTTAAGTTAAACTAATCCCATTTTATACGGGAAGGGAGAAAACACTATTTCTATAATAGGGTAATAGACAAATGGAACAACTTGCCAGTGAATATTGTTAATTGCAAAGGAGTAACGGATTTTAAGAAGAAGTTAGAAATGCATTGGTGGATAGTTAAGAGGTACTAGATGGACCAACCTTGTTGGGCATTGAGCCTGTTGTTGGTCGTCAATATTTGTATTAGGCCTTTTCATTCTTTTTTTGCTACTTAAAATAAATATATTTTATTATACATTTAAAACCTTATTTTGTCATATCTAAAGCTTTTAATTGTGGTGAGATAATGTAATTTAGGAGAAAGTATTTACTCTCTAGTGTACAGCGTAGCATATATGCAACACAACTTTAAAATGACTGCTAGTTGTATCTATTGTTAACTATTATAGTTTAGTCAAGTAGGGAACCATGTGCCTAGTTCTTATTACCGCCGTTAGGTCACTTATCTTTATAAAAATGATTGTAATAAAGGCAATCAGTTGCTTCGAGGTTTGTTGTTCTCAAACTGGCTTGTAAAGGTGTAGTTTTCTGAGATTGTTTTATTACTTATAAGTATAATCTGGCTCTTCAAAAAATCCTAGCTAATCCCAGAGGTATATAAATTGTATTTAACAATATTTTCATACTTTTTGAAAATTATGTTAGTAATAACACATGATGATGCATATACACAACGAAACGATTTTAATTATTTAATTAAATAGGCACTTTTTTTTGTGTATTTATTCAGCGGTACAGGGGCAAAAAGAAAACGAAAAAAATTATTTCATTAAAAAAGAAAAAATCATGCACTAGAGTGTTAATTAAGTCACGTTTCTGCACAAAAAAATTCTACGTAAGAAAACATTAATTCTTAAATTACAATGATTACTTATTCCGTATAAAAACTTACCTTGCTTTACAATAAAATATGCACATTTTACAACAAGTGGAATAACAAAAAACCCTTTTGAGTTCAAATTAACTATACTTTATAAACATCTAGAACTATCTTTTTTTTGTTGCAATATTTATTGAACTTCGACAATTAACAATCATTAAAAATTTTACTCCACGGCGTATATTGATTACTTTATCTGATAATTTTATGATATGTAGATAAAAGGAACAACGTTTTATTATGTTATATTTTATTTGCGATTTCGAAACATTACATCAATTCGATTTTTCTAACATTTTTTCCATTCATTTATTATATTTATTATATTCGTTTATTATATTTATTATATTCATTTATTATAATTCATTTATTATATTCATTTATTATAATTCATTTATTATATTCATTTATTATAATTCATTTATTATAATTCATTTATTATAATTCATTTATTATAATTCATTTATTATATTCATTTATTATAATTCGTTTATTATAATTCATTTATTATAAATCATTTATTATAATTCATTTATTATAATTAATTTATTATAATTCATTTATTATAATTCATTTGTTATATTCATTTATTATAATTAATGTATTATAATTCATTTATTACAATTCATTTATTATATTTATTTATTATAATTAATTTATTATAATTCATTTATTATAATTCATTTATTATATTCATTTATTATAATTCATTTATTATAATTCATTTATTACATTCATTTATTATAGTATTATTATAATTCATTTATTATATTTATTTATTATATTCATTTATTATAATTTATTTATTATAATTCATTTATTATAATTGATATGAATTGACATACTTCCACACCTTTTAACAAAAACCATGTATACCACTAAATTTAATCTCTAAAAATGTAACCTCTAATAATATAGGGTTGCCTTTTCCGCGATTTTAAACTTGGCAATATTTCAGATATCATTAAATTACACAGACAAGCCTTCGCACAATTTATTAAAATATGCATATTTTTAATAGAAAAGACTTCATACGGATTCAAAACTACTTCGAAAGCTAACAAGCTTTGGTTCTCGGTTTGTACAATGGCGACATTCTATTAAGGGCTGTTAATAATGGCGCGGATCTCTCAGCTAACCATTGTTGATGATAGGATGCTGATCGGGTCATTTCTCATTCCATCTTATTATAAGCCAGGTATAGGTGACAGAATGATGGGTATATGCATGAGACGAAGACCCCTTATATTAAACGAGTATTTTCTGTATGTAAATTGTGAGGATATTTCATTGAGTTATGTTCGCTTTAGAAATTAGGATATGATTTATTATTATAATTGATAAGTTGAAATATACATATGTGAAATTGAAACGTTGAGTAATTTTTCAATTCGGGAAAATGGATTCCAGACACATATTGGTTAAAGGACTTTTTAGCATTCAGAAATAGGAAATTGTTTAGATACTATTCCATAAATCTTTAAAGCGTATTAAATCAAATTTCATTTCTAAATGTTTATTAAAAAAAGTTGTCATGCTTCCCCAAAACTTACAATTTTTACGCAACTTAAACTGCAGAATACTACGCTAACTATATTTTGGTCAGCATATACCCAAATGGTAGAACACTTGACTGATAATCGGATTGTTGTGGGTTCTAATATTGACTTTGAGAGTGACGCGAGCTCGTGATAGGTTGGTTGGCAGTTTCGTTCCTCGTCGTTCGCAAAAAACGTCCGTCGTATATAAGGGACTGATGCAAGTTAAATTTGACGTTGTCTAAATGTCCTTTTTTCGCGCCTACACATGGGCGTGAGATGCCAGCTCAGAAGTTTTTCTCGTTATTTGACCCACTTACTTTGGTTCTAAACTACTAGGCAGTGTTCCAGAGTCTTTCCTTCAAGATAGACTCCGAACCGTAGCCAAAGGCCCGTTGCATAGATGTTAATTCAATTTATCAAATTCTTCAATTTGAATTCCACAACTTGAATGCTTCCAGTGAGGACACAATGGATTGGTGTGTTTTATTAACGTTGTACCAGAGCTGAAGAGGGGGCTATTTGGGACGGTTCGGGATCTATCTCAAAGAAAAGATCCGAGAACATTGCCTCGTAATTTGGAACCATGGTCAGATGACGGGGACAACAGCTGAGTTGGCACCTCACTCACCTGTGCAGACGCAAAGACGTTTGGTTTTAATTTGGTTTATTTAATTAACGTCGAACACCAGCTGCACATTGGGATATTGGCGACAGTTCGGAGCCTATCTCGAAGGGAAGACACGGAATAATGCCTCGTATTTTTGAACCATGGTCAGATGACGAGGACAACACCTGAACTGACACCCGACGCAACCTCAAAAGGCATCAGGACATTGGTCCCCGATCAGATTTATCGTGCACCAGTCCCGTATACACGCCAGTATAATTTTTTGGCTATGCTTAGACGACTTTCCAGTATCTTAGTAACGAAGCTGCCAACCCTCCGATCGCAAGATTAATACGTTTTTACTTTTCTTTGTCAAGTCCATCAGTCGGGCTCGAACTTGCAATCCTCTGATTACTAGCCGTACGTCTTTATCCACTGGGCAACTGAGGGCCCGGAGGTAAGTTCGGACGACGTATTGTTACTTCGCAGCGAATCTGGCAATAATCTGATAACAAGTTCACTACATTTAAACACTTTTATCAAGTCTCTCGTATCCTCCTTATTCGAACTCGCAACCCTCTAGTTGCTAGCCGACGAAGATACCTCTGAGCTACCCCACCCATTATGAGCCGAATACTTTGCCACTGGCCATTGAACTCTGTTGAATAAGCACAAACATCTCCCAAATCTACACGACAAGTGGTTACTGTGGTAAAGCTGTACATTTTCGATCCACTCACTAAAACATCATCCTACACCCTCGTCTATTCCTCAAGGGTGTCTGAAATATTAGCCGAACTCCAGACGCGAATTAGGCTGGTCTCTTTAGGGGAACCGCAGAAACTATTCGATAACTCACTTTGCAGAATGTTGGCTGAGTAAACACTTAAGTTGTACATTGCGAATGTGAGTGGACTATGTGGAAGTAGTAGTATATATCTGTATTTGCTTTTATGTGGAGTTTAATTTAATTTCAATGGATATTACATGTTGAGTTGAAGTGAAATTAGGTTCCGCTTTAAATATTCGAGCATGGATCCTTTGTAGTAGAGAAGTCATAACGGCACTCTCGCTAACATCAAAGTGAAGCCAGAATGTATGGCCTCAGACACGTGGTTAATGACGTCATTCCATTTATAAATTTTCACTGTTACACATTTCCTAATTCATCAGCCAATCGCGAGTATTTTTTAATTCATAATTTTGAAGAGATGGCACGTGATATGGGCCTTTCGCTCTGAGATGTGGGCTTCACGATTATGACGTCATATTCTCTCTACTACAGACCATTCATGCTCGAAGATTAAAATATAATTTTTTAATGAAGTCCGATTTTGCATTGAAAAAAATTGAAAAATACAATTGTTTTATAAAACCGTTCTTTTATTTATTGAAAACATAATCGAATCTTTTTATTTAATTCTAAGGTTTATAAATATTTTTAATTATTATTTTTCTAAAGTAACCTACTGTGATTCGTAATATATTAGGTAAAATGCGTACCCTGTGGGAATTATGTAATTTTTATTATAAAAAGGCATTGTTAGAACAAACTCTTAAGTCATATTAGTATAAATAACTAACAACTTGAAAAAAATAAGTAACAACCTTTAAATCGAACAACTTAATACATTTGATTGTTAATGGATTGTTTTTCTGCTTAATAGCAAACTGTATTCCGCCATTTTCAAAAATCAACTATATCGTATTATTTACTTCCTTTGAAATAGAACAAGTGCTAATATTATTCTTGGTTTGTTTTGATTCAGAAACCTATGTTGCATTAATTTAATTTTAATTTGTTCCGCAGACGAAATATTATTTAATTTAAAACGTTATATTTAACTTCGAATAAAAACAAGCAAATGGGGGCCATTTTTGTATGGAAATATGTTCGTTTGTTGACAGTTAATTTGAAGGAAAAAAAGGTATATTACTTCATTATATTAACATATTAACTGCATGAAATATATTTGAGTTAGTTTTTGCCATTTATAAGATTCGAAATTCATATTTTTGTAGAATAATTGCACTTTTGCCGAAGATTGTCAAAATTTAACAAATTTCCTATTCTTTAATATTAATAATTCGAAAGCCTATTTTCCCCACTTTGCAAAACATTGAACTAAAAAACTAAATAAATTATAATTTTTTCTAAATTTTTCATTGGAATGTATCAAAAGGATTATATTCCATACAAATCCCAGGAATATTTGTTAATAATTCGATTTTTCTAGTTTATATACAGAAGTTTTCATATATCAAACTATCGCATTTTTTTTAACACTCAACAAATATACATTTGAACTTGAATTAAAACACCCGGAAATGTAAATTTTTGCTAAATTTTACTTTATTAACGAAGTAAATTAACAACAAAAAAATATCAGGATCAAAGCATAAGTTTCTCATTGCGTAATTCAATATTTAATTAAAAAAACATTTCACCTCATACCCATTTTCAATTATACTTTTTTTTTGTGTATAAAAATATTTATTTGCATTTGTGATCAAGATATAACGGTTTTTGCACGAAAGCGAACACATTATTGCAATTTCGATGAAGTATGATAAAACAATAAAAAAAATTGCATTGTATATTGACAAACGAAAATTGTTTTTTAAACAAAACCTATTTAAAAATGTTGAAAAACATTGAACAAACATAATAATGACCCATTTGTAGAACTCGAAAAGCTTAAAATAGATCGTCTGGAAATAAAAGATTCCATAAAAAAGGTTCATTTCAAAATGAACAAAATGCAATGAAGCGAAAAGTAATTTTGTTTTTGCAATTGGAAATAATACTTGTAGAAATTAGTTTTTGCGTTTGTTGATTACGTTACATTTTTTCTTAAAATAATTTGTTGACAGTTAAAGAGCAAATTTATGTCTTCCATTAAAAAAACCAAATTATTCAAAATGTATGTATTTTTATATTAATATTATTTATCTAAGCATTTTATTTCAATGTGAAGGGTATTAAATAAATACAGAATTAATCAAAAAGTGTTTCCGGACCAAAATTATAACTTGAGAAATTTTCGAATAATTCGAAAAAGTAGTTTCTTTTTACGAGTAGGATACTAAAAATCTTAAGTGAAAGAATATTTCTTGCATACTTTTAAATTTAATTTATCATTCAGTTATTTTAAATTAATATAAAATATTTTTAATTAAAATATAAAATAGGGTAAGGTGGGAGAGGGAGAAAATGGGTTCTTAAAGTCGATTTTTGAAACTCAATGTCTAACTTTTACAAATTACAATTGTTTTATAAAAACGTACACTAATTAATTGGATTCACAATTTTTTATGAAACATTTGTATCGAAATATGCTCTTTGACAGTTAATTTTAATGGAAAAAGCATGTTTACTTCATTATATTAACATATAAATAGTGTTAAATATAATGCAGTTAATTCTTGTCATTTATAAGTTACGAAATTTATATTTTTGTAGAATAATTGCATTTTTGTCAAAGATTGAAAATTATTTGCGATTTTTACGAATTTCCTATAGCATTAATAATTTGAAAACCTATTTTCCCCACTTTGCAAATCATTGAAAAAAAAAGATAAATAAATTAGAAGTTTGTCAAATTTTTCATTGAAATGTATTAAAAGTTTTTTATATACAGAAAACCCATGAATGTTCGTAAATAATTCGACTTTTTCAGTTTTTATATATATAAATATATATATATATATAGTGATCTCGTTCTTATATTTTATCTCATTCTTTTTTTTATTATTTAATACGTTTATTGGACTACATTTTAGAAAAAAGATTTCTAGGTGATATAATTCAAGTCCAACAGTCGATTTGTTAGAGTGAACAAAAAAACTTGTGATAGTCTGATGCATGAAAACTTCTATGTTCATAGAAGTCTTTTCGCTTTCTGAGCATATACACATTTCAATTTTGTTTGAACTTAAAAATGAAAAGTAGATTTTTTTTTTTTTTAAATTTTACAAAGCTTTTATTAAGAATATGGACACAAATTTACCCATCAAATACATAAAAAAAAGTTAACAACATAATCTGAAGTCTCTTACTTGTACATTTAACACTCATTTAAACTCATGAAACCATTGGAATAGTCAATTATGTTAGTTACTTCACTAATATTCGAACTGTGTGGCATACAGTTAAAAAAATCAATCAGTGAATTTTTAACTCAATTATTATTGGTACACAAACATATAGCTGCCTTAACTAAAAATTAAATTGGAAAAAAGAAACAAAATAAACCCATCTTGAAATAATGTTATTATTTTTCTACAACATTTTCCTATTCACTCCTCAAAGTGCAGTCATCCATCATACGAAAACTTCGTTTCTTATTATCTGCATTACTTTCGCACTCTTAATTTTCCATTTTCTTTTTATTGAAATTTTTATTTCCAATCCCTTAGTTTTCATCAAAAGAAAGCAATCAAGTAAAACTTTAGAACGTAAACAAAGGAAGATGGAACAAAAAAAAAATAAAAAGCGATGAAGCAGTTTTTCATTTCATTTCATTTGAGTGAAATCGATTCTCGTCTGCGTAGACAGAGTGTTTGACTTTCGAATGACAGTTTCGAATGAACAACAGAGTTCGACCATCACGGTTTCTTTTCCCGATAATTGGAATCGGATAGATCGATAATGGCGCTAACAATTTAGCTAATTAGTTTTTACTCTAAAGGTAAAAGGATTAAAACTATGCGGGTAGTCAGTCATGGAACAAGGTCACGTTTGGAACTTTTTCGAAATGTTATAATATTCTTGATTAAGTTTTATATTGTGTTTATTATATTTTTTTATTAAATTTAAAATTGTGTTTATTAAATTTAAGACATTTCATTGGAAAACGTGGGTGGTAAAACCAGACAGCTACGTTTTTCGAAATTATTCAGAAATGACGAAAACCACTATGAAATATACTTAACGTTTAAAAAACTTATTAAATTTGGTTATAACATAAATATGCCTTCCTCTATCAGAGATTGGTTTTACTTTTTCAAATTTCGCTTTGTTCTTTTTATTGAAAAAAAAAATGAAGCTGTCTGTTGTTTTTAAACCTAACACTGGAATTCTGCGGCAAAGTCTACCATTAAAATCCTTTTAGATACTTCTCAGAATTCATCAATGCTATTGCGAACTTCAAACAGCAAAAAATATTTATTTCATTTAAGGATTGAATAATAAACTATTTATAAATAGAGTTTAGTTCTCAGTTAAGATAAAAACTCGTCTTATAGAACATTACGTTAAGAATATTAAAATATAAATACAACGTTAAAATAGGCAATAAAAATCCATCAAATCTGGACATGTTTCGGGGAATACATCTCCCTTCAGCAGCAGAAAAGGAAAAGTGTGTGTGCAATAAAATAGAAATAAACCCATAATTTTTAATTTGCAAACCCAAATTTCCAGTTGAATTTGACTTCCTGGAGGCGTTTCATATTTTTAGCAATATTGATTCGATTATCAACGGAATATTTGCGGTCCCAGTATTTCCCACTTGTTGGCATACAATAGTTAACTCCAACCGATTGAGATAGTTTTTTTTGTTCTTTGGCAACACTTTCAATTCTGGATTTATTTCTATTTTATTGCACATACACAAGGATAGTAAAGACTACATATAGAAGGTGCGCTCGTTTTTCGCTTTTTGAAAGTGGGCAAGGAAAGGCAACTAAATGACGTCATTTTAGCTCCGCCTTACTTTTGACATCATTTTAGCTCCGCCTTACTATGGGTTTTTGATCATTCTCATTGGCTGTGTGTTTCAATCATTGCTACTTAGGTTCGATCCCGGTTGGGTAACAACTGGTGATTTAATTTTTAATTAGCAAAATAATGTGAATATTGTAAATATCTGTAAATAATTGTGTTCAGGTAGCTTCATTACTAATCCGTCCTTGTTTTTTTATGTCCCTGTATTTTATTTGATTGAAATTGTAACTCATATATGTCCAATACAAATCCGAAACCCATTTTACTCTTTCAAAATTCATGGACATGCTCTCGTGACAGCTAATATTATTTTAATACGCTTAATTTATTAAGCAACTCTTTTGCAATTTTTCCATACTAAATGCAATCCTTAAAATATAATTTAAACTCATAAAATGCAGTAAAAGTAACTAAATAAAGTTAGCTTATCACTTTTTAATAGTACACAAAAAAACGAATAGATGGCAGCACCATCAAACAACGCGCCCGTATCTAGTTCAGCCTTGCCATTGGTTCAAACGAGAGCATTAGACACGCCCACAGAAGGCGAAGTAGGCGTCACTATGACGTCAAATAGTTGCTCTCTCCGCCTTCCGTCAGGCAGCTCGAGTACGAGCACACCTTATATATATATATATATATATATATATATATATATATATATATATATATATATATATATATATATATATATATATATATATATATATATATATATATATATATATATATATATATATATATATATATATATATAAGCGATAATTTTATAAGCGATAATTCTTTATAAGCGATAATTATCGCACGTGCATGCTATTTTTTTTTATTATAATGGAATTCTATAATATGGCTAATGGAAAATTTGTAGTTCTTTGATGAAATATTCTAAACTGTTATAAAATAACCTGAAGTGAACTACAGCGATCTCTTTAATAACTTTCACACTTAAAAATAACCTCAACTTGATTCATAATTGAAATACAATAAAATTTAATAAAAATCTGCCAAGTCATTCATGTTTAATTCGAGCTATTTAAAATTATATTCGAATATTTAGTGAATAAAATGCATAATTAGCTTCAAGTACTCTTATTAATTATATCTCTGGATTCGAATGAGGATATTTTATACGTTTGCGAATAAATGAAACGAAAGTAGTCATTTGCATTTAGATTGAAGTTTGATGTGAAAGGGCACCTGATATTTTTTTTTATATACGTAGAAAAGAAAGACATTATATTAAATGAATTTTTCTTACAAAATCAAATCGGAACGAATATTTAGATATTTTACAGCAAATATGATACTAGATCTTTTAAGTATTCAAGATTAGAAAATGAATGGTAAGTTTTTATTTTTTTATTCCATCATCAGAGTTTGAGTAAATACATCTACATTTTCTACAATTATAGATTTTTTTTTGTAGATTATAGTTTAGTGTACATTTCGGGAAAATATTACTTTTCCCAATTACCTTTTAAATTGGTATTTATTATTGAGTATGTCATTTAACTTGGCCATTTATTTTATTTTGCTAATGCTCAAAGGCTTGAGGTTTTCGTTCTCAAAATCTTTGCTCTGATTTAGAATGTTTTAAAACTACGCTAGATTAAATCATTTCGCCTGGTTGTAAATAGTATTAGATTCTGTTAACGAAGATCCAACAGTTTACGAACCATTTTTATAAAGATGCTATTGGATACATGGATTGACAGAGATCACAAATAAATTTGAGAAATGGGAAGGATAAAACCTGTTTTAATATTAAAGTATATGCAATTTTTGTAAAAAATATATATTTGAATTATTATTAATCCAAATTGGTCATTTGTTAGTTTCAGAAGTTTTAACTTTCTTAGGATTATTTACTGATATTTCAACCATAAAACCCACGTTAAGAACATTTTATTGCTTAGTAAAAATTGGTATTTTCCATTTCGAAGTCAATTTGTTTTCATATATTTAGATTTAGAATTCTACATTTAACGCAATTTTTCAAATAAAAGCCTATAATGTAATAAAAATAAGTTTTTAACCCTGCAGCGGTTGTACTGTGTCTGAGAGGCACAATAGCGTCCTGGTGCTGTAGAGCGATCTAGCAATTTTGACGATTCTTGTACGGCGGTTGCTGATGAAGGTTTTTTAGAGTAGGCAGAGGAGTTTTATGGATTTACGCCCACGAAAATGTGTTCCTGAGCTCACAAAACCTTGTTAGATATAGTTTTCTCAACGAGTTTGTGCACTTTATTTCTGTTCCTGCATGTACTGGTTATGTTCGAGTAATAAAATTGCGTTACTAAAGCCGGTTTCTCAATCCCGGGCTGACAACACAAGGAAGAATCTAAATCGAGCCAAAAAGTTAACGTAGAACTTTAATTCTCTGAACTCTGAAATTAAATAGAGTTAAAATTTTAACGTTGTACTTAGGAACTAACTTCTTTAAAAGATGTCAACTCAAAATATTAGGAAAAATAAATTGATCTTATTTTTCTTTAGAATCATAAATCATTAAACAATGACTACTTTGAAAATTAGACGAACAAAAGAAAAAAAAAAGTAAACATTCTCTATCACCAAAAACAATAAAAAAGGTGTGACGTTAAACGTCATTAAAATCTGCTACGTGGGGTTTTAGGATAGAAACACCATGTTACGGTTTCAGGGTATTCCGTTTCGATATATACCTTCGTGAAAAATAGCACGATTGTTCGTCTGGAATTAGGTGACAAATGCGCGGAAAATCTTGAATGTTTGAAAATCGACAAAATCACAACCACATTTTTTTTTAAATTTCTCATAAACTTAAGGAAGGCCAACTGAAAAAAGTCATGCCGTATCTGCTGTTACACATATCGTCGCCTCAGGGCAACAGTAGGGTATGAGCAAAAATAGAGTTGCCAATAAAATTGATTTTAAAATTTGTTGTTTTTTCAATGCTGGATATCTAAGGATTCAGGGATAAGGTTCAGGGATTTTAAAGAAGTCATAAAAATGTCCGAGTGTTCCACTAAATAAAGGTACATTTGGTAATATTAGCAAGACCGAAAACTCATTTTTGTTTTTTTAATTAACGTCGCACAAGAGCTGCACAATGGGCTATTGGCGATGGTTCGGGGCCTATCTCGAAGGAAAGACCCTGGAACAATGCCTCGTATTTTTGAACCATGGTCAGATGACGAGGATAACACCTGAGCTGGCACCCAACGCCTTCGTTTTTTTAGATGTCTTACTGTTGCTCTGAGGCGACGATATATAGAAGTGTTTGATTCCGTCAGATTTTTGCCAATCTCTAGTCCTCTTCACCCAGTAAAAAAAGTAATCATAAAACCTTCATCATAATTGTAAAATTAATAGTTTTATGATGGAAATCCGCTGTTTTTTCTAAGAACTATTAAATTAAAGGTTTATGTTTTGATATTCTTCATAAAACCTCTAGAAACCTTTTAAAAAAACTTTCAGTTTGAAATTTAGCATTGAAATTATTGAAGAGAAAATGCTGATTTTATAAAAAGATTTTAAGCAGGAAAATAAAAAAAACTAAAAAAAAAAAAAAAAAACTTCGTCAGATGTTCTTCATAAAACTTGCAAAAAAAACTTTCAACTTTGCAAATTAGATAAAGTTTTTATGCTGACATCTTTTGCGGGGAAGACCACGCTTATCCTAGTATATGCAGGGCCCGATTAGAACATCATTGAAGCAAGGGAATCACGCCTTTAAATGGGGGACCCATTGCTCTCAAATAGACGCTGGAACATCAAACCAAACTTTTACATGGACTAAAATCCGTGCCCCTGAGTGGCATTAAAATGAATCACATTATAAATAATTCAACAAAATAAATCTAATAAATAATGAGTATTCTTAATATTCTGTAGTTTGGATTTTTTTCCCGCCAAAATTCGAACAAATTTAATACTTGTCAAGTTTACTTTTACTATAATTGATAATGCAATTTTTTAAAGATAAATTTAGTAATAAACTACGTTAGGAATATTAAATATTTATATAAAATGTATGGTTTGGGGAGGGGGGGGGGGGCTCTTCAAAAATGTAAAGTGTAAGCCTGGGCTTCATGGGCCTGTTTGGTAAGCAGGCCCTGAGTACCTGAATACCCACCCTGTCTCTGAAACAGATGCAGTAAGGAACTCACCTTGCTGAGCAGCTCTTCTGCCTTGTTGAGGATGGTCTCGAAGCTCTCCCTGTGAAGGAACACCTTCCGGGACTGGATCTTCCTGTGGAAGGTTTTCTCCAGCAGCATCATGCCCACCTGGCGACCAAGACTGCGCGCGATGTCCCCGTGGATCTGGAAGAAGATTGGATCAAATCAACACCGCTATGATAAAGTAGACAGTTTTTATCTGTTGGAAGTTGCAATCTTCGAGCATGAATGGACTATAGTAGAGAGAATATGACGTCATAATCTTGAAACCAACATCTCAGAGCGTGCCATCTCTTCAAAATTATGAATGAAAGAATATTCGCGATTGGCTTATGAATTGGAAAATATGCAACTGTGAAAATTTATGAATGGATTGATGTACTTAACCACGTGTCTTGGGAGACACATGTTGGCTTCACTTTGATGTTAGAGAGAGTGACATCATGACTCCTTTACTACAAAGGATTCATGCTCGAAGGTTGCAATAGTTTAGATCACTGAACTCTAACTGTAAATCCTGGAACGCTCATAACCAGTTCCTTCTATGGGAGCGGTTGAAGCCGTACTGTCTCCCAACGATTTTTTAAAAGTGTCTTTGTGGGTTTTCTTTCTTATCTAACCGTTATAGAAATGTTAAATATATTTAAATATTTTATTTTCTACATATAGAATCGATTTGTATATCGACGAAAATATAGTTTTTCTTTTGCTGCGTATCCACTTATTGGTTGAAATGAATTTCAAAGAATTCAAAATGGGTTTTAATGAAAAATTAAAAAAAAAATAGCTAAAAACCACTGCAATTCGGCATATTTTAGCATGAACAATATACGAAATATAGAATTAGAAATGAAAGCAGAGGTACACTTTTTTAACCTTCAATTGGTTTAAAGTCACCAAACTGCCCTGTCCAATCCAGAAGGTACAGTTAGAGATCAGTGGTTTGTATTTACTGGGATTTCATTATACAGAGTGTCTGTAAATTGATGACCGTATAAAGAAATGTTGTAACAAATAGATCCCTTAGAATGAAAACCGGCTATCTTTAAACGACAGATTGAAGTAGAAGATATTTGGCGACAAAATACGAGATATTTACTTTTGTTTGAATACAAGACGTCGAAGAACCTCGTATCTGATAAGTCCGTTGGTTAATTAGCGTCTCACTAAAGATGCACAGTGGGCTATTGGCGACGGTTTGAGGTCTATCTCAAAGGAAAGGCACAACCACGTATTTGATAAAACACGAATTTTACAAGTGGTAAAAAAAATCTATTTTTTCTTTATATTTTGTAGAATTAAATACATGTGAAATACATATATATTTGAAGGATTGAGTTCTTAATTCTAATACTCTTACCGAAGAAGCAAGAAGGATCTGGCTGAGCAGGCGCACGTACAAATTATTCACAAACCGAACCTTACGGACGGAACAGTGGGGACTTTGCCTTATCAATATTTTTTCTCATGTTTGACGCTCCTTATCTCTCCAGCTAATATATGAAATTTTCGCAAATGTAGTATTCGAATGTTCTATCCTGAATTGCCTCGCTAAAATTTTAGCATCCAAAGAAAGTCGGTAAAAGCTGATACATGTGACCATCAATAAGAGTAAGGTTTCCAATTGAAAATATCCGGAATGGAATAAGAATAAAATCCAGACCCGTATTTTTCCGAAAGTGACAGCTATTTTAGAGGGAAAAAACATGAGAATAGAAACACTTTCTGGAACTAGAGACAGAAAATAGACTTGTATTTTCAATATGTTGGTCTGAGTATTTTCTGTTCCTTATTTTGTATATATTTGTTATATATTTTTCCTTATTTTGAATATTTTTCCCTATTTTGAATATTTTCCCCTATTTTGAATATTTTCACCTATTTTGAATATTTTCCCCTATTTGGATATAAATGACTTTTTTTAAATCGTTATTAATCTTGTTACTAGGCGCAATCGATTTATTTGATATATTCTTGTTTATTTGTGAATAAACTCTGAACAACGAACAAAATTAAAACACACTTTCTGCAACGTGGGTTACTAGAATGGCTTCACATTAATGATTGATTGTTTGCTGTAGTTTCACAGGCTGTTGGTGCACCACATTCTTCAAAGTGAGCCAAAGTAAGAAATCGCATTGATATTGACGGCGGATATGGTGGCCAATCCAAATTCTTGCTAATTTAGAGATTCGCTTACGAAACGCGATTACGACGGATGGTGGACATTTCAAAAACATTGTAATGTAATTTTCAAAAGTATTCTACAAATTGACAGCTTTGAAGCATCACCTGTCGGAGACATTTGAGACTAACAAAATACACTATAAACAAGAGTACTAAACACTTACTATAAACATTCGCATAAGCGGACTGAAAACATTTTTAATATAACCCCTTCATCTCTCTACAAAATTAACTTTAGCCCTTTGCACTCGTAAGGCGCCTCTCAGGCACCAACATAACGACCAGTTCTTTTGGTTCCCTGTTCATTAAAATAAACGAGAACAGCAGGATATTGTGTTTAGAACATCAATCTCTTTTGCAACTTGTTCTCTTGCAAATACAAAACAGATTAGGATTTTTTTCCCTTTATGATTATAAAAAAAAATCTGTGGAAAAGAACGTAAAGAGGAATAACTGTTCC
The DNA here is from genome assembly GCA_963932185.1 of Troglohyphantes excavatus. Lineage (NCBI taxonomy): Eukaryota > Metazoa > Arthropoda > Arachnida > Araneae > Linyphiidae > Troglohyphantes > Troglohyphantes excavatus. The sequence continues at coordinate 58,789,792 of OZ010673.1, read as the reverse complement.
ATAGAAAGAACACAAATCGGAAAGTGTTTGCGGAGTTCAAAGTGTTAAACAAGGTCTTTTTGCTCGTAAGAACCAGCAACACGAGATGGTTTTCCGTATAATTGGTGAATTTCGTACAACTAATCAGCGCATCAAACCAAGTGGCGCCTGAGTGTCACCTCTCTATTTGACGCATCAAACTAAGTGGTAGCATAGAGTCAAGGCGTTTAGTGTAGGAGATGGGACGGATTGAAATGCTGACTTCACTGCAGTCCAGGGACTGTCACTTATTACGCTACTAGTCGCGATTCTATTAGTGTAGTATTTGAAGTAACTAAAGCACATATTTTCTTTGTGCGATGCAATTGTTGTATTGTATGATCAGTATTTGGTAGGCATGGCGTGATAAGTGATGATATCTGGACTGCAGTGAAGTCATATTTCAGTTCGTCTCTCCTCCTGTTAAAAGCATCTTGCCCAAGAGTCATATTTGGACCATTAGGATCATTCATCTCTTGACTGCAAAGGGACAATAACTGTCTCTGTTTGCTTGTTATTCGGTTTTAAAAACTATTAGTCATGTTTCTTGATCGCAAAGGACAATAACTGTCCCTGTTTGCTTGTTATTCTGTTTTAAAAACTATTAGTCATGTTTCTTGATCGCAAAGGGACAATAACTCTCTCTGTTTGCTTGTTATTCTGTTTTAAAAACTATTAGTCATGTTTCTTGACCTCAAAGGGACAATAACTGTCCCTGTTTGCTCGTTATTCTGTTTTAAAACTATGAGTCATGTTTCTTGACCGCAAAGGGACAATAACTGTCCCTGTTTGCTTGTTATTCTGTTTTAAAAACTATGAGTCATGTTTCTTGACCGCAAAGGGACAATAACTGTCCCTGTTTGCTCGTTATTCTGTTTTAAAACTATGAGTCATGTTTCTTGACCGCAAAGGGACAATAACTGTCCCTGTTTGCTTGTTATTCTGTTTTAAAAACTATGAGTCATGTTTCTTGACCGCAAAGGGACAATAACTATCCCTGTTTGCTTGTTATTCTGTTTTAAAAACTATTAGTCATGTTTCTTGACCGCAAAGGGACAATAACTGTCCCTGTTTGCTCGTTATTCTGTTTTAAAACTATGAGTCATGTTTCTTGACCGCAAAGGGACAATAACTGTCCCTGTTTGCTTGTTATTCTGTTTTAAAAACTATTAGTCATGTTTCTTGACCGCAAAGGGACAATAACTGTCCCTGTTTGCTTGTTATTCTGTTTTAAAACTATGAGTCATGTTTCTTGACCGCAAAGGGACAATAACTGTCCCTGTTTGCTTGTTATTCTGTTTTAAAAACTATGAGTCATGTTTCTTGACCGCAAAGGGACAATAACTGTCCCTGTTTGCTCGTTATTCTGTTTTAAAACTATGAGTCATGTTTCTTGACCGCAAAGGGACAATAACTGTCCCTGTTTGCTTGTTATTCTGTTTTAAAAACTATTAGTCATGTTTCTTGACCGCAAAGGGACAATAACTGTCCCTGTTTGCTCGTTATTCTGTTTTAAAACTATGAGTCATGTTTCTTGACCGCAAAGGGACAATAACTGTCCCTGTTTGCTCGTTATTCTGTTTTAAAACTATGAGTCATGTTTCTTGACCGCAAAGGGACAATAACTGTCCCTGTTTGCTTGTTATTCTGTTTTAAAAACTATTAGTCATGTTTCTTGACCGCAAAGGGACAATAACTGTCCCTGTTTGCTTGTTATTCTGTTTTAAAACTATGAGTCATGTTTCTTGACCGCAAAGGGACAATAACTGTCCATGTTTGCTTGTTATTCTGTTTTAAAAACTATGAGTCATGTTTCTTGACCGCAAAGGGACAATAACTGTCCCTGTTTGCTCGTTATTCTGTTTTAAAACTATGAGTCATGTTTCTTGACCGCAAAGGGACAATAACTGTCCCTGTTTGCTTGTTATTCTGTTTTAAAAACTATTAGTCATGTTTCTTGACCGCAAAGGGACAATAACTGTCCCTGTTTGCTCGTTATTCTGTTTTAAAACTATGAGTCATGTTTCTTGACCGCAAAGGGACAATAACTGTCCCTGTTTGCTCGTTATTCTGTTTTAAAACTATGAGTCATGTTTCTTGACCGCAAAGGGACAATAACTGTCCCTGTTTGCTTGTTATTCTGTTTTAAAAACTATTAGTCATGTTTCTTGACCGCAAAGGGACAATAACTGTCCCTGTTTGCTCGTTATTCTTTTTTAAAACTATGAGTCATGTTTCTTGACCGCAAAGGAACAATAACTGTCCCTGTTTGCTTTTTATTCCGTTTTAAAAAACATTAGTCATGTTTTAGACACACGGTATATAATTCTTAATGTAAATCGAAAAACATCCGAAAAAACCCCATAAAAAAACATTTAATCACATCAATAAAATTTTTATCCACCTCAGAAAAGCTTTGAATAAGGTTCATATAAAAGATTCATTAAAATAATTATACTACTTCGCGAGAATAAAATGTTTGTCCTAGGAACACTAATTGCAATAGATGTACCGTTTCAAATGATTAAAAATGGCCCTTATTATTTTCTTGTCGCAAATGAGGAGAAAATTACTCTTTAAACAACGGCAATTTGGATTAATAATTCTCTAGCCGAGTGTTTAAAATTCTAAACCATGGATTCGTTGTTCTAGATAGGGAGATTACAAACAAGTCGTTGTACTTCAGTGCGCATTGTATAATTACTGTAATTATCTATACCATTTTCTGCATCACAAATTTCGTGTGCAGTCTCCAAGAAAATAGAGACTTATGATAATTTTAAATTAGCATGAACGTTTCGGTTGAATTTAGGTGAGTTTTAATTCGTTTATAATCAAGAGCATCTTTCATACTATGCCTATTTTCTTTAGTTGGATGAATCAATATCTCACTAACTATCAGAGATATCTTCGCAGAATATAAGTTATTTTTTTAAATAAACTTTAATAAAGGTAACCTTTTAGAAATCACTATTTTGACGTTTGTTTTTCAATGTAAGGGTTGTGTAAATACAAATGCTTTTATATGCTCTTAATTTATAGTAGTTTTCATTTGTGGGCAATGTATATATTGATCATTCATTCACGTGCCAATTTGTAATAACTAATGCAGAATACATTTGAATTATTCATTGTATACAGTAACTGATATTTTATGAAGTCACTGAATAAGGGTGTATACGAAAGACAAATATCATAGGAGCACAATTTTTTACACTATTGCACCATGTTTTATACACAAAAATATATAATCATATGAAAGTATGCACTTAAATCCTATTGGTTCGGAACCCATGTCTCTTTCATTTGTGTTGATAATGACTAAAATAACATATATCATCTTTAATCATTCTAAAACCGGGATTAAATTATATAGCAATATAGCCGAGTTAAATAGCTGTGTATTTGTAGTCAAAATATAGAGAAATATATCTGAGAATACAAGGCTATATATTCTCAGCTATATATTATCCTTTGATCTTACTGACAACCGATGGGTAGCTTATTTACAATTATACAGCTCTTTATTAGGACTATATAGCTGGGATAGCTTTTTTCAGATGGCGTTTTCAAAACTTTTAGCACTGTTATATAGCTCAGCCACATAGCTGTTTTGCTTCATAGTGTAAAAACGGCTTAAAGTGGACGTAGATTCAAAGCATTTCTCTGAGCAAACTGAAAATAACATAATTTTAAATTTTATTATATCACTTTTATTAAAATACTAAAACCATTTGTTTATTTTTATACTGACGGATTTGAAAAAAAATATTTAAATGCCGAGAATTTTTCTGTATTAAAAATAGTTGGTAATGCCGCAAAAATAAATGATTCCGAGTCGGTAGGTCGAAGGTTTGAAATCGTTTTGGAATTTTAATAAACTAAAACATTTATTCGATAATATGGAATAATATCTCTACACTTGTTGTAATAACACTGTAGCTCGACGATCACCAGGTGGCACTGCAGTACATCCACAACACACTCTTGTATCAATCATACAACGGAATGGTTGTGCTTGGATCGTTGCCGGCTAGAGAGCCGTAATATCGACAATAAACAGAATAACAAAGTCACGCAAGGTGTAGTTCGTAAATAGATAGGACACAGCCTAAAATACTTACTTGTGAATCGACTTCGATTTCCTGGAGTAACACTTCCCAACTTGTAAACAGAGTGCTGTGGTATGGAGGTCTGAAAAAAAGAAATACAAATTTAGATTGAAGTAAACAAAAAGTAATTTAGAGGGAATTCTATACCTTATCTTTACAAAGATATGGAGTTACCTATTTCAGACAGTTTAGACCAATTTCCGACCAGTTTAGACCAATTTCGGACCAGATTAGACCAGTTTCCGACCAGTTTAGACTAATTTTCGACCAGTTTAGACCAATTTCCGACGAGTGCCAAACATAAAAATCCCTGTTACTGCTTAACTGACATTAGACTGTATAATGAGTTTTACCTACATTTTAAAATCCTTTGAGTAGTAGTAATCGAAGGTACTTATAAAAACGAACTGATAAGCTTTTAGTTTCATATATTATTTTCCAAGTCGTCAGTACCTGGTACATGGTCGGTAAATAGCGCAATTACTTAATTATTAAAAATTGCCAAATTATAAAATTGCTACTTTTAATTGTAATTATAAAAGTAAGTAATAACACAGAATGTATTTCAGCCGCGTTTGAAATTGGTTGTATTAACATCATACCTGAAATACAGAAAAGCGATTGTTTGAGAAATCTAAAATCTGTAATACAGCTGCATAATTAAATATGTGTGGTGGAAACTTGGTCATTTCATATACCCGATACTTCAACTTGGGCTCGAGTAATTACTTTAGTCCGATCGGTAGAGTATAGCGTAGCACGCACAACTTCCCGGGTTCGATCCCGGGTGACAGCCGCACACACTGCGCTACATTGGTGACTCGGCCTATGAACACAGCTTCTACCAGCACAGTAATCACATAATCTTGGCTTATCTTCACCTATGTGATATGCTTCAGGGGTGCTCTTCATTCGTTCCCCTGTCCGACTCACTGAGAAGGCGGAATATTGTGGTGGTCACTACATATACCAGATACTCCCACTTGGGCTAGTAAAATTACATTGGCCCAATCAGTAGATTATGGGGTATCATATGCACAATGTCTCGGGTTCGATTCCGAGAGACAGACGAAAGCACTGCGCTACAAATGCGTGATCACATGAAGCTATGCAAAATGCCTACATAGGCTGTTTTCATAAATAACTTTCGATAAATATTAACAATTACAACCAAGACTTACCGGCAATCGAACTCAGACCCTCACCGCAGTTCAGTGCATTATTCGTTGCGCTACCATGGATAATTGTAAGAATAAGATAATTGAGTTGTAATAAATCAGTTTCCATTTCAGCAATCGACATCAAATAATGTGGGAAACCATCTTCTGAACAACTATTTTAAGTGTATCAGGTCGCTTTGTTAAGATGGCTTGCACAGAAGACGAGATTAGCAATATTAAATCACGTTGATTTAATATTACCAATACTCCCCAAAAAAAACTTTAGAAAAGTAAAAAACGATAGACCTCCCCTCCCCCTTTAGAAATTGCGGCTAAAAAAGTTGTGATATAAAAAAACAAGCCAATTGCACTAGGGGGATCAACCCTGCACACCCTATCACTAGCCTTCTCCTGGAAAACAGCTGCGCTTTCTTTTCTTGTTGGCTGCTTTGGCGAGGTGGCGTTATTTCTTCTTTTTGGCTTAGCTTTGCGAACCTGACCGGGTCGCTTGATTAAATCATGTTGATAATTTTTTAGACAGTACGATTACTTAAATATGAGTACGTCATCGCTCATTTATGATGAAATTGTACTCAAAGAAAAACGAGTACCGTTCAGGTACTCATTTTTAAGTACCTCTTTATGCACTGCGACATGTGCGGTTTGACTGCAAAACTCGTTAAATCCTCGCTCTTTTCTCTCCCATTTTTTTTTCAATATTACTTACTATCAATATTTTTCCACGTATCATAATGGCAGCATTTTCCAGGGAAATATTGCTACATATTATTGTAAAATGTAATAAATATTTCATACTGCAGCAAAACTGTGTAAAAAATATAACACAAACTGTATCAAATGTAAGGAAAGTACTCATGAAATTGGATTCAGGACGAACTTTTGGGTTAAAATGCCGAATTTCCAAAATATTTATCACCAGAAAATCACAAAAAAATCTGGATGGCTCTTAACTAGTTTTGCAACTGGACTACTCATTTACTACTATTTAAAAAAATATCACATCAGTAATCTTTTAACGTATTTACCAATTTTGGATTACGCATCAAAATTTAAGCGTCAATAAATAATCAAAGTTAAGCACTAGAATTTTTTTTTATGTAATTTCATCATAAAATAATATATGAGAGTTTAAAAGAATTTTACAAAAAAAAAAATCACAAAAGGAAAATTTGAAAGAAATAAAAATAATTGAAAATATTCCATTCATTATTTTTCCATTGTTAGGTTTGACTATAAACTCTTTAATTACATAAGGTACTCTAAAGCTAAAATCCAGTCATGGAACTCATTATATTTCTAAGGAAAAATATTCCACGAAAGATTTATATTCTAGTAAATTGCATTATTATTTATATTTCAATTTTCTTTTCAATAGAGAGATCCATTTCATTATAATGATGTCTGATATATTCATAATTTGTTGATGGAATTTTAAAAGATGTTGGAGTTTTTGTTTGTTGATGCAAATTGGAAATGTGCCAAGATTTCCTGTTTCGTCTTAAATGGTACGCTGTCGGATAGTTTAATTTTCGATGGCTTTTACTTAATTTAAATGAAAATTTTTCTTAAGCAGGAATTTTTTGCTTAACGTTTTATATTAAGTTCGTCTTTTTGTTGAAGTCAACAAATTTAATCACAGAACAGTAACGAACCCTCTAAACTGTATGATATTTTGGTACAGATGTAGTATAGGACATTTGGCGCGCGAGGTGTTTTTTTGGCGTGTTTTATAGGGGCGATAAATTTATAGTATGGCAACCCCACCTGACATTGTTGGTATTTTTCGATTCTTGTGGCGACTTTCAATCTGGCCTATGTCGTCATCGCGCTGCGTAATCGTTAAAGAAAAACCCGCCAAATGTCCTATACTACATCTGTTCCGATATTTTCTCTATAACTACTGATTTCAATTGTCACGAAATTGGTATTTAGTTATTCTGTACATTATCATTCTTGGCGTATGGTTTAAAATATTATGAAGTGGGGAGGAAATGCTGTTGTAAGGAATAAGATATTCTTAAATTTGAGGATGGAGTAAGGAGTAGGCCGAGACGGTGATCGTAAAAGTGGGTTTGACATTGCCTGGTCGTGTCGCCCCAGTTGAAGTCAAAGTTCTGGTTACTGGAATGCTAAAAAGGAAAGTCCCACTGATGGACGAAAGTACAAGACTTGAAAAACTTCAAAACGTTTATTTTCACATCTGGAATTTTGTACGATGAATATAGGTTAAATTGATTATGAGAGTTGGTGTACTGGAGATGGTGCTGTTCTCAATTTCTTCGGATGGGCAATGTAGATATTCTTCCATGAAACAACTCGTGATTTAATTGATTATGAGAGTGTTAAATTGATTATGAGAGTTGGTGTACTGGAGATGGTGCTGTTCTCAATTTCTTCGGATGGGCAATGTAGATATTCTTCCATGAAACAACTCGTGACTTAATTGATTATGAGAGTGTTAAATTGATTATGAGAGTTGGTGTACTGGAGATGGTGCTGTTCTCAATTTCTTCGGATGGGCAATGTAGATATTCTTCCATGAAACAACTCGTGACTTAATTGATTATGAGAGTGTTAAATTGATTATGAGAGTTGGTGTACTGGAGATGGTGCTGTTCTCAATTTCTTCGGATGGGCAATGTAGATATTCTTCCATGAAACAACTCGTGACTTAATTGATTATGAGAGTGTTAAATTGATTATGAGAGTTGGTGTACTGGAGATGGTGCTGTTCTCAATTTCTTCGGATGGGCAATGTAGATATTCTTCCATGAAACAACTCGTGACTTAATTGATTATGAGAGTGTTAAATTGATTATGAGAGTTGGTGTACTGGAGATGGTGCTGTTCTCAATTTCTTCGGATGGGCAATGTAGATATTCTTCCATGAAACAACTCGTGACTTAATTGATTATGAGAGTGTTAAATTGATTATGAGAGTTGGTGTACTGGAGATGGTGCTGTTCTCAATTTCTTCGGATGGGCACTTCCATGAAACAACTCGTGACGTAAATTTTTTTCTTGAAAAATATAACACGTGACTTTTAAAATATTAAATAATTCTTCTTGAAAATAACGCAGTACTCAAATAAATCTTCATAATAATAAAAACTACGACATCACAAAATTTAATAAATATCGACAATTACAACTAAGACTTACTTGGAATCGAACACACATCCTCAGGTGCTTATCCGTTTTACTACCAGTGCGACGTGAAGAAGTATTAAACAGATGAAATGTTAAAAAGGTGTTCCAGAAGAATGGGAAGTAAAATAATTAAGTTGAAATAACTAAGTTTTCATTTAAGCAATCGACGTCAACTAATGTGGAAAACCATCTTCTGAACACCTATTTTAAGTTCACCAGGTCGCTTGTTAAGAAGGCTTGAACAGAAGCTTATACTAGCAATATTAAATCACACTGCTCATGTTTGCGAAAGTACGGTTGCCTTAAACTTGAGAACGTCATCGGTTATTTACGAAACAATTGTACTCAAAGAAATATAAATTCAGGTACTCATTTTTAAGTATTTTTTTACAGTGCGCCACTTGGGTCCAAAGAGTTAACACTTTGCACTCTTGAGTTTTCCGTTCTTTCTGCGGAACAGTTATTCATCCTTATGTTCTTTTCCCTAGAATTTGTTATGCTTATAGAAAAAAGAAACCTAATCTGTTTTGGATCTGCAAAAGAACGAGTTAAAAAAAATATCGATGTTTTTTAAACACAAGATCTCGTTTATTTTAATGAACATGGAACCAAAAAACGAATCGTTATGGTATTGCCTGAGTGGCGCCAACGGAGTGCAAAGGGTTAAAAACCAAGTTCCTCGTTAAAAAACTCAGAGCAGTTCGATAATAAAATTAATATTTTTAACAATGTTTAATATTTTTAACAATGTTTAATATTTTTAACAATGTTTAATATTTTTAACAATGTTTAATATTTTTAACAATGTTTAATATTTTTAACAATGTTTAACATTTTTAACAATGTTTAATATTTTTAACAATGTTTAATATTTTTAACAATGTAGCTTCCTATACATTCGCAAAATACCCAAACTTTCCATTTTTACTTTTTTCTACGACCATTTTATCACGGCGACTCATGAAAGGCACCGTCAAAGAATAATGCCTCATGAGTAAATATCCATTAAAAGTTCCCCAGATTAGCACATATGAGCTACACACGAGCCAATTGAACCAAACAAGAAAGCCATAAATTTTTATTACTTCCCCACCTAAAAAAAAACCACCCATATCTTAAGAACTATGGCTTCCAGGTCCGGCACTCAGTAATGGAAGTGTTGGATCTCTGGTGTAATGGCAGGGGAAAAGAATAATGTTTTAAAAAAAGAATACACTTATTTATATCCTTAGAAGCTGGGGAATAAAATTTGAGAAACGTCATTTTTATCCCCAAATTCCCTACCGGAATTTCGAGATAGGGAAGGTATATTTCAGTGGACAAGAAAGACAATGATTGGTCAATTTGGTTCGAACTGTTTCATTGGATGTTGCTGGTTGGTGTTCTCATTATTTGGTTTTTTTTGGTGATTTTAAATGAGTTGTCAAGAGAGGGACTGAAGAGGTGGGTGGAAGAACAAGACGGCTCCACTTTTTTTTTTAATTTACATTTTGTCACTTATTTCTGCACTGTTAAAAATAGGTATTCAAAAATAAGAAAATGTACTCATATTTAAATACATTTGATGCTTACAATGAATCCGAATACATAAGTTTCAATTTTGAAAAAGACGGCATGTACTTAAATATGAGTTCAATGGGTAAAAATGAATAAAAACAGCAGATGCTACCGAAAAGTCATTTTTAGAATTTTTGACCGTAGCGAGTTTTGCAACGGGAATACATATACAAAGAACAGTGTTCGTATGTGTGTTTAAGTTTTTTTTGTCTTTTATACAAATCTATAGTCTTTTATTCCAATCTTTAATGGCATTTTGCACATTTGACTTTTAAGGCAAGGGAAAGGTCACTGTCTGCATGAAATTTCGAAAAAACAACATTTCAACGCTGTCACATTGCAACAAACTTTACGTAGCTGTGAAGGTGGATAAGCGATGCATTATGATTGTTTGATTTGGAAATATCAATATTTTACCGCCAAAATGTTGCAAAAAATGAATATAATGTCGCCAGATGTATAAAAATATCGCCAAAATAAAAATGTTGTCAAATGAATAAAAATGTCGCCAAATGACCTAAAATATGCTTATACATGTAGAAATATAATCAAAATGGTGAAATTATTGTCAATATGATAAAAGTAATATCATTTTATACACTTGACTTTTAAAACAAGAGGAAGTTCGCCGTCTACATGAGATTTTGAACCTCTCCCTTCCCACCCCTTAATTAGCAGAAAGGATTTTCCAATAAATTCGCCAAATATCGCCATGGTAAAGGATTCGGCCAACTCTATGCGTAATGCTAGTTTCATTCCTAGGCAACGCCGGCGACACCATCTAGTTTTTAAAATAAAACAAATATCCGTAGACAAGCAATCTCACCTTTCTCTTCGAAGCTCAGCGTTTCTTTTCCGAAACGTTTCCACCAACATCTGCAACTCTTCGGCATGCTGCTCGTGGATAGAAGACAACTGCTGCGTGAAATCCGCAACTGGAAAAATAAACAAAAACTAATTAGCTTCTTAATCCGTGAAATTCTAAGCATGGCAGAATTTATGCAATGTAACATACAAACTGTAATTTCTGAAGTATGAAGTTTATTTTGCGATATTTCACTGTTTATCTATATTTATTGTTTTTAAATTACTTTATGTTTATGCAATCAGTAGTTGCGTGTAGAATGGTTATTGTATCGGAATATAAATTAAAAGAGTGTAACTTAGATTTAATCTTAATAAACATACAAACTACGTTTGTTTGTATTTGTTGGAATATGTATCACCAAAGGCACACATAACATCTTAAAAATATGTAATCCGTAAATGTAATATTTAATCCTTACATCGTTATAAAACCAAATATTTGATTTTCGGAAGATCTAATGCATAGTTTTTAAATTTTCATATATTTATTTAACATTTATTAGATAATAATTTTATATGCAAAAACAAAACAAAATACATTTATAATCATAGAATTACAAGTGAAGTATGTGCAAATAAAATGCTTCACTTGATATGGTTTGTAGTGGCGCTATTATTAAGCGTTAAATTTACGTTTTCGTTTCATTTTAACCACATGTTGAGATGCTACCAATTTGTGTCCAAGAGTTTAATTTTATCTTTGAACAAGGAACCCTCACGCAACACTAATTTGAAAAGAAAGCTATGTTTGCGTTTTGGCGGTTCAAATATTAGGTAAGACAAGTAATTAATGTAGTTAAATTAAAATTATTCAACTAAGTATAAATAAACTCATTGTTATTTATTCAATTAAGTTTCGCAGCTTTAACTGTAATGTACCTTTATGTTTATTTAAATGACCTACATTTTTTATTCTGGGGGTCATTGTACTTTCCTCCTATCCAGGAATAGTTGTACCTCAAGTATAATAGGTTAATCGTAGGATAATCAAAAATTCCGGATAATTGTCAGTAAATAGTAAAACTAGTATACTCTTAATCGAAATTTTCTTTAATTTAAATTCTAGACTCCTTTTCTTCTTTGGTTAAGTGAGGAGCAATTTTTTCCTACTACGCTGAATAGTGCGTTGGGGAAGATAATTCCATGCATACCAATCATATAAACGCAGTCCTATATAGTTAACTTTTTCCGTTTCTAGTTAGGTGCTTATAAAAAAAGTTAGGGCTATTACAGTCACAGCGGCTGCGGGCCACTGATCTCTAACTGTAACTTCTGGATTGGGCAAGGCATTTTGTTGACTTGAAGCCAATGTCGGAGCAGGCAGGCTGTATCCCACATTCATCTGTACCGCAATATTTCGTATATTTTTCATGTAAATAAGCCGACATGTGTTGCTTTTGGATGAGTTTTTTTAGTTTTCTTTGGAAATTCATTTTAAATGCAATTTGCTATTAAAATAGAAAGTAATTTGCAAGTCGAAGAAGTTGAAAAGACAGAACAAAAACTATTTGATTGGCAGTATAAAAATAATTAATTCTATAAGAAGAAAATATAATATTTATATACATTTAATATTTCTGCAATAGTATTAAAAAACCCACTAAATCACTTTAGAAAATGTTGGGACGCAGTATGCCTGCTTCCACATTGGCTTCAACGCGCCCATACAGGAAACAAGTTTTGAGCCTTCCAGAAGTCACAGTTAGAGTTCAGTGATGCGGACGTGAGTGAAAAATGTATCTGTGATTCGAGGAAACAAATCACGTGGTAACCACATGGTTTATATTATCGAATCACAGCTCCATCTGCACTTGCATCCGCTTCGTCTGTAAAACCCCTTAGAATAAAAAATGAAAAAGATTCCGTTTTGAAAGGGGCAAAAGATATACGCATTGGGGATTTTTTTTTATGCTGACTAAAAAACGGTCGGTTAACAGAGAGTTCTGGATAAAAGAACGGATAACCGAGGTTCTATTTGATTTGTGAAATAAAATATTGAGAATTGTGTATTGGTCCTGTACGACAGAGGATCTCAACTTTTTTTTTTCACGTACCCCTTGATAAAACACACCTTCTCTCACAGTCCTTTTTACCCATCCCTCTACAAAAAAAATGTTTACTACAGGTTGAGAAACTATGCTAGGAAAGGAATAAGTGTTAACAATTAGTAAACAAAACCCTACAGTGATCAGAGTTTTATAAAATATCAAATAAGATATTAAAATAAAAGATATGTTATGTTTTTAAAATCTATATAGTTAATTTCTAATAAGTCAAAATTCTTTTCGAAATTTATTCATTATTTTAATTATTTTTATATAAATATACACCTTATCTGATTAAAAACACCATGATATCAGATAATTAGGTAGATAAAAAAAATGGCACTCGAGGTGAAAGTATAAAGTTTATTTTCCAATTGAAGGGGTGGGTGGAAGAACCAGACAGCTCCAGTTTTCAAAACTGTTCAGGAAGGACAAACAACACTTTAAAAATACTTAACGTTAATTAAAGCATATAAAATTTGGGTAACACATTAAAAATACCTTTCTATATGACATACCGGTTTAATTTTTTCAACTTTTTGTCTGGAATTTTTTTTTAAAATGGAGCTGTTTGGTTTTTTACACCTAACATTGTAATTATGAGGTCAGGTTTACCAATATAATCCTTGTAAATACTTCCCCAAAGTCATCATTGCGACTGTGAACTTCAAAAAGCAAACATATGCGTTTTATTTGAGGATTGTATAATAAGCTACATATAAATATAGTCCATTACGGAATTACACCTCTTTAATGGAATTTCAGAAGTGTAACACACCTTTTAGCTGGTTCAACAAACAACACACCATCAACAAACGAGTTCGACAAACGATTGGCTGACGCAAACGGAAAGCGATCCAATCAAGCGACCAAACGTTGAACTAATTCTCAGCAGAAACGAGACAGCTCTTGGAGCTGTACGTTTCTCGCTCATTATGACTTATAAAAGTTTCCTTATCAAAGAGGGAATGTATAAAGTATATTAAAATTTAAGACTACATAAAAAGTTTGAGTCTCTGGTATCTATAAACTAACGAAATCTCAATTCTTATCTTCAGGGGATATAGGAACCACTTTAAACCCAAAAACCAATTGCCAACGAATCCTAAAATCTATTCATAGTCAAAGCTCAATTAAGTTAGTTTCCTTAAAGCACTCACACATCTTATAATTATTATTCAATATTTTATCACTCAATTAAATAAGGCAATTTCGTGAACTTTTCATACAATTCGCCCCAATCAAACCGATCAAACATAAAGTACTCTAAATTGCTCGGAAGAAAAGGTCGTGAGAACATCGGATGTGAAATTTGAATAATGCTGCACTTAGAAAGACAGGAAAGTAGCATCTTCTTATCGATCTTGAGGGTTTGTGGGGTAACTTAATATTTAATAGTGGCGTCTTATCTTTTCAATTTTAAAAAAGGAATTCCGGTTTTAAGTGTGCAGGGAATAAAGAGCAATTCTATTTACTTCTTAGTTTAAAGTACTTGCCAGAGGTGTTTAAGTTAAAAATTTTATAAGATTGATGATAAGGGGATGTACAAAAATATAGGGAAGTAATTATTCATTTTTTAGAAAAGAATGGTGTACATCGTATGTATTATTAAAAATCTACGTAAGAGTCAATGCATCAGAAGGGTACCATAATGTTTGATTTTATTGTGTTAAATCTTCTTAACTGCATTTTCACATTTTTTTTAACTGAATCTTTTCTTATATAGTTTAAAAAAAAATTAAAGAAATTCTAAAATAAGTACATTTTTATAGAATTGATGTTATTATAAATTTAAATATTCTTCTTTTATTATATGTAAAGCTTTGAAATGTGTTAATATTAAATAACAAAAGTAAAATTATTATATAAGTAATGTGGAAGCATAAAAAATATTCCAAATAAAAAAAACATTTTTTTAATTGATTATAAAATCACGGTCTTTCACGGTTTTTATACATTTCTTGCTACTTAGAATAAGTATTTTTTAATATAATTTATTTCATTATAAATTTAAAACCTTTTTCTTTTATTTTATGTCAAGATTTTAACTGTGATAAGACTTATTTCATTAAAAAGAAATAATTGTATAAATCACGTTTTAGCGCAATAATGTTCCACATAACAAATTTTTTTTTACAACTATTATTTATTCCAAATAAAATTTACCCTGATTTACAGTGAAGTATTCAGAAATTAAATTATTAAGCAGGCATTGAAAAATAATAAAATGCATACAGCAAAGAATTTTTATATCGCAAATCTCTTAAAGTAGTATAATTTATTTATAATTCGAGATATTTATTATTTATAATTCGAGTTCTGGAAAGTACGTTTTTATAGTCATCGCTTTCAGAATCTTTGGCAATTCGATTTTTTCAGATTTTTTTATCCCAAAATTAGTACACACTAATGCAGCGACTCCCAAAGTGTGCGCCGCGAAATATTGAAAAAGTTTCATAATTAATTAGACTCTCAGTGATTCCCAAAGTGTAAATTTAAAAATAAAAATTATTCAAAACTTAAAAATAATCCAATTATCATAAGGTGCGTAACTGCGTTGTTACAAAGTACAAAATGCTCCATAGAAAAAGGAAAATGTTTGCAAACTCGCCAAAGGAAAACTGTCTAAAACTATGCGGTAAACCGTCGACTTTGTAAAAGGGTCTTTGTATCAGTAATAACCTTTGAGCATGGATCCTTAATAGTAGAGAAAACATAATGTTATAATCTCGCTAACATCAAAGTGAGGGCAACATGTATGGCCTCTGACGCGTGGTTAATTACGTCATTCCATTCATATAAATTTTCACTGTTACACATTTCCCAATTCATCAGCGAATCTCGAGTATTTTTTAATTCATAATTTTGAAAAGAAGTCACGTGTTTGAGGCCATTCGGTCTGATATGTTGATTTCACGAATATGACGTCATATTCGCGCTACTACAGTCCATTCATGATCGAAGGTAATAACACTCATCTATACCAAGACAAATGATTCGTTGTATTTTCTTGTGACGTCAATAGCCGAAATAGCGATGATTGGGATCAAAAAGGCTGAACCTAAAGAGAGCTCCTCCCCAAGGATTGTGAATACCATATATATATATATATATATATATATATATATATATATATATAAATAAGGTGTGCTCGTACATAAGGTGTGCTCGTACTCGCGCTGTCTGACGGAAGGCGGAGAGAGCAACTATTTGACGTCATAGTGACGCCTACTTTCGCCTTCTGTGGGCGTGTCTAATGCTCTCGTTTAAACCAATGGCAAGGCTGAACTAGATGCGCGCGCGTTGGTCGATGGTGCTGCCATCTATTCGTTTTTTTGTGAACTATTAAAAAGTTATAAGCTAACTTTATTTAGTTACTTTTACTGCAATTTATGAGTTTAAATTATATTTCAAGGATTGCATTTAGTATGGAAAAATTGCAAAGGGTTTCTTAATAAATTAAGCGTATTAAAATAATATTAACTGCCACGAGAGCATGTCCATGAATTTTGAAAGAGTAAAATAGTGGTCGGAACTATCCGATCAATGCATTTGTATTGGACATATTAAATGAGTTACAATTTCAATCAAGTAAAATACGGGGACATAACAAAACAAGGACGGATTAGTAGTGAAGCTACCTGAACACAATTATTTACAGATATTTACATTAGTTTGCTAATTAAAAATTAAATCACCAGTTGGTACCCAACCGGGGATCGAACCTAAGTAGCAATGCTTGAAACACACAGCCAATGAGAATGATCAAAAACCGATAGTAAGGCGGAGCTAAACTGACGTCAAAAGTAAGGCGGAGCTAAAATGGCGTCAAATAGTTGCCTTTCCTTGTCCACTTTCAAAAAGCGAAAAACGAGCGCACCTTCTTATATAGTCTTTACTATCCTTGGCTCCTCCCCTTTTAGTTCCATTTCCTTAAAAATCAGATGCATAGTGTTCGCCAGAGATTTCGACTGTTATGGAAGATCTTGCGGACGGAATATATAAGCAAGCGCTGCCGGATCGATTCAGTCAGTCAGTTGATAGTTGAAGTCTAGTGAAGATAAACACCACGCGTGATATAGTTATTAATATAATAATTGTTATTAATATAATAATTGTTATTAATATAATAATTGTTATTAATATAATAATTGTTATTAATATAATATAATTATTAATTGCATATTTTACAATTTTTATAGCTTGCTTATGATTAGTAATACTTTTACTTAGGGCAGGGCGACGTTGGAAAATCTTAATTTAAAAAAAAGACCGCAACTCGAAATGTTTGGAAACCACTGTAACTAATGTGATTACACTGTAAAAAAAAGTGCTTAAATGTGAGAACAATAACGTACTCGGTTTTTTTAGTACAATTGCATCGTAAAAGAGTGATGACGAACTCAAATTTAAGTAATGGTACTTTCTCAAAAATGAGCAGTGTGATTTAATATTGTTAATCTCAGCTTCTGTTTAAGTCATAGTAACAAAGCGACCTGACACACTTAAAATAGTTGTCAGAAGATGGTTTTCCACATTATCTGATGTCGATTCCTTAACTGGAAACTGAGTTATTACAACTTCAATTGTCTTACTTCCATTCTTTCTTTTGGCACACCTCATTAACGTTTCTTCTGTTTATAACTTATTAAAGTCGCCTTGGTAGTACAAATGATAAGGCACTGGACTGCGGTTCCTGAGGATCTGTTTTCGATTCCCGGTAAGTCTTGGTTGTAATTGCCGATATATATTGAAAGTTATTTATGTAGGCTAGCATCTCTTTTTATTCATTTTTACCCATTGTACTCATTTTTGAGTACATGTCTTTTTCAAAATTGAAACTTATGTATTCGGAGCCATGACAAGTATCGAATGTATTCAAAAATAACTACATTTTACTCAGTTTTGAATACCTATTTTTAACAATATACTCAGGCTGTTATGACATTTTACGAGTTTAAATTTATTCCACATCTTTTACATGAAACTTCCCCAAATATGATTTTACATATTTGAAATTTAAATCACCTGCCCCCAATGATCATTTCCATATTATATTAACTATTCGAATAAATTCCAGATGTCAAAATACATGATACGTCATTAACTAGAAATGTGTTTTGTTTTGTTATAGTATTCTCCACGGTGTAGTATAATAAGTTAAACCAAAAACTTTCAGATCAGTTGGGATAAATATAAATAGCATACTTAATTTTGATATATAAAGCTAAGACCTTCGAGCATGGATCTCTCATAGTAAAGAAATCATGAGGTTATAATCTCGCTAACATCAAAGTGAGGCCAACATGTATGGCATCAGACACGTGGTTTACTACGTCATCCATTCATAATTTTTGCCTAGTTCATTCATAAAAATATCTTGTACTTCATGAAGTAAGACATTTACTATTATTTCCAAATCACAAGTCAATCGCGAACGTTTTTTCATTCATAAATTTTGAAAGGAAGTCACGTGTCTGGTGCCATTAGATCTGAGATGTTTGCATCACGATGATGACGTCATATTCGCTCTACTACAGTTCATTCATGCTCGAAGGCTAAGACTGAATCGACAACAATGATTTTTTCGTTTTTATGGTTATACCCTTTATTTTAATTAAAACCAACAGGAAGAAGCTTTATTATCAAGATATTTTTAATTATAAATATGAATATTTTAAAATAATAGCGAACGCATTTCAAGAAACGAAACTTTCGCCACAAGCAAAACTTACACTCGATTAAAAAAACGTCCTTAAAATAACAACGTAACGTAACAAAATAATGAAAATAAGTTTATCTATTCGATGCAACCCTAATTAAATTTTCTTCAGATATCCGAGATTTTAAAAACTGATTTCTTTTAATTACATTCCGAAACTCCGCTCTCAAGAACTTAGAACGAGTTCGAAATCTCAGCACGCATCTAAAAAGAAAGTTCGAAATAAAAAAAAGATTCCGTATAAAAGCTCGCGTGCTAAAAGAAAATAGTGTAATCTGAAAAGCAAAGCACTTTTAAAGAACGGAAATCATTTAAAATGTTTTGTGTTCCCAAGGATTGTTCTTAGAAAGCCGCAAGTAAATCGCACGCACAGTGCATAAATTTTTTTCTGGCACTTAAAGAAAGTTTATTTTTTTTAAGTAGGTATTTCTGTGTTAAAAAGATCTAGATGGGCAAAGATATGTATTAATTTGGAAAATTTATACTCAAAGAGCTAAAATTTATGTGTCGAATTTCAAGTTCACATGCTATAAATCCGTTTTGAATGCCGGGTGTTCATGTTACGACATTATTCTGATATTAAATTAATGTCTTATTATTATTTTGTTAACCTAAGTATAGTTGGTTATAATAAATGGATATTTAGTTGCAGTTACACTATATCATGAAGCAAAAAAAAAGTCAGGATAACAACTTCTTTAAATTTGTTATATTGAAGGTTTTATGTAGGAAAACTGCTGTTCTTTTGAAGTTTAAAAGGTTTTTTGTTTCAAAATCATTTATAAAACTTGTAAAAAAACTTTAAAAAAATCAGCCAAAGCATTCCATTTTGAATCATTGAAATTACTGAAAGGAAAATAAAGATTTTCGAAAGGTTTTATGTAGGAAAATTGAACATTTTAAGCATACACATACACGAAGTTTCGGGTTTCAATATCCTTTTCGGTTTGTTTTTGTTAATTAACGTCGTACTAGAGCTGCACAGTGGGCTATTGGCGACGATTCGGGGCCTATCTCGAAGGAAAGACCCGGGAACGATGCCTCGTATTTTTGAACCATGGTCAGATTATGAGGACAACACCTGAGCTGACACCAACGCCTTCAATAGACGTCGGGACTTTGGACCCCGATCAGATTTATCGTGCACCAGTCCCGTATACACGCCGTTAATTTTTTGTGGATGCTCTGGATGACATTCTAGTATTTTGGTCAGATCCTTCATAAAAACAAGCAAAAAAAATTATATTCGTAATTTTGATGAAGTTTTCATTGCTGCGTAGAGCTTCACAATCGGCTATTGGTGGCGGTTTGGAGTCTATCTAGCAGGAAAGACATGTGGACACTGCCTCGTAACTTAAGATATTTTTTATAGTTATAACGTCATCAATAACGAATGCGTGAAAAATGCCATATAAATCTGCTTTTCAAAATGTAGTAAAATTTAAGTAGATTTAAGTAACACTACAATTCAAAGATTTTTCAAGTATTAATAACCCATGAATCGCCGTAGGTGTCACTGGAGATTGGTTATGTCAGAAGCGTTGGAAGGCGGGGTTTCCACAGTGACCGACAAAGCAGACTTATTTTTGAGCTATCGTTCAGGTCTTCCGCGTCACGCTTTTTATGTATTTCACTATGTAAAGAGACCGGCGTTGCTCTTTCTTTTTATATATATGCAAGTTGATCTGTGAATACTAAGACACAAGACCCTTTTGCGACCTTCTACGCATCCGATGCTATACTATCCCTAATATTACGGAGGTAGATAGGGCAATACTAGACAAGCAGTCTCTTAATGCAATGATAACTAAACAATATTTTCCTTCAATTTATCATAGAATTAAATGTATCCACTTATCCACAAATTATAAAATAACTCAATTTTTAAAAGATCATGGTAATTTTAAATCATATTTATTTAAATTTCACTTATCTCCATCAAATATATGTATATGCAACACAGGAAAAATTCAAAATGATAAACATATTCTAATGAATTCCCAATTCCTAAGAAAGAGTGAGATGTTCTCAAATAGGGAACTTAAACTAAAAAATTTAAATTGGCCTCTTAAATGTCACCAATTTGTTAATCAAAATGTATTTTCAATTTGTTCTGTAATTTTATTAACCAATATTTTGTAATATAGTAATAATTATATATATATATATTATTTTTATATATATTTTTCTTTTAACTTTCTTTATATGTTTTCTATGTGACTTATTTTTATTATCGATTGTTATATGTATAAGATCCTATGTACTTACATCTGTAAGCCCCTTGTGATACTTTGTTGTACACGTGGATTTCTTTATGTCTTCAATAAAAAAAAAGTATGAATAAGTTCGATGATTCGTATTTAGGTATAAAAACTCAAGTAAAACTCTACCTGACGGGATATTGCTGACAAAGATGTAGCCTGGATTTTCTCCCCTTATAAGTTGTCTAACAGCTACTATGCCAGACTATACGTCCGGTGCTTATAGTGCAATTATACCGATTAATCGGTATGGGCCTTCGGCACGAAACCGAATTAAATCCCATAGTAAAGATAAAAGAAAATATTAATTCAAAGTAATAGTATATCCTCGTTTCGAAGTATGTGGTAAAGGGAACCTGTGACCTCATATAAAAATAACTAAAATTTTGTTAAAAGAACAGCTGCACTCAAATAATAAAAAGATTATCTTGATATGTCATAAAAGACTAAAATTAAAAAGCAAATATAATTTTATTAAAAACTTTATTAAATAAGATTATATATATATTTTTTTCAAGAATGTAGTAAATTCAGTATATTTATTTAGGACTACCCGCAAAGGTCATTCTAGTGTTATTAATACTTACTAGATTTTGTCCATTTCTATTAAATGCGTTGGGAACCATAAATTTAAAACTTTGCACAGTCGTCTGGTATATCTTTTCATGGAATCGCATATCAGTGCAGACAATACTCTGACTAAGATGAAAATGGGCACATTTGCATAGTTCCATACATATTTTTTATTTTACAAATGGGATAGCGATTGGGAAAATCTTCAGCACTCTACATATAACGGGTACCAAATGGATTCGCAGCCACCACTTACAGTTAAAGAGTCTCTAATGGACCTTTTTAAAACTGTTGCTTACACGTGGGATTATAGATCTGAATATTTGACCTTAAAGGCAACTTAAAAATAGAAATGTTTCTACACGTTCTAAATAACGCTTATGCACTTTCGGTGAAATTAGATCCATTTATATTTGTTAACGTCGAGTAATAGTCCAAAACTGATTTGACAAAAATTGTGTGTGGCGGTGTTGTAGTGCGGTCAAAAGGGATTTGTACTATCAGCAGATTTATAGAAATATGAATTGGTGGCCAACAGAAGAAAGATACACAAGATATTACGTCCAACTCGGTGGGCTCCCATCCACTCTGGTTTCTGTGTCTTTCCTTCGAGATAGACCCCGAACTGTCACCAATAGCCCGCTGTGCAGCTCTAGTGCGACGTTATTTAACAAAACCAAACCCCTTCCACGCTGAGTGAATACATTGTTTTATTTTAATCCTGCAGTGCTCGCGCCCATAAAGGGAATGTGAATCGAATTGGAAGCGAGACAAATTGAAGAGATTCTTACTGGAATGACATCCCTTACTATTATGGACCGTCACTTATTACGAATGAGAGGCTCCAAAGAACTAACAAATGATCGAATCGACTAGATTATTTCGCTCATAGGGAGAAAAGGGTGAACATAAGTTCGAGTGGTTGTTGGTTTGCTTTCTTTAATGTTATTGCACCGCTCAGGAAAGTAAAGAAGAATTTTTCTTTACTTTGAGCGAAAATATTTATAAAGTTAAACAATAGCTTTCTGCTGTGCAATATGTAAATATATTTATGCGTTTATATGATTGTTTTCTATTATAGTTCTTGGTAGGGTTTAATGAAAAAAGCAGAAAGCAGATCAAATAGGGATACGGCCCTATCAAGAATACGTTAACTCAATCGTTATTTTTCCAATTTCGTCCTACCTCCAATTCAATTCGCCTTGAATTGTGTATCTTAGACACAGAGCGAGCGGTAAGAATGTACATGCATCAGCGCCTAATTTTCTTTCCAACGAAACCAAATTCATGTCAATCGTGTTATTTCCCACGAGTTATTTTATCGGAATGGATCACCCTGACAGCGCAACATCGTGTTTTTATCTTGATGCACCTACTTTAAAAACGTTGTTGTACTTTATATGGTAAGAGGGTTTTTCTTTATTGTCCCAAGTCATGAACTAAAATATACGATGATAGACCGCTAAAAAAAAGGGAAAAAATATCGGAATATGTTGTGGTGTGACACTTTGTATTTCGTTTTCTGCAGAATCATTCTGCTTAGATCGTTATAAAAGTCGTACAAATTCTTCATCTGAAATCAAAATATATAATTTTCAAGCAAAATACATTTTTTCGTTTCGCACGGGGTTGTAAACTAAAAAATGACATTTGCTCAATCTACATGACATACCATCGTGTAGAGGAGAGTAGGACGTTTCGTAAAGGCCGATTGTTAATCCATTCACCATCCGTTGGAATGGTTGAATTAGAGGAATGTCGCTAAAAACTGTTACGGAAGCTTCCGCCCACATAACTCAACAGGGAATCAGTCTATTGATATAAATGAGCTACTATCGGATAGTAGAATATAGGACGAGTCGACCAGGCGGATTGTTAACCCATTTCATCCTCTGATCTTTATTCCGCATGGGAAGATTGTCGCTCTCGATTGCAGTATGCGCTTTTCCCCCCATAACTCTTCGGGATCAACTTATAGGGGTAAATGACCTACCATCGTGTAGTGGAAGACGAGAAGCGTCGATCAGACCAGGTTGACAATTAAACCGGTTCTCTCTATTACTTTTCCACCTCGTTGAGAGAGGGATGAGTTGAATGTCCGGCAAAGAAGAAGCAGGCCGAGCAGGCGCGCATACAAAGTACTCCCGAACCTAACCTTACAGTACAGTGGGTGACAATATCTCCCCGATTATTTTAAACATAACATTTACTCTTTAACCTTAAGTGGCTTCTTGAATGGATGCAACTAACATAAAATATCATAATAAGATATTTACATAAATATATATTTTTCAGTTAAGTAAAATTACGAATTGCATCTCATTTTGATATCGACTAAATCATTTGCTAAACAAACGGAAAAGCACGGATTTGATGTTTACAGCTATCTATATCCGCCCAGTGCACTTAAATATCCAAACTAAAAGTCCCAAAGTCTTTTGTAAGCGAAACAAATTCCCATTTATAGGGAAGACAGCAGCCGCGAAAATCCATACCACTCAACAGATGATAGGCAACACCCCTCACCACTTAAAGGGAAAAGAGCTGAAAAACATCCATCACCGCTGTTTTGCATACTATGGATTTTTTGCATGCATTAATGGAGGATGGAAGTAGTTGGAAGATTGAGTGGGCCATTTCCAATGGAGTCACATTTGGAGCCAGAGACAAAATAGTTCTTTTTTTTTTAAAGTAGGGACTAAATAAAAGATTTAATCTATTTGCGGGATTTCTTTGTCATCATTTAATTGTGATTATTAATTTTAAAATGGAAACTTATTATCTAGATAAAAGTGCTGACTTGGTTCAACCATAGAGAAATGATACAAATAGAGGAATAAAAATGCTGATTTCCGTGTGTCCATCATTGAAACCACGTGATATGTGGAAATGCCAATTCATTCATGTGCCAATATTACTTGGCAGGCCTTGGCGACTTTCAGAACTAAACGAGATCGAAGTATTGTAATATGGTTTTGTGTTGATTTTGTATTTAAATATCGCTTTTTTGAACGAGTGGCACAATTTAAGGGAGTTTAACAGATATATTAAGGAGATTTTTCTTACTTTGTAGTTTTGTAATAATTGCATTACGTTTTTATGTAAAAAATTTACCATAAGCGAAGTTATTTCAATTGTTATTTTGTATACTTCAATAAGAAAATATAAACAATAAAAGCTGAGAAATATAAAGAGTTTCGCTTCTTCGAGTATTGAACACAAATAAAATATTTTCGTTTCGTTAATGAAGCGGAAATATTTAGCACATATTGTTTGAAAATAAGTAAATACGTACATATATGTTAAGAAGTTGAGTACGGACAGAACTCCTTATCACCAAAAAAGAAGAAAGTGCACCAAATTTGAAACTCCTGCAGATGTCTGTACGCCAAATGTGGCAGCGCTATAACCACGTGATGTTGGTTTTTCTTTTCAATGTTGACACCGCGGCCTTACGAGAGTCTGGTATTGAAGGCGCTCTCTATTTAATATTACAACTCTCTGGGTTCAACGAGTTCGAACTAAATTAGTAAAATTTTTGTTGTTAATTTAAAAGTTTAAATATGTTTTATGGATTTCTTTTGACGGTTTTTCTATCTAAGAAGTGGTTTAATTACTTTTTGTATTAGTGTTGGCTAAATGAAATTTAGTCCGACGAATTTTCAATACTTTTATCGTAGACATCAAATTCAAATAACATTTGTGTAACTCAAAATGAGTTAATTTGAAATAACAGTTGCTTTATTAGGCATTTGTATTGCTTTTTAGTGAAATTTAGACTATCAAATATGAGTTTATTGATACTCGATTTAATGTCCACAAAAAAACTTATGCCATAACGGTTATTGTATCTGCGAGACACATGACGTAATTTACATAATTTCACCACTTTTTTTACACCGATATTTTGGGTTAGTTCGATTATCCAACGTTGTACTAGAGCTGTAAATTGCGCTATTGGCGACGGTTCAGAACCTATCCTAAAGGAAAGGCTGCCTATAAATCGCTTTTAATAAATATCGACAATTACAACCAAGACTTACTGGGAATCGGACCCATATACTCAGGCACCACAGCCCAGTGCCTTATCCGTTGTACTGCCAGGGTGACGTAAAGAAGTTATAAACGGAATAAATGCTAAAAAGGTGTGCCACAAGAATGGGAAGAGAGATAATTGAATTGTAATAACTCAGTTTCCATATAAGCAATCGACAACAAATAATTTGGTAAAACTGTCTTCTGAATACTTATTTTAAGTTTGTCAGGTCGCTTTGTTATGATGGCTTGAAGAGAAGCGGGAATTAGCAATATTAAATCACAATGCTAATTTTTTAGAAAGTACGGTTGCTTAAATTTGAGTACGTCATCGCTCATTTACGATGCAATTCTACTCACAGAAAAAAAGAGTATGTTGAGGTACTCATTTTTAAATACTTTTTTATTACACTCTAGTATTAAAAATAATTTTGTATATTTCTCCAATACTGTAACAAAATAGATTTATAAGCCAAATTTGATTTATTTATTTTTACAAAAAATTAAAAATTCAACACAAGTTTACAAAGTTAAATCTACAAGTCAATTAATTAAATTTTTCTTCATTACACACACCGCTTGATCCACTTCTAATCGATTCCGAGAGATTTAACAAACCTAGATAGTTTAATAAAACGACAGCAAAACACATTAGTTTAGTGACGATTCGAGAAAGGTCCATTCATTACTCAATAAATGGTCCGAATGTCCTACGTGACACAACCTCCGGTTAATAACTACTTTCAAACGTCACCGGGTCCCGCGCATGCGCAGTGAGCGACACGGACGGTTAACCCAATCAGTATGGCCAGATTCGTTTCTCGGATCAATAAAACGTTTGTTTCAATAGATGAAGTGCTCACTGATAGGTAGGGTCCACGACCTAAAGTCCCAGAGAGGGTCATTTTGTGAAATTAGCCGGCTCTTTTGACCAATAAAGAGAGTGGTAGTTTTTTTTGTTATTTCTTTTGCGGTGGTGGCAACTGGTGACTTTTGTTTTGCGTGACAGTGAATGGAGATTTTTTAAGTGACTGTAATTGAGTTAATTAGAATAGGAATCTTAATTAAATTTGATCGGTTGAAGATAGTGTTCGCCCTTTTTCTTTTTATCATTATTAAAGTGTTATGGAATGATGAAAATATTAATTTAGGGGGTAAACGTAGTTGTGGGTTTTCAATGTTTTTTTACTTCCCTATGTATTTAAATTTTTTTTAATTTGGTCTATATATCTAGGAATATATTGTCAAATAGAATAAAACTACAAAAAGCGAGATTTGTTTGGTTTACGAGTCGTAAGGTATATCAAAAATCTAAATTTAAAGTTTAAGAATATTATGAACAAATAAATAGTAATATTACCAGAAAAATGGATAATTTAAAAATTTAGTAATTAATTCTAAATGAACAAATGCAAGGAGAATCAACTAATTTTTATATTCAGTTGATTTCAATCAGATCGGCACTCAAAGCTGCGATTTTTATTATTCGACTGCAGATAACTAGCCTAAAACAATCGTAGAAACCCTGAAATTCATTGAGCAGAGAAATGGAATGTTAAACATACCAAAAATGACAAATATAATTACTTCAAATACAATTTTATGGTAATATTACTATTCATTTGTTCACAATATTTTTAGAATTTAAACTATAAATTCATATTTTTTATGTACTTTATGATCGTGTAAACATTGTCTATTAATTATAGCTACATTAGAATGGAATATAGATTTATGTTGATATACACAGTGTGTCAAAGTATTTTTAAGACTAGCGCTGGATCTGAGCCTACAGTGGCGCCATCTGTGTATCGCGCATGCGTGATACACCTTAACTATCAGCTGAAGCACTGCCAAAACCTTAATGCATTTGTTCACTATCCCAAACGATACAGATGTTCCTTAGAGAAGTAAAAAAAAATTTCATGTTGCATTTTCAAGATAGAGCACATAGCAGTAATTAAATTTCATGTAAAACTTGGAAAAAAATACAATGACTTTAGATCCAAAACGGCGGTTAATGGTGTTTAGCGTCTCCAGTAAAAAATTATGAAAAGGGATCTATATGGTTTTGAAACTAGAGGGCTCAGATTCCTCCCACATGTTCGGATATGGTTTATGAAACTCAAATGGCAGTCTGCTGTTTGTTTGTCGGTTTTCTTCGTTTAAATTAATGCACATTCTTTTAAAATTCATGTATTCCTTTAAACATGTGTATTCCCATTTTCATTACATGCTATGTACATACCGGAGTAATGTCCTTGATTGGACGCATTCCATGCAAAAGGCACAAACGAGAGGCTCAGATCGTCGAGTCATTATTACAAATAAATAACAACAAAAGTGGCAGAACATTGGTTTGTATAGGGATTTGTATAGACAGCCGATTTGTAGATACCTAATTGTACTGACTCGAATCAAACAGTTTGGTGTGTTAAGCTATATAACTCAGTGTGGAAATGAGTAAATTTGATTTCGATTGAAAGTGTTAAAAAATGCAAAAATTGAGATCTGAAATCTAGTTTATTATGTTAAATCAAATGATACAGTTTGCTATGCATAAAGATTGGTTTTGTTTTGTTTTGTTAATTAACGTCGCACTAGAGCTGCACAGTGGGCTATTGGCGACGGTTCGGGGTCAATCTCGAAGGAAAGACCTGGGAACACATACACATTCACATTCATACATGCACCTCGTTATTTTAGAACCATGGTCAGATGACGAGGAAACACCTGAACTGGCACCCAACGCCTTCAATAGACGTCGGGACTTTGGACCCCGATCAGATTTATCGTGCACCAGTCCCGTATACACGCCAGTATAATTTGTTGGATATTCTGGACGATTTTCTAGTATTTTTGTAGCGAAGCTGGCAACCCTCCGATCGCAAGATCACTACTTTTTTACTTTTCTATGTCAAGTCCATTTCACGGATTCGAACCACCAATCCTCTGATTAGTAGCTGAACGCCTTACCAACTGAGCAACTGGGGCTCGCTATGCATAAAGAACAAAACTGTATTATTATACTGCATAAAGAACAAAACTGTATTATTATACTACATACATCAATTTAAACACGAAATATTACGGTTTTCAACACAAATTTTAAGTTACTTAGTTTTTCAAAAAGTAATATTGAAAAGCTAACATTAACAGATGTTTAGAAATGTAACTACAGGTACTTCAAATAATTTAAATTCCATCTGTTCTTTTCTTTAAAGCAATTCTTATACTCTATATTAACACAGATCTCCAATCAAATCCTTTCAAAATAAGCCGAAGATTTTCAATACTCTTTCAAACATTCCAATGTATAAAACATCGATCAAATGCTTTGCCAAATATAAAATTCAAAAAAAAAGAAGACAAAAAGAAATCCATATATAAAAGAGATGTTCTCCTTAAATCCACTAAAGTCCAGAGTCCCCCATTCAAGTGAAAGGTTAAAAGCCAAAATCGTCTGTTTTTCATTTCGTTCTTTAAAAAAAATGCCAAGGAATTCTTAGAAGAGACAAAAGAGGTTTTTATTTTTGTCGAGGAAAAAAAATCGATGGCTTTGTATTTTAAGTGAAGTGAAGTCACGTTGTCGCAATCTATTCAAAATATTCTCGAGTAGTGCAATTTAAATTTTAATTGTCTCTTTAAGTGACTTTTATGAGAGTTACAAAGTCTTTTGCCAAGTTTGATATCTAAAAATGTATCTTTATTAAATGAAAGGAATTTCATAATTGTTTAACACGCTCACTGTAGGTGTCTATAAATTAATATTTTTTTTAAAAAAAGAAAACCAGCTATAAGAAAAATGCGCTAAAAATTAAAACATTCTGGTTCGATGCCAGACAATGGACTTGACAAAGAAAAGTAAAAAGTAGTGATCTTGTG
Organism: Troglohyphantes excavatus; assembly: GCA_963932185.1. Classification (NCBI taxonomy): domain Eukaryota; kingdom Metazoa; phylum Arthropoda; class Arachnida; order Araneae; family Linyphiidae; genus Troglohyphantes; species Troglohyphantes excavatus. The sequence goes on along the minus strand of OZ010673.1, from coordinate 58,760,386 downwards.
ATCAGAGGGTTGCCAGCTTCGCTACAAAATGCTAGAAAAGTCGTCCAGAACATCGGTAAAAATTAACGGCGTGTATACGGGACTGGTGCAAATTCAATCTGATCGGAGTCCAAAGTCCCGACGTCTATTGAAGGCATTGGGTGCCAGGTCAGGTGTTTCCTCGTCATCTGACCATGGTTCAAAAATACGAGGCATCGTTCCCGGGTCTTTCCTTCGAGATAGGCCCCGAACCGTCGCCAATAGCCCACTTTGCATGCTCTAGTGCGACGTCAATTAATAAAACCAAACCAAGCCAATCGAGATCGACAAAGCCAGTAGCCTTTAGTGTAGCTATAGCGTGACTTTTATTCAACCAACCAACTCCATTTACCATGCGCCATTTTTTTATCTCCTTTAGTGTGGCTGGCCCAGTCGATCATCTTAAGAATGCACTCTTCAAGACGACAACAATGCAGGCAGACGATTAGTGGAATAGAAGGAGGCGGAGGCATATTTGAGTCATCCATCTCCAGATGACGATCATTCTTATATCACGGGAGGGGGCAATGCAGAAACTTCACCCCCCCCCCCCCCATTGATCAATGGGTGGGAGGTCTGATGGAATAATAAAGACAATGGGGGAATACATGAAGAAGGATGCGGAGTTTGTGTGAAAAAAGAAAGGGTTGCGGCTTAAAATATGCTAAACTCTATGACATATTTTCATAGATATATTTTTTAACTATTGTTTTATATTTCCTTGCCTTTCTTCCCGTACTTTGTAGTAATTTGTATTGTTTTATATCTCCAACAAATCTATATATTTAATAGGCAAGACCGAATATTGTCACAGTCACTCTTCATAAAATATGTAATCAGTTTTTATTATTAAGGTGTCATTTCGAAGAGAGTGAACTGTAGATGTGCTAAAAACTATAAAATATTAAGCAATTAATTAGTTTATTACGCTTAAGAAAATGATAGGTTACTATCGGGGCGTCATCTACATCTCAAAATTTGAACAACAGTATAATGACTTTGTTAAACAAGCTGCATTTAACGAAAACGCAAGAAAGACCTGAAATTAATGTGAGCAAAGCAAACCATCCACAATTGCCAACCAGAATTATGTTCACGAAGTTAGTTCACCTGGGGTTGACGAATAAAAGAGTAGGACGGAAACCCCTAGTGAAGAAATAAAGTACAAAACCGTTCTGAAAAAATCCATAACTAACGATAGTTAAATACAAATAACCATTATAAAAACATGAATTACATACAATTTAACAATAATCAAAGATGACAATTTACGTAGCGGATTCTATTCAGTTATTATAAAAAAAATCCTACAAATAATGGAACATAAGCTTCTTAAAACCCATTACCGTCTCTAGTTGAATTATAAGGATTTCTTCATGATAAAACCTTAAGAGCCTAATCTGACTTAGAACCGGAAAATCATTAAAAAAATAATACTCAAAACCCGATAGTTGCTATCTCGACAGTAGAAAGGCCAATTTACCATTACTTACACCTCTTTCTGATGTAAAGTAAAAAAGGATTATTTTATTTCTATATAAGAAGGTCCTATTATAATGGAAAAGACGATAAGCCTTTTTTGTGCCCGCAAAAGAAAAGCCAGGAGGAAAAGGAGCCGTTCTTAGCATTACAGCCTATCTGCTTACATAACAATGAGACAAGTTGACATGTTTGTTGGTCTGTAGCCATGGCGACGATTGTAGACTTGTGAGAATGAGCGCAAGAGAGTGGAAAAAAATAGGGTATTCAAGTTTGGAATGGTCGATCTTTGTCATTTGGCTTGTTCAACTGGTAATGGCGGGGAAAAGGGAGATGTTTTATACGACATGGAGATGTGGTGTTTGAAATGAGGGAATTTGAATTATTTAGGGAAAAATATATCTACAAGAAATTTTTAAGTTAATTTTATTGGATTTAAAAAAAAAAACAATGGATTTTGGTCTAATTGTTATTATGGGACACAGTATTGTTTATTTTTTGCAAATTTATTAATCTGAATTTAATTTTTAATACAGTCTGTCACAGTCACTTTTACATCAGAAAGAGGTGTAAGCTTTTTAGATTTTAATTAAAAAATTGAGTTTTTTTTTTCTCTTTGTTATGTATCACTTTATTTAACTTACTTTATTTACTGCAGATTAATTAATAATTTTAGAATAATGTTGTTTTATCATTTTAATAATTATTTCCGAAAAATCTAAAAGGGTTGAATATTTCTGAACAGTTTTATATTTAAGACTTAAGTTATAAAGTTTTAGTTGTTTTGATACGATATAAGCGTTTTATATGTTTTTTATAATTCAAAGTTTTAATGCATATTTTTTAAATTTATACAAGAAAGCAATAATTCAAAGCAAAAATTTTATAATTGTTTATAGTTTCTTTTAAATGTAAACCTTTTTAATTTTTTAAAGCTTTTTTTTAATGATAAGGCTTTTTTAAGACTTTTTTTTTTGTTTTTAAGGCAGTTGTTTTATCATTTTAATAATTATTTCCGAAAAATCTAAAAAGGTTGAATATTTCTGAACAGTTTTATATTTAAGACTTAAGTTATAGAATTTTAGTTGTTACGATACGATATAAGCGTTTTATATGTTTTATTTTATTCAACGTTTTAATGCATATTTTTAAAATTTATACAAGAGTGCAATAATTCAAAACAAAATTTTTATAATTGTTTGTAGTTTCTTTTAAATGTAAACCTTTTTATTTTTTTAAAGCTTTTTTTTAATGATAAGGCTTTTTTAAGACTTTTTTGTTTTTGTTTTTGAGGCAGTTATATTGTAAATTTAATAATTTTTTCCGAAAAATTTAAAAGGATTGAATATTTCTGAATACTTTTAGTTTTAAAATGGGTTGTACATTTAAGACTTTTAAGTTACGGAGTTTTAGTAGTTATTTTTTAGAATCTTTATGTTAATTAAAAAATATTCCAATGTTGACTGCATTTCGTATGCAAAACATTTTTTAGGTTTTAATTAAACCATTGAATTTTTTTCTCTGTTTTATGTATCACTTTATTTAACTTACTTTATTTACTGTAGATTAAGTTAGTTAATGTAGTGCGGTTTTAATTAAATTGTGAAAATTAAAGATATACATTTTGCGCTTTTTAACTTCAGTAGAACTGTCAGAAATTTATATTCTAAATACAAAAATTGCAGTAGTAAGTAAAATAATTTTAATTAATACTGTAATTTTTTAAAAAAAAATTGTAAATATATTTAAATTATTCCTTAAGCAGTTTTTAGATTGTCTTAATGGTTATTATAAATTCAACATAGAAATAAATCCATCTTTAATGAGTCAAAAAAAATCTGAAAAGAAAAATAATTTTAGAATAATGAAAACTGTTTAAAGTGAGCTGTTGATTGGGAGCATTGATTCTATAAGTAGAAAAAATTATTTAAACATATTTAACATTTCTATAACAAAAAGAAAACACCTACAAAATTACTTTAAAAAATTAGTTGGGACGGAGTACGGCTGCTTACAGTATGGCTTCAATCGCGTCCATAGAAGGAACTGTTATGAGCATTCCAGAAGTTACAGTTAGAGTTCAGTCATTCTGATCCGACACAAAATATTCCGAAAACAAACCGCGAGAAACATAGCACAGCGGAAATCCCCCTTCGAAAGTAGAACTCTGTAAAACGATCCGCTTTTATAGATCAAATTTCTACTTTTACGACATTCTTTTTTCCCCTTCCCAAGCTGGATAAAAATAAACTCCGCCCCTCACTTGCTTTTATTATTATTTTCTCATCCGGGTAAATCGCGAATATAACGCGCCAAATGACTCTTGTGTCCCCGTCAAAAAAGAGAAATAAAATTCGAGTTTGGCGCGAAATGATTGCTGATGAAGAGATATCGTGACTCTTTTATAGTAGGTTGATAGGGGGGGGGGGGGTAGATTGATGCAGAGCTTTTGTTTTTAAGGTGTCAAATGTGGACGGATATCCGATATTTGGCCTCAAAATCAACTGAATATTCAGTATTAGGCTATTCGGCCAAATCACTATTCGTCACATCCCTTGCTCTGAACTACCTTTTAACTCTTTGAGGCACACGATTTTAAAGAAAATAAAGACCCTAGTTGCAAAGAATTTAAACATTCATTTCGATTTTTTATTAATATAAATCATTACTCTTATTTATGGTTTGGTTTGGTTTGTTTAATTAACGTCGCACTAGAGCTGCGCAGTGGGCTATTGGCGACGGTTCGGGGCCCATCTCGAGAAAGACCCGGGAACAATGCCTCGTATTTTTGAACCATGGTCAAATGACGAGGACAACACCGACGCAACCGCAATAGGCGTCAGGACATTGGACCCCGATCAGATGTATCGTGCACCAGTCCCGTATACACGCCAATATAATTTGTCGGTTGTTCTGGACGACTTTCTAGTATTTTTGTAGCGAAGCTGACAACCCACCGATCGCAAGATCACTACTTTTTTACTTTTCTTTGTCAAGTCCATCGCACGGATTCGAATCACCAATCCGCTGATTAGTAGGTGAACGCCTTATCCACTGAGCAACTGGGGCTCACTCTTATTTATGAATCACTTATTTATGCATTGGTTTGGTTTGGTTATTAACGTCGCACTAGAGCTGCACAGTGGGCTATTGGCGACGGTTCGTGGCCTATCTCGAAGGAAAGACCCGGGAACGATGACTCGTATTTTTGAACCATGGTCAGATGACGAGGACAACACCTGAGCTGGCACCCAACGCCTTCAATAGACGTCGGGACTTTAAACCCCGATCAGATTGATCGTGCACCAGTCCCGTATACACGCCGTTACTTTTTTTTTTGTGTGGATGTTCTGGACGACATTCTAGTATTTTGGTAGCGAAGTTGGCAACCCTCCGATCGCTATATCACCACTTTTTACTCTTTAGTTTAGTCCATCGCAAGATTTGAACCGGGGATCCTTGGATTCCAATCCCAGCTGACGCCTTAACCCACTCGACGCCTTATTCCACTCCATATAAACGCCGGGCACTTCAACTAGTTTAAATATAAAAAACTATAGAACGAAAATGAAAAACAATAATATGACCAAAAAAATATCAAATAGTTAATTTTTAAAATTTAATGCAATAAATTTCTCAATAATTTCTTCAACTGCTTCTCAGTGCAATAATTAACCTATCACACCGAATATTGGCAAGCTAAGATTTTATAAGGTTATTAAGAAAAAATAATCCAAATCTATTTTTAGTTTTCCTTCACATTTTCAATGTTTAATGTGCGTTTATAAGTATCGTTTCCAAAGCACATAGAAACATCGAAACAACACAAAGTAAAAACTCGAGTACCAAGTGTAAATGTCCTTGCGTCATGAAGACGTATTTGACGTCACGATGACGTCAAGAACGAAACTTTCTCCCCGTAGACATCTAAGCTCAAAGTATTATATTCAACATTTATGATTGTCTGCCGAGATATATATTATTTCTATGTTTTCTATTTATGTTCTATTTCTATCTATACAGGATAAACATCATTTCAGTTATTTTCATAACGTATTTCGTAAAACAAGGCTTTAAAAACTGTTTTGAAATGATATCTCATCCAAAAAAAATTCTATAAAAAAATTGGACTTTTAAAAGATTTATTTCGAAAATCAATACATATATATAAGAATGGAGTGTCTGTTTGTGGATTCGAACTAAATCCCCCATTTTGAGTTTTCTTCACGAATTAGGATACACTGATTCAGAAAATCACATTAAATATTTTTTGTATGTCTGTCTGTTTGTCCGGATTTAACTCAAAAACTACTAAATGGATTTTTATGAAAAGTGCACCATTTTAACAATATGTTCTCAGTTTAAAATCTGCACTTTGTTTCATGTGGATATCTGCAACCGTTTAAAAGTTATAGAACTTTTCCATTTTCCTATACATTATTCTTATGGGAAATTAACATGCAGACCTTCCCTTCCTAACCTTATTGTAAAATATCACTTTGGTAACAAAAATTATTTTTCTACAATACTGGCTGCTTCTATTATTGGGATTTTTCATTGAAAAACACATTTATTAGGCAGCAGGTTAAAGGATTCGGCCGTTAACTAAAACCTCGCCAACCGAAGGAGGAAGATAAACCAGCTGTTTCGTCTGGATGCCATGGGTATCCATCCATTCATTCCCCGAACATTGCTTTGTTTCGAGATCTTAAACGCGTCGGTGCCTAATTTTTTTTCCAACTTTATTGCGTTTATGCCAATAGTGATATTTTTACGGAGAGGAACAGTGTTATATTTTCGGAATGGGCCACCATAATTTAATTTTAAATATAGTCATTATATTTATAAACTTGCTTTTTATACATTTGTACAATTTGCATTTGTACCGCTGGTACTCGAACCCGTGACCTATTACTCCGAAGTCCCGTACACCACCACCCGACCAAGCTACAAAGGTGGGTCCTAGCTCTATCTTGGCTAAATTTTAAAAAAATATTCTTTATACAATAGTTTCTTTAAATGCACTTTTTAAACAAATCGCTGACATTACTGAAATGAAAGTACAATTCATCAGTGGTCCAAGAAATTATCTTTCTTTTGGTTACCTTACATGTTAATATTCGTCACGTGTATGAACCGTAAAAGGGATCCTTACTACATAAATAATATATAGGATGATTAATAATTTAATAATCATTTTATGTTGATGCCAACTTATTTTAAATCTGATCTATAATAATAATAAAAAGTGGATCGCAAAACAATTACTTCCCCTGCGTATGAAAGCCTTAAATTTTTATATATATATATATATATATATATATGCGCTGAGGTTCGAATTCTTAAATGTCATGTAATTGATTATACAATTAAATGATTATATGATTATTAAATTAGATTGATTAAATATTATAGATTGGTTAAATGATTATACAATTTCAGAAACAGTGCATGAAGAATAATCTTTTAATTTAGTTTAATTAGAAGTTCGATTCCAGACGGGTACAACTTAATTTTTTTTTTAAAGTTGTATATGTCTTGATGGGTTCCCAAGCAACGCCAGGACAAACAGAAAGTAGTACAATAAAATATTAATTTTCATTCTCAATATAAAGTATCAAGTAAAGTATAACCTATTTCTCTGCAGTGAAGCTGCGGCTGACCCCCCCATTGACTTAGGGTATGCAGCGTGATGTTAAGACGTCGCAGACGTCAAGAATGGTTGCCGCCGCGATAGCAGCCCGGCCCAGCCCGACAGGGCGCCGGCCGACACCGAGCCCACGCACCCAAGCGACCAATGGTGCCAGCCACCACCAATGGGACGCTGACCGTTATTAAATTTCTATTAATATTACTCAACGATTTAGAACTCTGACTGGAAGATTTCATTAATTTAGTTTTATTATATTTATTACAACAATAGACTCAGCTCGCATGTTGAGCTGTTACATGCTACTACCATCTCGGCAGGCAAACACAAACAATAAATAATGGATAAATCAATAAAAACTTGGTGCCGGGGGAGTCTTGCTTGCTTCAGTTCATCCTGGCGCTTGGTCATCTGTCTTCCCTTTTCTCATTCCTCGTACTGTATCCTTCTTCTTAACTTCGCTATTTCTTTCTCAAACTGCTTACATTTCTGATCAAAGCAGGAGTGATTTGTGGGATTTTTTGACTTGTTCCTATTGTTTTCTCTTTCACATAGGAAGCATTTTGGTTCTTCATTGCATTCATCTTGTCCCGCGTGTTCATTTCTGCCGCATTTACGGCATCGCCTGTTTTCATTTTGACAATAGCCGGCTATGTGCCCGTACATGCCGCATTTAAAGCAGTTCAGTGGTCTCAAATATTCTTTACAGTTGAAGGTGTCCCATCTGATTCTTAGCTTTTTCTTCTCCATTATTTCCCTGAACGGTTTTGGGTTCATTTTCAGGACGTAATTATATTTATCATTTCGGTTCTTCATTTTGCTGAGATATTCAATATCTCCGTCGTTTACTTCTTTATTGACATGTACTATTTTTTCTATTAATTTCTCTTGTTCGAAGTCTTCTTCGACGTCATAAATGATGATTGTGGGCTTTCTCGGCAACGGCTTTCTAAAGGTGTAGTTGTCTTTCAATTTTGTTTTTTCTACTTTTTTCATTATTCTTTCAATGTCTTTAATTGTTTCCGTTTCTACTAGAATTCCTCCTTTATTGATGTTCCTGATGCTACTAATGGTATTTACCTCTTTTCCCAAGTTTATCTTTCGCTGTATTTCAATTTTAGTTTCACTTGAGGTAGTGCCTTCCTTGTTCGGTTGAATGATAAGTGCAAATTTGGGTTTACTACTAGTTTTTCCATTAGCTGTAATTTGTGCGTAAGTATTCTGATTGGATTTTTTCAGTTCTTCGTTTTCTTTATTGCAGGCTATGTATCCTTTATATTTACTTATAATATTTTGTTGTTCATTTATTATCAGTAATAGTTCTGCTACATTTGATACAATCTTTCCTTTATATCCCTTGGGTGTCACTTGTAATGTCTCAATAATTTCAGTTTGGATTCTCATAGCCTGTTTAAAGTTGTTCGATTCCGTTATATCATTTGCGTCGAGAGATGCTACTTCCTCTTCGCTTTCAGTTTCGGAATAATGTTCATTTTGTTGCTCTTTCTGTTTCCCTTCTTTATCCGTTACCTGATCGGCCCAATTGTTCTGTTTATTGGGTATTTCAATTATTTCCTCGTCTTCTTCTTCACTACTAGTTTCTTCTCTTATTATCGCTTTGGTTTTGGCTTTAGTTTCAGTTGGGTCAACCTCCTTCCTTTTGCTTGGGAGGGGGCTTTTTTCTTTGCTAAATTCTCTAACTTCCCTTTCAAACGCTGCATTCTTCCTTTTTTGCTCTCTCATTGCTCTATCCATTGCTTCTCTAGCTTCCTCCATTATTTTCCTATTTCTTCCCTCGGCCTCCCTTGCCGCTTGATGCGATGTTTTTACTGGCGTGCGATGCATGACCGAGCCAGCTTAGCTTTACCCACAAAATAACTGTCTGCTTAGCCACCTATTGGTGTTTCCAGCCAGGACCACTTGGAGGTGAGACAGTATGGCCAACGCTATATTCAAACGCAATTCGAGTTCAAAGTAATTTTTCGAATTTATTCAAAGTGTCGATATCCCCCATAAGTCAAAGTCCAAAAAGGAGAACGACAAAAGGAGATTCGAGCAGAAGAAAAATTTCACAGCCAGTCCGGAACTAGATTCATAAAATACTTGCAATTGGCCCCTGGCCTCAAGTAAAGTATAAGTATCAAATAAAGTAATACAATAAAATATAAATTTTAGAATTTGATTTACTTCAACCCTTTTTAAAACTACTCCAATTTTCATTCGCAATATAAAGTATCAAGTATAGTATAAGTGTCAAAGAAAGTAATAGAATAAAATATAATTTTTTTTAGAATTTTCCTTATTTCTACCTATATTAATACTACCCCAATTTTCATTCGCAATATAAAGTATCAAGTAAAGTATAAGTATCAAAGAAAGTAATACAATAAAATATAAATTTTAGAATTGGCCTTATTTTTACCCATATTAATACTACTCCAATTTTCATTCGCAATATAAAGTTTCAAGTAAAGTATGAGTATCAAAGAAAGTAATACAATAAAGTATAAATTTTAGAATTTGTCTTATTTCTACCCATATTAATACTACTCCAATTTTCCTTCGCGTATCAAGTAAGTATCAAGTAAAATATAAGTATCAAAGAAAGTAATACAATAAAATATAAATTTTAGAATTTGTCTTATCTCTTCCCATATTAATACTACCCCAATTTCCATTCGCAATATAAAGTATCAAACACTATTTATTCGATTTCGGCTGTATATCCACAACATAACCACAACCTACAATGTATATAATTGTGTATCAACCCTAGATAATAATAGATCATGTATCAAATTTGCCATCTGTTCCACAGAACCGCTGATTAGAACGAACTTGCTCTAATCCACCTGTAGATCATTCCACTAGAGAGCAAACTAATCCCTTACGCAGAATCCTACATCCGTAATCGCAGTGGCGCGGACGGTAATGGCAGTGGCGTTTTCAGTTACTCAAACTGACGGCCTGTGTGATTTCCGTAAATGCAGGTGCATGACATGTGTCTCAGTGATGGAAGTGGAGTCAAATTTGAATATATGCTGCCCTGTATTTGATGCCGAGTTTATTGGAAAATTGAAGAGTGTTATTTTAACCATTCCAAGTTTAATTGCAATGTCTGGTTTGGTTTGGTTTGGTTTGGTTTGGTCGTTGCACTAGAGCTGCAAAGTAGGCTATTGGCGAAGGTTCAGGGTCTATCTCGATTTTTTTTTGTTAATTAACGTCTCACAAGAGCGGCAAAGTGGGCTATTGGCGACGGTTCGGGGTCTATATCGAAGGAAAGGCCCGGGAACACATACACATTTATACATGCACCCCGTTATTTTAGAACCATGGTCAGATGACGAGGAAACACCTGAACTGGCACCCAACGCCTTCAATAGACGTCGGGACTTTGGACCCCGATCAGATTTATCGTGCACCAGTCCTGTATACACGCCGTTAATTTTTGCGGATGTTCTGGACGACTTTTCTAGTATTTTTGTAGCGAAGCTGGCAACCTTCCGATCACAAGATCACTACTTTTTTACTTTTCTTTGTCAAGTCCATCGCACGGGTTCGAACCACCAATCCTCGGATTAGTAGCTGAACGCCTTAACCGCTCGGCCACGGAGGCCTCTTGCAATGTCTGGAGTTTTCGTAATTTTACAATGTATATGGTTTTAATATATGGTAATGTATACATAAATATTGAAATTATTTAAACGTTTTATATATTTAGTTAAGTAACATATAATTTGTGTACAGAATGGATTGTATATGCTCTCTTAGCTACAATTTAACGATAAAAAAAATTTGAGTTTTGGAGGAGAGAAGTTTTTAAAAGTCAGTTAAACAGGGTATCATTATATTGCCATTCCAATGTATTTGTCCACTCCGTAACTTTTCGTTAAAATTTTATATGTTAATTAACGTAAAATAAACCCAATTTTTTAAGTGGGGTTAGTTAGTTTTCAATTCAGTTAGTTTTAAAAAAAAAATTAGGTTTATTTTATGTTAACATATTATAATATAACAAAAATTTGCGGAGAGGACAAATTGCTATGAGAATGTTCTAATAGAAAATTAGATGATTCTATGACTGAAAATTCCGGGTTAGCTTGACGAAGTATATAGGAACAATATATTTATATTACACATCTGAGCGCTGAGATAGCGATATATATATAAATATAATACTGGAGAGGTCCGATTGAATACTATGCTAAGTTTTTAGTGTGATAAATTCTGACTCTATAGCTCCTTTACAAGTACCTCTATAAATATAAATTTTGCCTCGTTTGATATGAAATTAGGCAAAATGATGTGTGCAAAATCTTGTTATTACCATAACATGGGGACCCGCTTCATCAATGGGGCATCTTGTTTATCTTCCTTTAGTTGGCAGGGAATTTATTGGCGACCAATCCCTACTTCTATAATTTTCTGAAAGGTCGTTTTATGACAAAAACTTTTATGACCCTTCTCTGACATAACCACACCAGAATTTTTATAATACACATTATATAATAGCACTGTTAACAATGCATTATCATTTTTGACGAAACAGATGCCTGTTACATATGTTCCGATTAAATATTTCATCAAACTGAGGAAATTCATTTTGTCGTTTTTATAACTAAATTTATTTCGTCAAAAATGAGGACGATATTAAATAATGTAATTATTCAATATCGACGGAGGACTCCGTGGCCGAGCAGTTAAAGGCGTCAGCTGGGAATCCGAAGATCCCTTGTTCGATCCTAGGCGATGGACTTGACAAAGAAAATTAAAAAGTATTGATCTTGTGATCGGAGGGTTGCCAGCTTCACTACGAAATACTACAAGAGTCGTCCAGAACAAACACAAAAAGTAACGGCGTGTATACTAGGGTGGAGTGAAAAGGGCGAAAAAAAAATAATTTCAAATTTTAGTGTTTCCTGACCCAACGAATGGTGCCTTTTGGTAAAAAAATCACTGTGAAAAAATTTAAGCGGAATCGTTCATCATCTTCAGGTTCCACATTGAGATATAAAATATAATATTAAAGTCAAACAGTAAAAAAAAATCTTTTTTTTTATTTTAATTTAATTTTTACAATATTTTATTTTCAGATTAAAAAACGGTTCTATTTATTAAAAAATAGACATGAACATATTAACACACATTATTTTTAGATTTCACACGAGGTCCAAAAAAGTTCATCTTGGTGTCAAATTTTGGAAGTTCGTTTCGTGACTTTATTCCGCTGCGAAGTATCCATCCCCGACGACTTCTACACCACATGTTACCAATGATGCTTGTGTTTCCAGTTTCACATGCCTCACCACTGCTTGAGAATGGCTTCTCTGTTCAAAATGTGAACCATTTCTGATCAATCTTGTTATATCTTCATCGCTGAAGTTCGTGGTAACTGGTGGTTCCAAAGGATTGTCATAGTGAATCATCTCGAAATAGTCATTTGCTTTTAAATTCAAATTGGGAAGATTAAATTATCTTATTTTTCCCTTTGAGTCAGTTTTTCTTGATTTCAGTATTCTTCTGAAGCCAAGTTCTCGAATGTGTGCTCGTTCATTTAGCATCGCTAACAGAATATTCTCAGAATGAGCAAAATAACAGTTCCTCTGAATAAATTCGTGAACGATTGTCTTAAAGTCTTCTGGAAATAATGAACTTTTTTTTATCATTCCATTAAGGTGACGTGTTCCATGAGTGGCATTCTGGATTTTCTTTATTTCAAACCAGGATGGCACATAAACTTTCATAACATATTATACCATGAGCTTAAAGTCTCATGGAGCATCATTATTGGTTTGGCGGTCGATACGTAAAGGCGAAGAATTTTGTTGGCTGAAGTGAGCCATCTTGAGTGAAATATCTTCCCGGGTCTTCTGTTTGCTTATTCTGGAAGGCATACCTCCAATGATACTGCCTAGAAATGTCGAAGAGGTGTTTTTGGTCTGTACTGAGTTCTTTTTTGTCAATTTCGGGAAAAGCAACTGAAATAGAGACAAAATTTGCCACGGCAAGATTTTTGCATGTTTTCATAGATTTGCCTATTGTTGCGGAAAACTCTTGTGGTCCAGACGTATTTCGGTCATAAATAAACAGAACCAGGTTCTGACAAGATCGTAATATGCTCTACTACAGCTGTAGTCCTGTAGTATAAGAATTCCCTTTCTTCTCATACATAATAGTCTTGTCATTTCTTCCATCGAAGTAGAGGGCATACAAAAATTGCGGTATTTGTGTAGAATCTAGCTGGGACCGTAACTTTCGCAGTTCTGTCCTCAGCTTATTCTTGTCGATAACTTTAGCCGGAATATCTTTAGATACAATCCCTATATCATGAAGCACAGATGACGCAATGACAGCAGCTGATCTATCTGATATTTCTGTCCATCACAAACAACCGCTAAATGCAGCAAGGATATTTTCATCTAACTTGTATTGGATGTTAAGGGAGTTTTATCATCAGTTGCTTTCAGACGTTTGGCTTCGAGGCTAACGTAATCGTCATCATCTTCAGGGATATCTTCTAATTATGAATCAGATCCTAGAATGGCGTTCGCTGCTGAATCTGTAATAGACTTAGAAAAAGCTTTAGTCTTACATTATCTTGCTTTGACCTCATGGTTTTGCCTTTTATGTTGTTTTTTCTTATACGCTTCAATTTTCGGCTTACAGAAATGTCTATCGACCCTATTGCCATTTTCTTACATGCCGTTGACCTGTTAAAAAATTTTGCTCCATACGAGGAATCTCTAAAGAATACTTGCATTGTTCATAATTCACATTTGCATGAAGAAATATCAAACGAAGTACTATTTGTCTGGTCGAAGAAATATTTCCTAATTTTGTTAGCCCCCTTTCGAGATTTTGATATTCTTTTCATATTTTTATACTTTTTATTGTAATTTCTTATAAGTCGAAAAAATTCTTGATGACTTATACCACTGGCAAGGAGGCTTTCTTCCAAATTCTTGAAATATCCCAAGAAACAATTTCGATGATATCTTTGACTGAAGGATCTTTCTTATTCCCCTTTCACAATAAATAATTTTTGATCCAGAGGAAATGCTTTATTAAAATCAGCAAACGTGGGTAAAACTGTCCCAGAAAATGGAATCCACGTGACAACTATGTCATGGTAAAAATAGTTATCAGAATAGAACACGTGCTGCCATCTATTAAAATTAAGTAAATTTGCTTTTTATGTAGAGTACGAAAGTAATTTATAGCGCTAACATCTGACAGTAAAGTTTTAATTAAGTAATTTATTGACTAAATCATAATTAATTACTATTAATTATCATACAATTAATGTTAAATATCATTTTAATTAATACATTAATTAATTGAAATTATTTATTAAATAAAAGCACATTTTTTATATAAAAGGCTATATATAAACATTCTTTTGAGATGTGGAACCTCAAGATAGCAATATTTTGGGCTGAAATTTGGTGACAATTTGTTCTAGTGAGTTTGGCACCGTATAATGACTCAGGCAACATGAATTTCAAAAAAAAGTTTTTTCGCTCCACCCTAGTGTATACGGGACTGGTGCACGATACATCTGATCGGGGTTCAAATTCCCGACGTCTATTGAAGGCGTTGGGTGCCACTTCAGGTGTTTCCTCATCATCTGACCAAGGTTGTTCTAAAAATAACGAAGGGCATGTATGAATGTGTGTGTTAATGTGTATGTGTTCCCGGGTCTTTCCTTCGAGATAGACACCGAACCGTCGCCAATAGCCCTATATGCAGCTCTAGTGCGACGTTAAATAACCAAACCAATAAATATCAACGAGCTGCCTCGAGCCGCGTACCTCCCGTTCCAGAATCCAACGCTGTATTCACTAGGTCAAGAAGATTAAATTGAATTCTGATAATATAAGTATAAAAACCAAACATGAGCAGATGCATCAGAAAAGGACAGAAAAGGAATCTGAGTAAATGACTTTATTTCGAAATTTGAGGATTTTTGTTTCGTCAACAATCCCGTGATTCAATGGCAAAACGATTGTCAAATATAACGAAAGTAGCCTTGACGATTACAGAATTCTCAAAAATGAGAGTGTTTAAGAGTGAGAATGTTCTATTAGAAAATTAGATAATTCTGACTGAAAAATTCCGGGATTTAGCTTGTCGAAGAGAGTATATAGGAATAAAATATTTACTTTACACATTTCTGCTCGAAGCTAGTGATAAAACTAATATAATACTAGTATCATACTAAAAATAATATTAGTATCATACTAAATATAATGCTAGTATAATATTATATATTATACTAGTATAATACTAAATATAATACTAGTATCATACTAAATATAATGCTAGTATAATATTATATATTATACTAGTATAATACTAAATATAATACTAGTATAATACTAAATATAATACTAGTATAATACTAAATATAATACTAGTATAATACTAAATATAATACTAAATATAATACTAAATATAATACTATTATAATACTAAATATAATACTAGTATAATACTAAATATAATACTATTATAATACTAGTATAATACTATTATAATACTAGTATAATACTAAACATAATACTAGTATAATACTAAATATAATACTAGTATAATACTAAATATAATACTAAATATAATACTAGTATAATACTAAATATAATACTAAATATAATACTTGTATAATACTAAATATAATACTAAATATAATACTAAATATAATACTAAATATAATACTAAATATAATACTAAATATAATACTAAATATAATACTATTATAATACTATTATAATACTAGTATAATACTAAACATAATACTAGTATAATACTAGTATAATACTAAACATAATACTAGTATAATACTAAATATAATACTAAATATAATACTAAATATAATACTAGTATAATACTAAATATAATACTAGTATAATACTAAATATAATACTAAATATAATACTAAATATAATACTTGTATAATACTAAATATAATACTTGTATAATACTAAATATAATACTAAATATAATACTAAACATAATACTATTATAATACTATTATAATACTAGTATAATACTATTATAATACTAGTATAATACTAGTATAATACTAAATATAATACTAGTAAAATACTAAATATAATACTATTATAATACTAGTATAATACTAAATATAATAATAGTATAATACTAGTATAATACTAGTATAATACTAAATATAATACTAGTATCATACTAAATATAATACTAGTATCATACTAAATATAATAATAGTATAATACTTAATATAATACTAGTAAATTATACTTTTTTAAATAACGTTTTAAAAATACCGTCAATAATTAATTTAAATAGTATAACGTTTGTGTGATAATATTTTAAGACTCAATGAATGGAACCACGTACGCTGGCCCATAAAAACTACATTTCCAATATCTATTGAAAAAGAAGTCTCGAAAAAATTCGGTTTTATGATCAAATTCTAAATCTCCATCACGGATGTAATCGCTACTAAAACTGATGTCAGAGATAGTTAAATAAATGGAGTAAAAGCGAAGGTCCCTTTAGGAAAATATCTTTTATACTTCTATTCACTTCCTCGGAATCCTGTTAGCGACGGCGCGGGAAATTTTAGGAAATGATGGAGTTGAAATGTTCATGACGATGAGAATAATTTATGGTTCCCATTTTAGAAAGAATGTCAAGATTTGGGATGAAGATATTATCTGAAGGGATATTTTTTTAGTTCATTTATGTATCTACACTGGTTATTTTGTTGCAGGAAATATTGGAACTACGTTTTGAATTAAATACTGTTCTGTTTTTAAAATAGAATTCGAATCGTCTTTAAACCAAAACCTTTAATTATTTTGCGACTTTTTAGAATGAATGTTAGAATAAATTTTTAAAACTAAAAAATAAATTAGTTTATTTTTATAATAATTTATTTTTAAAGTTAATGCAATATTTATTTTAAAAGTTAATGCGAATATAGATTTTGAAATGTTTATAACGATGAGCATATTATTTATGGTTCCCATTTTGGAAAGAATGTCAAGATTTGGGATAAAGATATTATCTGAAGGGATATTTTTTTAGTTCATTTATGTTTCTACACTGGTTATTTTGTTGCAGGAAATATTGGAACTACGTTTTGAATTAAATAATGTTCTTTTTTTTTAAATAGAATTCGAATCGCTTTGAATGCAAAACCTTTAATTATTTGCGACTTTTTAGAATGAATGTTAGAATAAATTTATAAAATCATAAAAATAAATTAGTTTATTTTTACGATAATTTATTTTAAAAGTTAATGCAATATTTATTTTAAAAGTTGAAGCGAAAATAGCATTTGAAATGTTCATGACGATGAGAATAATTTATGGTTCCCATTTTAGAAAGAATGTAAAGATTCAGGATAAAGATATTATCTGAAGGGATATTTTTTAAAGTTTATTTATATTTCTGCACTGGTGATTTTGTTGCAGCAATGTCAGAACTAAGCCTTGAATTAAATACAGTTCTATTTTTAAAATAGCATTCGATTCGCTTAGAACGCAAAATTTTTAATTTGTTTGCGACTTTTTAGAAAGAATGTTAGAATAAAGTTATAAAATCAAAAAAAATTAATTATTTTATTTTCCGATAATTTATCTTAAAAGTTAAAGCAATAATTTTTGCAAATCCGTAGTAACAGTCATTGTACTGTACTTTAGATTTCTGTTTAGATGGTATATAAAAAAGGTTTATACAGTTAACAATCCTTTTGTAAAAATGACGATTAATTATTATGTAATTTTCGAATAAATGGGTATTTGGAATCCTAAAGAATACACCAATATAGAAACTTCTGTGAAATTTTTGTCCGATATATATTTATATTTTATTTTCTGAGAAGATGTGTTTAAAAATGGTAACATATAAAACTGTATAACTGAATGAAATATTTTATACGCAACTGCTGTTCATCATGACTACAATCTATTAAAATACCCAAAGTTATAATTAAGAACTACTTGGGAAATATAAAAATTATTATATAATAATTATATAATAAATATATTAACATTATATAAAAAATATAAAAAAAAATATATAAAAAAATATATAAAAATTGTTTTATAAAAGTTATATAACAGTTATAATATAAAAATTGTCATATAAAAGTTATATAAAATTATTACGTAACATTTTTATATAAAAGTTATATAAAAATTATAATATAAAAATTATAATATAAAAATTGTCATATAAAAGTTATATAAAATTATTACGTAACATTTTTATATAAAAGTTATATAAAAATTATAATATAAAAATTGTCATATAAAAGTTATATAAAATTATTACGTAACATTTTTATATAAAAATTATATTGTAAAACTATTATATAAACTTTTTTTATAAACTATATATAAGTTATTATATAAAATTATTAATTAAAATTATTATAAAGAATTAAGTGATAATTATTATGTAAATTTTATATAAAAATTATTTAAAAAATATATAAATTATTTGAATATTTTTTTATAATTTTTTTTATAAAAGTGACAACAACTGTTATATAAAAATAATTATTATATAAAATTATTATTTCAATTTATATAAAGTATTATTATATAAAAAACTATTTATAAAAGGTTCATTAACTGCATAAACATTTCTTTATATCTCCTCTGAAAAGATATCCAACGTACATTACAACGATTGTCATAACAGAAACAGTAGTTTAAAAACAAATTCCATTCAATTATATATTTTATATATTAACATACATGTAACGCAGCTTCGTAAAATTAAAATATAAAACGTGCACAAATTACACAAGAATGAAGATTGTTTATGAATAAAAATATATACCGATTCTTGAAAATAGATGCGTAGATTTAATTTCGTTGTGTTAGATTGGGTATAACCATCGTGCAAAATTAAAAACATGTATTCAAATACATCATTAATTAAATTAAAGAAAACCTTTACACCATGCTATTAAAAACAAGAAATTGAAACCACATAAATATTGAAAATGACAAATCGATTCAGCAGTATAATAAGTAATTAAAACAGTAATGAAATCTATAAGAAATTTTAAAAAGATAATTAATTTTTAGGGTTTTGTTACAAGAATTCTTTACTTTTGTTGTGTTAATGATTTTTATTGTGTTTTGTAAGGCTTTTGTGAAATTTTAATTAAAATCATTTTGATTAATATTCAAAGACTATTTTGTAAATCGGAACATCACTTTTCTAGAAACGCGAAATGGCTATCAATATAATAAGATAAAAGAAAAAAAAGCTTATATTAAGTAATTCAAATTATTCTATTTTAAGTTATTTTCACGTTAATATTTTTACTTATAAAAACATAGTTAAAGTTAGTTAGTAATTATAATATAAGTATAAATGAGTCTTTATCATTCATTTCATCACAAGCCATTTTAAATTTGTCAGAGCAGACAAACAGATCATACAAAAAGCAATAATTGTTAAACCACAGCATGTATTGAACAAACCTAAAGAAGTTTGACTGCAGTCTCTGTTTATGTGTACTGTTGCCATGGAAACAGCGGTAGTGTATCAATACTTTTACCTGGGCGTACGGAAAAGGATAACTTATTTTTATTTACTTCTTTCCCAATACTTCTCCTTTTGAAAGTTGTCATTTTTAGTCACGAAGTTTCTTTAGGAAATAAATAGATTTAATAAACTTTCTCTAAGAACACAAAGAAACATTGTTATTATTTTTATTTTGTAGTTATCCAGATAAAGTAAAAGAAAACCACAAATGTACGTGCACTTTTCTGTACGTAAGCGCACTTAATACGTGATAGAATCAAAACTGTGTATTTTAAAATTATATTATTGCTGAAATTAGTGTGTTTACGAATTTTCTAACTGTTTGTTCGATAAATGGCTGTAAACGAACAATTAGTAGAAAACTGAAAATGCACTAAGGTTAAGACAACAGTTTCCAATTAGTATTAAGCCACGAACCTCCTACAACGTTAAAAATAGGTACTCAAAAATAAGTAAAATGTACTCATTTTTGAGTACATTCGATGCTTATCTTAGTTCCGGATACATCAGTTTCATTTTTGAAACAGACATGTACTCAAAAATGAGTAAAATGAATAAAAAGGAATGTTGCTTGCCTACATAGACTTCTTCATAAATCATTTTCAATAAATATCAACAATTACAACCAAGGCTTATCGGGAATCGAACCCAGACCTTCAGACACCTCAGTTCAGTGCCTTATCAGATGTACTACCAGAGCGACGTGAAAAAGTTATAAACAGAAGAGATGTTAAAAGCGTGTTCCATAAGAATGGGAAGTAAGATAACTGAGTTATAATAATTCAGTTTTCATTTAAGCAATCGACATAAAATAATGTGGAAAAACAGTCTTCTGAACAACTATTTTAAGTTTGTCAGGTCGCTTTGTTAAGATGGCTTGAACAGAAGCAGAATATTATATCACACTGCTCTTTTTTGAGAAAGTACGATTACTTATTTGAATTTCGTACGTCATCGCTCATTTACGATGTAATTGTACTCAAAGGAAAACGAGAATGAGCGAATACTCATTTTTAAGAACCTTTTTTCTTACAGAGTAGCTATGACTAAACTAGTACCGGGGACTATTGTTCGAACATGAAAATAAAGGGAGGAGAAAATTCTAAAAATACTTTTATAATTTCTATTTTTTTCTAATTTTACACAACGTTTAAAGAATGTAGACACACATTTGTACAACAATCAAATTGAAAACATTACACAACAATCAAAAGATTCATTACTTTTGTCGCATTTTTGTACATTTCACACTCACTTAAATTCCTTAAATCATTTTAATAGAAACTCATGTAAATATTTTTTCTTTGTGACTCTACGGACCCTTTAACGTCGACCCGCGGACCCCACCCCAGGGGTCCGCTTACCACCTTTTGGAAATCACTAGTCTAAGGGGTATACGTAACGTAAAAAATATTTATTTTCCTCCAACGTAAAAAAATTACATTACTTTTTTATTTGGTATTTAGTAATTAATCCTTAGGAAACTGCATTTTATCGCAGTCGTTTCTACTCTTTCTTTTATGTTTTTATTGTACAAATCGGGGGGGGGGGGGGGGGGGGTATCCACATGAATATTTTTTATTACTTTTTAACTATCTGAAAATTATAATTATCCAAAAAAATTATAATTAGTCAATGGTGTACGTGTTTTCTAATGTAAGCCGTCACAAATTTCCAGGTTACAAAATAGAAATATATAGTATAGAGTTTAACAAAATATATCTATATCTATTTTAGATGATGTAAGTTCATGGAAAGTTTATGGTCCAATAAGTTCATGGAAAATATATATTTCTTACAAAAATCAGACCACAAAAGAAAAAGAAAAAATACTTTCAAGTATTTCAGGAAATGTGGTAGTGATGTTCTCTGGAAATAAAATCGAAAGAAACCCTTTTTGTGGATTCGAATTTGTTGTACTGCATGTTTCAGACTTTTATTTTTTAACCTTATCTTGTGCCATCGGACATGTCTCCCATATATTTTGCAGGTCTAGCGAGAAACTTTAGACAATATCGACTATGGAAGGGAGAAGAATTTTAAAACGTGAGGTGTGAAGTATGCTGTTTGCGACGGAACAGATAATTCCAGGGTTTCGGACATCTGACGCATGGCTAATGATTTCATCTTCAGCTGGGCTTCTTCAGTTTTTCAACTCTGAAGTGACCTTACCCCATTTTGCAAATTTACTTGTTTTGAGGAAGAATTGTTAATGATCCGTCCGTCAGACAGTTGCAGTCCTCCCTCTTTTTGTAAGGCCAGTCATAATTCCACAATATTTTAAAAACGCTTTGTCCTGTCTCCCAAAGCAACATTTTCTCTCCCCCCCCCCCCCCCAATTTAGGAATTAGCCCACAGGCAGGGCAACTTTTCTTTTACGAAACCCATGTGAAAAGGTTAAGTGTACATCAAAAAAATATTTTAGATTTACCTTTTCGCCAGTGAATGCTACAATCGAGGGGGGTATCCACATATCGAGGGGAGTATCCACATGAATATTTTTGATTACTTTTTAACTATCTGAAAATTATAATTATCCAAAACAGTCAACGATGTACGTTTTTTCTAATGTAAGCCGTCACAAATTTCCAGGTTACAAAATAAAAATATATAGTGCAGAGTTTAACAAAATATATCTATTTTAGATGATGTAAGTACATGGAAAGTTTATGGTCCAATAAGTTCATGGTTCAATAAAGTTCATGGAAAATATATGTTTCTTACAAAACTCAGACCCCAAAAGGTGTTCCCCAAAGGCTCCCAGACCCCAAAAGACTTTTCAGTTTTTCAACTGTGAAGTGACCCTACTCCATCTGCAAATATACCCGTTTTGAGGAAGAATTGTTAACGATCCGTCTGTCAGGCAGTTGCACTCCTCCTTCTTTTTGTAAGGCAAGTCATAATTCCACAATACTTTAAAAACGCTTTGTCCTGTCTCCCAAAGCGACATATTTTCTCTCCCCTCCCCTATTTAGGAATTAGCCCACAGACAGGGCAACTTTTCTTTTACGGAGCCCTTTTGAAAAGGTTAAGTGTACATCAAAAAAATATTTTAGATTTACCTTTTCCCCAGCGAATGCTACAATCGAATTCGAAAAGACATTTACCAGCGATCCTCTGCTGGGCGGTAAAAGTTGTTGCTCCGTACGAGATCGATACCCTCGCAGCCGACGCATTATTAAACTTGCAACAGCATCACTCCCCGGCGTCTGAGCCCTTGCCAACAATTCACAGACTGCTTTATCCTCGTAAAAATAGGATGAGATTGATACGGGCCAACTGATTTTGTCACTGCATTCCCTAAATCGCTCACAATGTATTTTTTATTGATTTTCCCCCACTTGTTTCAAGAGCCATACAGTGGCGGGCCGTGGTTGAAAATGTTAGTGCAGCCGAAATCATATGAATCCCCCCCCCCCTCTATTTTCCACAACGATACATGAACGCAAATTGTGTATTATTTACTTTTTAAATTAAAGTTTCCTTTCAATTTTTACGAAATGATAACATGCCAATCAGTTTATCGAATTACCAAGTGCAGCCCAAATCTGAAAATTTATTTTGGGCTGTACCTTGCCACACATGTAGTGCATCAGTGGGGGGTGGGAATCTCCAAACTACGTAGAATTTGTCATGGTAATGATGAAGCCGATTTCGAACTTCGCTTTTTGGCTGCACTTTTGATTGAATGGGTTTTTTTCCTCTCCTGAATTGTGCATTACGGCAACAGGCTTGCTATTTATCTGAGATTTTGTTTACTTACTGTAGAGATTTCATATTCAATTATAATCTTCATATAAGAAAATTAGTAAAATATCTGATTTTAGTTTTAAAAATACACTAATAAATTTAGGTGCAGCCCGGCTGTACTTACTGTAGTTCACGAATCGCCACTGTTGCGAGATTAGTTTAGATTTTAGCAGATATCGTGAACACCCTTTCAATGCCTGGTTGGTGAAATTATAAACTATTCTAAAGCTGTACATTGTTCCATTGACAGCGCGACTGTTAAGGATCTTTACAGAACAACGGCGTGGTATTTTAATTTTGAATCCAACCACAATTGCATAACGTGGTTTATTTAAAAAAAATTATTATTTAAAAATATCTAAATTTCCTGATTTTTTCCGTTTAGAGTTCCCCGAAAACGTTTAATTTTTTAAATGTACATACATTTATATGGATACTTAAAGATCCCAATCATCAGTAAACATATCTTTTTAAAAATCCGAATTACCGCATAAAGAAACATCTTTAAAAAAAATATAACCAAGTTCTAGCTAGAACTTGCTTTTGTAGCTTGATCGGTAGCACTCGAGACTTCGGAGCTGTAAGTCGTGAGTTCGATCCTAAAGGGAGACACTCAAGTACTTTGTTAACGTATACGCCTTAAATGGTTACACAGAAAACGAGGGTCTAAATAGTTAGTTACTTATACTTTAGCTTGCTTAAAAACATTCCTTGTTTCCTAAAGAATTAATAACAGACGTCAAGGACTTGATATAACGTGCTGAGATCTCCAGTTTTTTCAGCAGTGATTGCTGGTAGAAAGCGTAGCAATGAAAAAAATTGTGTGTGTGGGGGGAGGGGGGGGGGCTAAACTAGTTCCATTCCAAGAATTTTTACAAATATATAAACGATAATTATCAGTTAAGCTACTTAGTAATTAATCATTAATAATCCTTAATTAGTTGTGAATTAGTAATTGTTAATTATTAATAAATTGTTAATTACTCAAGAATTTGCTTATTTTTTTAAAAATTTTAGCAGTTTTTGGTAGAAAGTTTTGATTTTGTGAGAGGCTTGAGCCATCACCCTTTTCCAACTCACTATGGAAGAACGGGACATATGACAGAAAGGGGGAGGGGGGGGGGGGTATGGTGAAGTGTGCCATTTTGTAACATGGGAGAAGGGGGTGAAAAATGCGGATAAAAGGTGTGACATCTATTACAGACGGCCCCTAACCTTCCACAGGTTAATGGTAGATTATAGTCGTAAAAAATTGTTCTAACAGGTAAGAAGACACGGCAAACGATAATTATTTTGAAAAAATGATGGTTGAATATGTGTATGAAAAAATTGTATGTTAAGATTTATCTAACTCAAATTCATATTTACAGATACCTATGATTTATTTACATATTCTTCCGTAAAATCTGTACATCCGACGATTTACTGATCAGCATTTTTAAATCACATTACTGTATTTGCGATTCAAATTCCGATATCGTCCTTTTCAATAAATTATTCATGCATACATCCACCACTCCACCAATGTTTTGTGCATCCATTTGTCAATACCGGTGTTCGTACGTTCTCCGAAAACGCATTTTCAGTCTCCCTTTTCCACCCGAGCCGCTTTGCCATTCAAAAGGCATTCGCGAATAACCGCCATAAATTGCTCTCAACTCGATGGCAACACAAGGTGAAAGGAGTTGGGCAGTTGCCAGATTCGTGTTCGATGGGCGCGTCACGTAAACATGATTAAAGTCTGCTATCTACCCTGGCCCGCAGAACACTGTCTTTCTTAGGAATCTCTACTCTTGCTCGGCACTTTACGGCTTTCGACCGATGCCGGAAGTGCATGAATGGAAATTCTTAGGAAAGTTCTTTTTTTAATAGAATTACGTGTATGATAAAATATATTAACGTGAGCTGCGAACGATAGATTAAAAATTTGCTTATCAAGATTAACGGAAAACGATTCGTTGCGTGCAAAAGATTACTATTTTTTTTTAATATTCTTTGGATAATTTTTTTATTATAGTATAGTATTATATTAGTATAGTAACACTAAAAAGCGTTAATATACACTTTTCTATTTGAAAAGACCTTTGTATAGCGCAAATATTTTTTTATTTAAAAATTAAAGATCGATTACTTTAATGCCGATTATGGCGTCGAAATCGCTGAGCTAAATAAAAACTGGAATGAAAACTCCTATTGCTGGAAATTGTACGTTTACCATGGCTCGCGGATGAATACTGTTTGGAAGACAAAGTAGAACAACATTCTACCTCGGCTTTTACATTGTTAGTCGTATTGTGTCAGCCTTGAATACCTGATTACTTAATAAAATAAGTTATTGTCTTCTTGGGAGTAACAAAGCAAATATGACAATGCCAGAAATGTGTTTTTAAAACTAGTTTATCTGCATTTCATCCAATGCCAAACACCAAGCCAAAGGGCTACATTTCTATCTGTTGGATAATTCGGACTTATGCAAATAAAAATATTGTAAACTATAACCGTGGGCATACGGTACTATATATACGTAACTGGTCAATGTGTAGTGTGTGTTCGTAACGGCCAGAAAGCCAGACCTTTTTGTTATCATTATGTTTTTAGGTTGACATTATATATTTAATAAAGTAACTTAAACTTCCACATGCGTAGAGTCTATTATTTGACTACTAAAAAGGGTTACGGGACCCAGTCAGTCGAAAAAAAAAAAAAAGGTTTTATTAAAATATGAATAAGTGTTAGGATTTAAAATTAGAAGTTTTAACCGTGTGTGAATCCAGATGGCTGAGCTAAGTGAGATGAGCTTTAACTTTCCAAAATTAAACGGAACGAACTATTCTACTTGGAAGAATGATATCAGAGTTCTTTTGCTGGACAGAGGATCCTGGGAGTTCATTACAGGCGAGACTACGCCGTATTCCGAAGAAGCTTCAGAACGGGACAAGCGAGCATATGAGTGGCGGAAGAACAGAGCGTATACTTCAATATATCAAGCAGTTGAAAGAAAATATCAATCCTTGATATCCACAACCACTGATGGTAAAGAAGCTTGGTTTATTTTGAAAAAGAATTTTGAACCAACTTCAAGAGCACGCCTAGCCGGATTAGTAGACGAATTCTACGACCTGAGATATGAGCCGGACAACGAGACCATCGGAATTTTTATCAAGAGAGTAGCAGACAAAGCATTGCAGGTTAAAGAAGCTGGATTCGACATACCCGAGTTATTGAAGTGCTTTCAATTAATAAGGAGACTGCCTGATGATTACGACAACCTAGTTCAAGTTTTGTACAGACTGGAGGATAAGCAGTTCACGATGCTAAATATAGAAGACCAGCTAGTGAACGAGTCTGGACGTATACAGCAGAAACAAAAAGATAAAAACATTGACGAAGTTGCGGATGCATTTGTGATGAAAACTAAGAAGATTCGAAAACCCAGACAGCAAATGAAAGAAACCGCAGTACGCACGATTTTGGGGCCGTGCTGGAGATGTAAGAAGATGGGTCACATTTTAAGAAATTGTACAGAACGACTACCATATCAAGGAGCAACTCAAAAGCGTCACGACAACGTTTTTCAAGGAAAAGAGCAAACCACAAGAAAGGATGGCATGTATTACATCGGATTAGAAAGTGATTGTGCCGAACAAATGAACAACAGCGAGTACGTCGAAAGAAATGAAAACAACCACGGAGTTACAGAGTGGCTAATTGATTCGGCAGCAACGTCGCATTTCTGCAACAGACGTGATTACTTTGAAAACTTCAAGCCTTTGGAGTCAACAACAGCGCTAGTAGGAGATAAAAACACAAGCTTGAAAATAGAAGGCACAGGTACTGTAAAATTAGTTGTGATAGATGAAAATCGTAAAATTAATTTAAGATTAATGAACGTTTTGTATGCACCAAACATACGTCGTAACCTCATAGGAGGGGCTAACATCGATCTTGCTAATCATACTATAATTTGGGGAAATAATAAAATGACTGTATATAATGAGTTAAATGAATATTTTTTCACTGTGCATAGGAGGGGAAAATTGTATATAATGTATGCATATTGTAAAAATATTAAGTCTGAATGTCATGTTATCAGCAGTACAAATATTGAAACTGTTCATAAGCGTTTTTGTCATGTAAATATTCCCTTACTACAGCAAATGAGTCGAAATAATGTTGTAAAAGGTTTAGAAAAATTAGTAGGTAAATTGGATTCGTGTGATATTTGTAAGGTAGCAAAATCAACTAGAACCTCTCTAAAACTAAATTATGACCGTAGAACCCACAAAGTACTAGACAGAGTACATATGGATTTATGGGGGCCAGCTCCAGTAAAAAGCTTAGGCGGTAAAAGATATTTCTTATCTATAATTGACGAATTTACTAGAAAAGTAGATGTTTACACTATTAAAAATAAAACTGAAGTGTTCGATTGTTTTAAAGATTATTTGGTAAAATCTGAGAGACAGCTCAATACTAAATTAAAATGTGTAAGGAGCGATTCCGGATTAGAATTTGTTCATAAAGAATTCGAGAATTATTTAAGGAATTTGGGTATAAAAATTGAAAGATCGTCTGTATACACGCCGGAACAAATGGGTATTTGTGAAAAATTCAATAGAACGTGTATGGATGGGGTTAGATCAATGCTGTTAGATAGCGGACTAAATCCAAATTTTTGGGGTGAAGCACTTTACGCGTTTGTGTATGTAAGAAATCACTGTGAACATAAATTGTTAAATGGTAAGACACCCATAGAACTTTGGACTGGTTACAAACCGTCAGTAAGACACTTAAAGATATTCGGATCTTTAGCGTTCGTTCACGTACCAAAAATTAAGCGAAATAAGTTACAACCCAGAGCTAAAGTCGGTATTTTAGTAGGGTATGCTGGTAGGACAAAGGGGTATAGAATATATCTTCCTAAAGAAAGAAAAATTGAGGAGACCATTCACGTTAAAATAGATGAAAGTAAGGAAGCCGTAGATGTGTTATTTGGCAAAGATAGAGCGTGTGAATTTGTAAAAATTAAAAGTAGCCTTAGTTATGAATTAAGTGACGATCAGAATGATTTGGATGTAAAACGTGAATCCGAAGCAGATTTAAAATCCAAGCTTAAAGAAACAAAAAGCGAGGTTAAGATCAATAAAACACAAATTGTAGAATCCAACAAACAAGAAAAGGTTTTGGATATTACAGATTGGAAAAGGGAGGAAAAAGTTAATGCGTTGGGTAATAGAGTGTATGTATATTATTTTACACCTGATAATGCAAGATTAAGATCACAAAATGATGTTCAAAAGTATTGTGAAATGCATGATATAAAATATGATCCCAATGTATGTTGTTTTAAGTCTGAACCTAAAAGTGTAGATTTGTCTGAAACTTTGTGCAACGACAATACGAGCTCTGGCACTGATTCAGAAATTAGGAATACCAACGAGTCAATGTATTTCGAAAATAATATAAACGATATTTTCCAAAATGAAGTTTATAACGTAGAATTACCGAAAACGTTTGCGGACACGCAGAAAAGCACTAATAAAGATGAGTGGAATTCCGCAATGCAGGAGGAGATTCAAACTATGAAAAATAGAAACGTTTGGGAATTAGTTAACCCACCTCCTGAAGCTAGAATAGTGGGGAGTAAATGGGTTTATACTATCAAATGTGATGAAAGTAATCGAGTGAAACGTTATAAAGCTAGACTCGTTGCACAGGGGTTCAAACAAGAATATGGTATGGATTATTTGGATATATTTTCACCTGTAATAAATTTTTCTGTTTTGAAATTTTTATTTATAATTCTTGTTTGCATGTTAAAGTGGCAACATTTTCAGCTGGACGTGAAGTCTGCATATTTGTATAGTAAATTGGACAAAGTGATTTATATGAAACAGCCAACAGGTTTTTTGAAGAAAGGTGAAGAAAATAAAGTGTGTAAGTTATCAAGAGCCATTTATGGACTAAAACAATCTGGTAGACAGTGGAACAATGAATTTGATTCCATAATAACAAACCTAGGATTTAAAAGAATGAAATGGGTTAATTGTGTTTATAAATATAATAATGTTATTTTGTTGGTATATGTAGATGATTTAATTTTATTTGGTAAAGAATCAAATGAAATTCAAAATGTTATTGACAAACTTAAGTTAAAATTAGATATTAAAGAGCTAGGAAAAGTTAAATTCTTACTCGGTGTTAATTTTGAAACTAATGAAAGTGGAATTTTTCTGCATCAACAAACTTACATTAAAAGGTTAATGAAACGATTTGAAGGATTGCCTAAATCTAATGTAAATTTACCATTTAAAGTTGGTATGATTCTTCCAGATAAAATTAAAGATTCCGAAATTGTTGAAAATGATTTAATGATTGATTTTCCATATCGAACTTTAATTGGATGTTTATCTTTTTTGGCAGATAGAAGTCGACCCGATATAAGTTTTTCTGTAAATGTCATGTCTCAATATTGTAACGCGTACACGTTTGAGCATTGGAAAATTGTAGTGGATATATTAAATTATGTTTTCAATACTGTGGATTATAAGATTAATCTTTTAAATGTTTGTGATTATGATTTAAAAGCTTACTCTGATGCTAGTTGGGGCAGTAGATTATCAAACCGGCATTCTACAAGTGGATACATTTTATTTTTTGGTGGAATACCATTTAGCTGGAAATCTAGAAAACAGCAGTGTATTGCACTAAGTTCAATGGAATCCAAGTTTGTATCATTAACGGAATCTGTAAAAGAATTAATTTGGTTTTTTGAAATATTACGTGAATTAAATTTAATGAGAGTTGTAATTCCTACACAGTTTTGTGATAACCAGTCAGCTATATTTTTTACGAAAAATTGTGTAGAGAATGTAAAAACTAAACACATTGATATTAAATATCAGTTTATAAGACAATTGTTAGATGAAAATAAATTCGAGTTAAAGTATGTAAAATCTTCAAATAACTTAGCGGATTTTCTAACAAAACCACTTGTAAAAGAAAAATTGAAAAATTGTTTGTATAATATATTTCATTAAATGTGTTTGATTTATTTTTCATGTTCAAGTGTTTTTCAAGTTTGATGGTCAAGAAATAACATGGACTATATTCAATGGATTCGAGTTTTCAAGAAGTCCGATGGGGCCGCTTGTTGGATAATTCGGACTTATGCAAATAAAAATATTGTAAACTATAACCGTGGGCATACGGTACTATATATACGTAACTGGTCAATGTGTAGTGTGTGTTCGTAACGGCCAGAAAGCCAGACCTTTTTGTTATCATTATGTTTTTAGGTTGACATTATATATTTAATAAAGTAACTTAAACTTCCACATGCGTAGAGTCTATTATTTGACTACTAAAACTATCATTGTCTCAAAAATGAGTAATAAGGTTGAGCTAGCTTAGTATTCACCCCAATTCTTATTTAAGTTTAATTGAGAACATAATTTGTATACTTTCCAAAAATAATTAAGTCAGCTATTTACAAAATTGAGTATGTGACCAAGATAAGAAGAGCACAAAACATTCGTGGAATGTCACTTAGGTAATTTGAGGTTTTTATATTCATAAATAAACGGAATCCAAATTTTAGGAATTTTTGTTTTGAAAGTAAAATTTATCTTTTCTCTCAACATTTAAAAAAAATGCCTTTGTTAAGTTATTTTCACAGTAAAGTAGTTTATATATATATATATATATATATATACAATGTTTGTACTTTCAATAATAATAATAACACAATAATGTATAATAATGATTTTTATTTTCAGTCATGTATGGCTACAGTAATGTATAATGGATTAATAAAAGCTATTGTTATGATATTATAATTTAAAAGAAGAAAAATCTGTACTTATACAAATCTTTTACTTGCTTTAAAGCTACATTTTAAATTATCTTTCGTTTTTTGAAATTTATATAAAAAAAAATTATTTTGTCATTACAAGTATTAATATATTTTAATGGCAATTAACTTATAAATCACATTTGTTTGCACAGTTGATCCACATTATTTTATTTATTAACTGAAAAGCAAATAAAAGAAATAGATTGAATATTAAACTACCATCTCCTTTCGTAAAGAAACTGCTCTAAATTGTTGGATATTTTTTTTACTACCGGCTGATAACACCGAAATTTCAATGAAAATGTATTCTAAATCATTGGACCATACACGACATTACTTATCTACTTATCTCATACAGTCATCTTTATCTTTCGATCAGGTTTAAAATTTCAGAGAAAAAGAAAACAGCTTAAATCTCAAGACAGAAACAACTGCTAGGTATTTTCGTTTTCCGAAGAACAATCTCCCCCAAACGTTACGAACTTTTTGGTCTACTTCCAATTTTCCCACAAGAACCAAAATAAAAACCCACAACACCCACAAGCATTATCTATGTTTATGTAATCGCACTCTCAAAACCTGACATATTATCCATTTCAGAAGTGTGTCACAACTTCCCCCCAAAAAAATACCCACCGAACCTTATCTAAACGTAATAACACCAAAACCATCATTTCCCACACCGGTAGATCATTTTTTGCGAGTCAAGAAGAAGACCTTCCACCCCAGTCTAGACCTACCACAGAAACGAGACTTAGAGGAATATGCTGGCCAATCTCCAAGATCCAGTCACACTCTGCAACTGTATACATAATTAGCCGCGCTCCCATTAAAAAGTCAGTTGAAATATTTCTAACTTTACAGCCCTGGACGAGACGTCAAACTAATTGTGTCTTCACAACTTGGCAAGCGGATGTCGCATTGTAGAGGCTTATGATTTAGATGGCAAAAATTCTATCTATTTGCAGCGGGGTTACCAGTTGACTTTCAAACGCTGGAGCGTAGTGAATCGCATTTGATTAAATTAATGCCTTGCATCGGGGTCTTTTTTTAAAAAATATTGTTAGATTTATTGTTTAAATGTCAAATGTTTCAGCAATTTATAGACATTCTCAGTTGTTATTTATTTAAATGTCAAATGTTTCAGAAATTTATAGGCATTCTTAGTTGTTATCTAAAGTATGGAACATATTTGTTTGATATCCAAAAATTATATTTGTATTTTTAGAAGCTGTTTTATGGTAACTGCAATTTAAATGTCAAATGTTCTTTCTTTGCTTCTTGCCCTTACTTGCAGCTTAGCAATTGGAAGGCTGAGAATACAAATAGGTCAATAATCACATTGTTGTTGTATTTTTAGGGAATGATTTCAAAGTTTTCAGTCGCCATGTTGGAATAACGGTTAGGCTTAGGCAATTATTCGATAAGTATCGAAATTCCGGAAGTAAAAACATTTCGATTTCGATTTTTTTCTCTCGATTTGACAATTAGTCGAAAGTACTCCTTAGAAGTATGAAAGAACATAAATTCGGAAAAAAAATTCCATTTTCCAAAATTCAACTCCAGAAGAATTGCATTTGTTTATCAACAAATGTAAGGGTAGTAATGCTTTAACTAAAATGGTAAAGTATCTATATTTTCAATAATAAAGGGGATAACAAAATAGTACTACTCCTTGATTTGAGAGCAATCCAGTTTGAAAACGCTAGCTTAAGGTTTCCAATCTTATGTTTACTTAACGCTACTTTACTTATTGTAATCATAAAATATCGATATATAGGAAATATTGATTATTGGCTAGCGAGTAATCACGGTGGGAAAATGTCATCATCGCTCAAATCTAGTAACAATTTGGGGATTCCCGAAGAAGGCGCGGTTGTAATTCTGTTGTATGTATCATTGTGTATGACATAATAAAAAATGGATCATAGAGATAAAGCAAACCATCAAGGCGAGCAAATATCTCACTAATAAAATCATCATCAAAGTTTTGAGTTTCCAATACTTCGTCATATCGGTCTGTTTGCATTATTTCCCCCCCCCCCCCCAAGTTCGACAGCCACAAAATCTATTGCTATTGTGATAAAGCTGTTCAAGCTGTATTTACCATTAAGCTAATAAATAATAATAAACACTGGAGAGAGTACTCCCATTGAGCGACAGTGTACTTTGTCATGCCGTGCGGATGCATACTATTCGGAAGAAAGGTAAAGAAAACATTCTACCTTCGCGTTGCGGGGGTTTCACGTGACGTCACAGAAAGATTTAAAAATGTGTTGTTGTGCTTTTTATCTTCTTTTTCTTGTAAGTGAGAAAGTAAATATGTCAAAATGTTACGCAAACCTATCCGGAAGGACTACTAATTCTACCTTCGCTCAAAGAGGTGTAAAGTTGTAGCGCACGCTTAATCCGCGCTCCAGTGTTTATTCTTATTTTAGCTCAGTGGTATTTAGATTTGTAAAAACTATACCCTCCTCATCCAGCGACTTCAATCCAACTAATTACTCTAGCTTGGTTAGTTCATCTACAACCTAAGAAAGAATTCTAGCTAATTATATCTTCTGGGTGGCATGGTAAACAGAACTATTATAAACTTCAGTGTTTAGACCGTTATAGGGTTTTCCCACTTCTTAAACACGCTCAATCCGCACACCAATATATTACTTTTCCTAATTACGTAGAAGGAACAACCCAGTCGAATTTTATCTTCCTAGACATATAAAATTTAAGAGAATGAATGGGGATAATGGTTAGGCGAAATCTGATTCAACTGTTCCAATTTATTATACAGGGGAATATTTTATGTTTTAATTTTAATATGAATCGTTGAAAGAGAGGTCATGGGTTTAAATTAAACAAATTACATTTTAATCGGAAAGAGAGAAAACACTATTTTTATAATAGGATAATCGACAAAATGGAACAGTTTGCCAGTGAATATAGTTAATTATTCAGGAATAATTGATTTGAGAAAGCTAGATATTCATTAGGGAATAGGTAGCAGATACTAGACTGGGCAAACCTAGTTGGGCTTTGAGCCTATAGTTGGTCGTCAGTATTGATTAGTGTATTTGTAATAATTTCTGTATTTGTATTAGTGTATTTGTATTGATTAGTGTATTTGTATTAATTAGTGTTTTTGTATTAATTAGTGTTTTGCATTAATTAATGTATTTGTATTAATTAGTGTATTTGTATTAATTAGTGTTTTTGTATTAATAAGTGTTTTTGTATTAATTAATGTATTTGTATTAATTAGTGTATTTGTATTAATTTATGTATTTGTATTAATTAGTGTATTTGTATTAACTAGTGTATTTGTATTAATTATTGTATTTGTATTAATTATTGTATTGTATTAATTAGTGTATTTATATTAATTAGTGTATTTATATTAATTAGTGTTTTTGTATTAGTTATTGTTTTTGTATTAGTGTATTTGTATTAATTATTGTTTTTGTATTAGTGTATTTGTATTAATTAATCTATTTGTATTAGTTATTGTTTTTGTATTAGTGCATTTTGTATTAATTATGTATTTGTATTAATTTTTGTATTTTTATTAATTAGTGTATTTATATTAATGAGTGCCAAGTGAGTAAAGGATCAGCTTTTAATTACATATGTAAAAGAAATAAGTATAAAATTTTATGTTTTTTGTTCTGAAATTTTTTTAAAATATTTTTTATAGATTCGAGTCTGCTCTAAAGTAATATAATATATATACATAAACACTCAGAAAAAACTCAAGCAAACTTTCACAATTTAATTTCTAATTATTTTCTATTTATTGAATTATACATAGAACTGCATTCTAAACGCACAGAAATTTATTCTCCACAGAATTGGTGTCTATGCTTTTTTCCATCTGCGCTTAGGAATTACTTGTTTAGTTGTTTAACTAATTTAATAATACGAACATAAATATTCAATTCTAAACCAGCAGAGGGAGATAGCAAACAAGAGATATAAATTGATTCAGAATTGAATTAAGAAGCACATTTATCATTTGTTTAAAGCAAATAGAGTTCTGTCGGAAACGATTACGATTCCATTCCGCAAAATCGATTGTTATTTCGAAAACCAATGAATAAAAACGATAGAATTTTTTTAAATTTTTATCGTATAATTGAAAATAACATCGAATATCCATTCAATGTTTATAATTTTATGTTTTTATTCTCGATTTTTTATCTTTATAAAAACTGTATGGGGAATAATAAAAATATATTTTCATCGAAATAATTTAAATTCGAATCTCATTTATATGCAAGGCAAAAATCAAACCGTAACTTATATTAATAAAATATTTATTGCTAGTGTACTTAACTCAATGCATAGTAATAGTCAATTAAATTCAATGTGATTAAGGTATTTCTATTAAGGTATTTAAATATGTATACCCTGAAAGAGAGAAGGGGTGTAGAATATTCGATTCAATCGTTCGAATTTGTGAAATAAGGGGATATCGAACGTTTAAACATTAATATGGGATAGATAAAACGAGATGTCATGAGTTAAAATTAAGCAAATCATCACATATATATTATTTCTGTAGTATCTATCCCTTTTACAAACTTTAGGCGCAACGGACCTTAACACATGAGGTATCAAAATAAAGAGAATTTCATGAACCAGTGACGAATCATACTTTAATCTCAAACTTTTTCTCATAATTTTTTTTAAATGCGTTTAAAGTCATTCATTTTAACGTTTTTTTTAAATAAACCGTTGATGATGTTGTCATGTATGGGCATACCGTCATTTTTAGCTCCAATTGTTCATGCGATAATTATCGCACGGCCATGCTAGTATATATTATTTTAGTAGTAAAGATCCTTTTTGCGGGTCTCACACACAACGGATCTTAACATGTGAGGTATTAAAAAGGGAATATCCCGGAGCAGTAACGAATCATACTTTTGTCTCATGAATAGTAACGTTTTTTTTATATATAAAGTGCGTTTAAAAATAATTGGTTTCCGAACAGTTTTTAAACGAGCCGTTGATAGTGCTGACATCTACAGTGGAATTATTAAACTTTTTTTTTAATATTTGTCTATCGCCTTTAACAACGAATGTATGTCTGTGAGCTTTAATCGGGAAAGGACAAAACACATATATTTTGTAGATGAAAACTATGGAACAACTCTCTAGAAAATATTGTTTATTCTATGTTCTGATTATTATTATAAGTTGTTTTAAAAAGTACTTGAACATGCATTAGAAAAGAGTCAAGTCACAAGACGATTTAATATTTGATCAGGGGTTAAAATTGAATTTTCACTTTCTGTTACATCCTAAAATATACTTTTGAACGAAAACTTTATCCGTTAACTTAAATCCAGGTTCACATCAAAACATTTTACCTTACACACAGTCTTCAACAAAAACTTTTATTCCATCCAAGTGTAGAACAAAACTGAATCCCACAATCCTCTCCCCAATATTACATTTCTCGCCATTTCAGCACACACTAACAGTATATTTTGTAGTTCCGCGCCATTTCGAACATTCTTGAGTTCTTTGAGTACGTCAATGCAATTGTTCTCAAAGAAAAACGAGTAGGTTCAGGTTCTCGTTTTTAAGTACCTTTATTTTTACAGTGTACAAAGTATTTACGAAGGATACTTTACGGTACAGTGCTGATTTTGTCTACCTAATTTTTTCAATAATACATACTACAGCGCTTATTTCCACTTTCTGTTACATTCTAAAATATACTTTTGAACAAAAACTTTTCCCGTTAACTTTTATCCAGGTTAAAATCGAAACGTTGTATCTTACACAAAGTCTCCAACATAAACTTTTATTCCATCCAAGTGTAGAACAAAAGTGAATCCCACAATCCTCTCCCCAATATTACATTTCTCGCCATTTCAGCACACACTAACAGTATATTTTGTAGTTCCGCGCCATTTCGAACATTCTCGTAGTTTTTGTGCTACTTCTTTCGAAGGGACGTTACATTTTTATTTATCTCCAAGTTAACGGATCTAACGGATCAAGAAGATACGATTCTTTTTGAGCTATTTTTGTTAGTGCTATATGTTTCTTTTTCCAAGTAGGGTTAGGAGGGATAAGGTGGATCTTATCTGATATTTTATGCACTTTTTGGACTTTAACCTTTAGAAGATCTTTGTACTTTTAGCCTTTTTGTGTCTTCTGAGTGCCTTTACTTTTGATTGTTTGGTAAATTTATGTATTCTGTTTTCTAAATACAACTTAGAACTTTTTATAAAAAGCTTTTAAGTTTCTTTGTAATTTTAAAGAAAAGTTGTCTATAAAATATTGAATTTTTTATTAATTTTTTCTATAAAATTTATATTGATAAAATTTTTTAATAATTTCTTAAATATGCAATTCACAGAATTGTAAAAAAAAAAAAAAAAAACTACCTATGAGGAGGGTTTAATGTTTTAAAAACAAATTACAAGTTCTGAATTTTTAAATATACAATTCACAGAATTGTAAAAAAAAAAAAAACTACCTATGAGGAGGGATTAATGTTTTAAAAACAAATTACAAGTTCTGAATTTAATATTTGATTTAAATTTGTTAAAAATAGGTGTTGTTGGCAAAAAATCATTGTTTGGCTATATCAAATTTAGCTGTATAAGCAACATAAAACAATATATTTACCCAACTACTCTTCCCTTGATTTTAAAATAACTTGTATGGATATATAGTAGCAACAAGCAAAGTAGTTAATATATAGCAAAAATATGGTTTATTACGTACAGCTGAAAATGACCATGGCTTAATTATTTATAACCACCCTGTATTATAATAATTCTATAGTCTTTCAATTCCGAAAACCGGAGTTTATTAAAATACTTTAGTAGTTCTTCTTTGAATAAGAATGTTAACATGAATGGTTTTAAAATCATGGGTTATCAGGATATAAACACTATGGTACGCAATTAGGTGATTCATTCCGACACTATAGCTCTGGGACAAATAGCACGATTTACATAAATTTAAGTCTCTTTCGATAGAAAATTTGACACCTATCCATGTAAAATTTATTTTGAAATAAAGCAAATCTCATTGGAATTGTGTATGGAGGCCCGCAGAGTCAGACATAAAAGCTGGCTTATCATTTATATTTGCGACTAATTACTATTTCTATACATTTTAAATAAAACCTTTTTGGCCGTGCTCCTGCACAACTACACTCGTTTTTCTTTCAATATTTCAACAAAAACCGGATCCATTTCGATATTAACGATTGACTTCAAATCCGAGTCCTCCGAAAACCACCCACTGTAACCTACTTTGTGTATCTACCAGAACCCGATATTTCACTTATTCTACGAAATTTTTACTTTCTGGTCGTGCTCCAGCACATCCACACACTCGATTTTTCTTCGACATAACAACAAAATCCAGATCCATTTCGAAATTAACGGTTGACTTCAAATCAGAGTCCTAAGAAAACCACTTTTAACCTTCTTTGCGTATCTGCCAGAACCCGATATTTCACTTACCCTACAACATTTTTATTTCTGTCCGTGCACCAGCTCATCCACACACTCGATTTTACTTCGACATAACAACAAAATCCAGATCCATTTCATAAATAACGGTTGACTTCAAATCCGAGTCCTCCTAAAACCATCCACTGTTAACCTCCTTTGCGTATCTACCAGAACCCAATATTTCACTTACCCTACAACATTTTTATTTTTGTCCGTGCTCTAGCACATCCACACACTTGATTTTGCTTCGACATAACAACAATATCCAAATCCATTTCGTAAATAACGGTTGACTTCAAATCCGAATCCTCCGAAAACCACCCACTGTAACCTCCTTTGTGTATCTACCAGAACCCCATATTTCACTTACCCTACAACATTTTTATTTCTATCCGTGTTCCAGCACATCCACACACTTGATTTTGCTTCGTCATAACAACAAAATCCAGATCCATTTCGAAAATAACGGTTGACTTCAAATCCGAGTCCTCCGAAAACCATCCACTGTTAACCTCCTTTATGTATCTACCAGAACCCGATATTTCACTTACCCTACAACATTTTTACTTTCTGGTCGTGCTCCAGCACATCCACACACTCGATTTTTCTCCAACATAACAACAAAATCCAGATCAATTTCGAAATTAACGGTTGACTTCAAATACGAGTCCCCCGAAAACCATCCACCATAACATCCCTTTCTGTATTTACCAGAAACTGATATTTCACTTACCCTACGACATTTTTATTTTTTGGTTTTGCTCCAGCACATCCACACACTCGATTTTGCTCCAACATAACAACAAAATCCAGATCCATTTCGAAAATAACGGTTGACATCAAATCCGAGTCCTCCGAAAACCATCCACTGTTAACCTCCTTTGTGTATCTACCAGAACCCGATATTTCCCTTACCCTACGACATTGTTATTTAATCCCAAACATCCGAGCGACAACTTACAACACTACAAACCCGATTTTCCATTTCCACAAGATGTATACACACCATCAAATCAACTCTATCCATCATCCATTCTTTCCCTAAAGACACCAATAGCAGCATCTCCAGTCCTTTTCCCGGCTGACAAATGTAATTTTACGGATCCGCGACCAATTCTTACGCCCTGTAACCGTGGTATGGGATAGGGTCACGTTGTTTCTTATCCTTTCCCGGGTTTTTTATGCATGCCCTGCTATATATAGATACGGTCACGTACGGAGAGGAAAGCGAGGAACGCTCAAGAAGTCAACATGTGCTGAAAGGGGTTCTGGTGTTTGGATGTATATAAAAGGATTAGGGTTGAGGTTTTTGCGTGTTCCGTACTCTTTGGGAATGGAGCCAAGGAAAGTTTGGAGGATATTGAAAGTGATAAAAAGGACGGCGGAGATTAAATGTTAAGTTAGATAATTGAAGGGTGGATGTCGAAGAGTATTCCGTTGAAAGAAGGCACTAATCTCTAACTGGAACTTCTGGATTGGGCAGGACATTTTGTTGACTCGAAGCCAACTGAAGGGATAACAACTGTACCTCACTTTTATCGCTATCGCAATATTTCGTATATTTTTCATGTTAAAATGAGCCAAAGTGTATTGCTTTTGGCTGAGTATATTTTTATTTACTTTTGATACTCATTCTAAATGCAATTTGCTATTAAAATAGAAAGTAATTTGCATGTCAAATCGAAGTGGTTGAAAAGCAAGAAAAAAACTATTTGTTTGGCAATATAAAAATTAATTAGAAGAAAATATAATATTTATACACATTTAAATATTTCTACAATGCTGTGGTATTAAAAATCACCACTAAATCACTTAAAAAAAATTTGGGTTACAGTATGGCTGCTATCACATTGGTTAGACGAATGAAGTGCACTTGTGTTATATATTTTTTAAACTTTATTTAGAAAATATATCAAATCAAAACCTAAAATAATTTCAGTTATCCTTCAAAAAGTATTTTCAAGTGCACTTAAGCTTGACGATAATGACACTCCCTTTCATTTTATAAATGGTTAAAAATATAAATATAAACACAACTTTTAATTACTTGAAACACATACTTAACTATAAAATAAATACTTTATCCATCAAAAGGAAAACACACTTTTACGAAATTCAAAAACGAATAAGAAAAGTTGTAGAGAAAACTGCCCAAGGTAAAGTGGAAAGTTTTTCTTTTGGAATCGCAATAAAAGAAACACTTCACAATATTTTTATAAAAATAGCAACTATTGCACATAAGAATTTTAAAGAAACTACTTGTAAACACGGAATTAATACAAATTTCAAATTTAGGTTTATATATTTACTACTTATTTTTATTAAATCTCTTTGCTTATAAGAAAAATATGATTAGGTACATTTATTCTATTATAAATTTAAGAAAACGAGTGAGCCGTTTAATTTCAAACCCAGACTAATTTTTCAAGAGCCAAAAAAAACGTCTTTTTCATACAAGATTTTTATCTTCTTTTCTTTAGAAATTGGTAATAAATAGAAACACATCTTAACCAAATTTTTGCTCTGTATAATAAATAGAAACGGGTCTTAAACAAATTTTTTGCTCTGTATAATAAATAGAAACAGGTCTTAACCAAATTTTTGCTCTGAATAATAAATAGAAACAGGTCTTAACCAACTTTAAGCTCTGTATAATAAATTGAAACAGGTTTTAATCAAATTTTAGCCCTGTATAATAAATAGAAACAGATCTTGACCACATTTTAGCTATGAATAATAAATAGAAACAGGTTTTAACCAAATTTTAGCTCTAAATAATAAATAGAAACAGGTTTTAACCAATCTATGGGATATACATGGTTTCGCAAAAAACTTGTAGCTTCGATATCTGCGCTTCGATCGGTGCTTAGTAATCTACTCTCATCTTTATCTACCTGGTTTTGAAACTGGTTTATTTACTTATCAGGTTTTCAAACCAACAGCTACCTTAACACTGTAAAATGAATATCATCCGACTGCTGTAAAACGTTATGACTGCAATAAAAATAAATGACATTCTGAAAATCGAAAAAAAAAAATTATCCATCTAGTTTGAAGCTATACAGCTGAAGTAGTGGCAGCCAAAATCATAAAATGCATATTTTGACAATTTTGCGACAAAAAAATATCTAGAGAAGCATATACTTTAAATATAGTTAGGTGAAGTAACGTTATAAAAAAACAATTTCCAACGTATCTGTAATCTAATCTTTTAATAAGAGATAATATTACCATAAAACTTTTATCACAGTTTATACCAAAATATCTAGGCAGTAAATATGATTGACCACGTTATACTTTAGTCGAGATTACAAATAAAACCACTTTTTCAAGGTACTATAAATTTCCCATCTGCGTTTGAACATATAAAAATTGGTCGAAGATTTAAGGACAATTTTTACCTACTTAACCATTTCAGTATCAGAGTTTTAACAACTAAAACAAATATATTTTACTATTCATAAAAAGAAGTTGTGAAAGTTAATGGAGGTCGTTTTACCCTTTTAATAATTGTTAACATTTCTTAAACAATAAACCAGATCAGGGGATTGTAGGACGATACGAAAGCATATTTTGGTTTATGTACGAACTTAGTTTTCAATTGCTTTTGGTGTGAAATGCATTTGAAATGAACTACATGGGTATCAGGACACTACAAAACGCTTTTTGACATTGCGACACTATAGCTCCGAGGCAAATAGAACGATTGATATAAATTTTGGCGCGTTCAATGGAAGACTACACTGAAATAAAAAAGGTGCTTAAAAATGAGTACATGAACATACTCGTTTTTTTTTTTTAGTACAATTGCATCGTAAATGAGCGATGACGTACTCAAATTTAAGTAATCGTACTTTCGCAAAACTGAAAAGTGTGATTTTATTGGTAATATCAGTTTCTGTTCTAGCCATCCTAACAAAGCGATCTGACAAACTTAAAATAGTTGTTCAAATGACGATTTTCCATATTATTTGATGTCGATTGCTTAAATGAAAACTGAGTTATTACAACTGAATTATTTTACTTCCCATTCTTTTAGCACACCTTTTTAGCATTTCGTTTATAAATTAATTACGTCGCCCCTTGGTGGTACAACGAATAATGCTCTGGGCTGCGGTGCATGATGATCTGTGTTCGATTCCCGATAAGTCTTGGTTGTAATTGTTGATATTTATTAAAAGGGATTTATGTAGGCAAGGAACTGATCGTTTTTATTCGTTTTTACTGATTGTACTCACTTTTGAGTACATGCCTTTCTCAAAAAAGATTTTATTTAATCGGAGCTTTGATAGAGCTTTTGATTTATGGAAACAAACGAGAAAATGCACAAGGTTTAATTTATTCTTGGACGAGAAATTAAAATAATTTTATTTAAGGAAACTGTATTACATTTTCTTATTTAGTGAGGTGTCGGAGTGTTGCCTATTTAATTATACGGGCCGTTTATAGTGAAGTTGTTTATTTCTGCGAACAAATTTGCAAAACTCAGATATTATCGTTAGAGTGTTTCTGTGTATTTGATTTGGTTTCAAGTAAACGTAATTACAGTTTTCCAAAAGTATATTTGAGAAATCTGATATTTTTTAAGTGTCTACTGCTGCAAAGCAAGACAGATAACGTAATATGGAAATAATATATCATGCATACATATAAAAGTACGATAGATTTTTTTTTCTTATGTTTGAGTTTTAAGAGCTTTGGAATAACACTAGATAATCTTCGTGAGATTTAATGTAAAAATAACATTTGTTTTTGAGTGTACAGTGAATCAAAAAACTTTTTTTAGTTTTCAAGCTAACACTCTGAAATTTTTACCATATATTTACAATGCTTATTCAACATGGGATCAAACTGGTTGGAAAATAATAAATTTTTTTTTATTTAATTTAAAAGAAAACATATAATACATTTTAAAATGTTCCATGTGCAATTTTTTGGCGAATTATTTTTATTATAACACTTTTTGGCACCGTATTACATACCTAACTAAATTTTTGCATGTGTAAAACAATTTTTAAAAAAAATTATTTTTACAAAAAATATTTATTTTTAAAAAAATATTTATTTTTAAAAAAATATTTATTTTAAAAAAATTGAAAAAAAATTATTTAAAAAAAAATTATTTATTTAAAAAAATTGAAAAAAAATTATTTTAAAAAAATTGAAGAAAAAAAAATTATTTTAAAAAAATTATTTAAAAAAAAATTATTTATTTAAAAAAATTATTTATTTAAAAAAAAATTATATAATTTAGATTTTTATTAAAATATGTAGAAAAACAGATATTTTCAAACCATATTCATTGTATAAAAATTATAATTCAACTTTCATATATATTCCAAGATTCTAACTAAAAAAACTAATGCCCA
The DNA here is from genome assembly GCA_963932185.1 of Troglohyphantes excavatus. Lineage (NCBI taxonomy): Eukaryota > Metazoa > Arthropoda > Arachnida > Araneae > Linyphiidae > Troglohyphantes > Troglohyphantes excavatus. Next base: position 58,716,232 of record OZ010673.1, on the reverse strand, counting down.
TGGAACATTTTAAAATATTACTTGCGTTCAAATTTAACAAGATGAGAAAAATGCATTTTCGAGAAAAATTTATTAATTAATTTTTTTTTGCAAAAGATAAGTATTAAATACACAGTAGATGCTACATTTATATAGTTGTACCTATAAATATAAACATCAGTGTTATTTATAGCAGGAAAATGAAGTAATCATAATTTTGATGGATTTTTGCTATTTTTGAAGTCCACAGTACCCTGAATGAAAAATAGTTGTTTAAAGTAGCGACTAAAGTACATTACATTTATTTCTAATTTCTTAAAACGGAAAGTTCCAATTGCGGCCCATGGCAACCTTTTGTCTGGGCGATAAACAATTGTTTTCTTCTTTGGGAACTTGGCTCCCTTCGGCCGCAATTGGGCTATTGCCTTCTTAAAGTATAAATATTACTTATCGGTAATAAGTAATATTTTGTTTGTCATGTGCAATTCTCTCAATTTATTGACTTATAAATATTATTGTATCTTATATATGCAATTGCTTGATGCTTTTGATATAAAAAGAGCGAATATAATATGAATCAAATGAACGTATACACATGAATCAGTTTCAAAATATAAAAAATACTTACAGTGCGTTTAGAGTAAATATTTATTACTTTTACACACCTCACTGAATTCCAAATTAAAAGACCCGCTTGTATACGCAGCATATTATAGAAGCTTCCATGACGCATTGTCATTTTAAACTTCTTTTTATATAAGAAAAACACAGTCAGAAATACAGTTTGATTGAAAGGCTGGAATAAAGCCAGAGATCACAAAAAATAAAAGGAGAACTTCCAAAGCAACTGTGTAGAGATCTTGAAAAGTCTTCACAAACAATAGACATATTTTTTGAAGCCAGAGAAAACAGCATATGTTGTTTCGATATGAAAGTAGTTTCATTTTTTTTATTCTTAAACCAAACCGGAACCAATACATTTCTTTCTGTCTGGAAAGATATATTTTCTTTGAAATCGATGCGCATGCCTCAGTTGAGCCCAGAAATATCACCCTATTTAAAAATGGGTCACGGTTGCCGATCTTAACCATCTAGTGCATGATTTTTTTAAAATGATTTTTTTTTCGTTTTCTTTTTGTCCCTGGACTTTTAAATAAATATTTTTCAAAAATCCCAAGTGTTTATATTATTAAATAATAATTTAAAACGGTTATGTAAAATATATGCAAAATCATGAGTAATTACTAAAATAATTTTCAAAAAGAATGAAAATATTGTTAAATACAATCTATATACTTCTGGTGTTAGCTAGGATTTTTTTTAGACCCATATTATACTTATATAAGTAATAAAACAATCTTAGAAAGCTTCATCTTCACGAGCCAGTTTTAAAACAACAGACCTCGAAGTAACTGATTGCCTTTATCACAATCAATTTAGAAAGATACGGAACCAAGCGACTGTTATAAGAACTAGGTACATGGTTAACTATGTTACAATACTATAATAGTTAGCATGCCACTCAATAGATGCAACTAGCGGTCATTTTAAAGTTGGGTTACATATATGCTACACTATGCACTAGATGGTTAAAACCCGTGTATTCAATTTAAATAGATGATATCTAATCAAAATATGAGACGTCTAGTTTCAAAACCAGATAGATCCATTTTCATAAATTTTACAGGAGACGCCAAAAATTATTGCCAAATACGTACTTTGGATCTAAACCCATGACTGAATGCATTTTGGGACTAGATTCAAACACTTTTGGTTCATACTGCTTTGCAATGTAATGCAGTGCATTGAGAACATGTGAAAAATATATTTTAAAAAAATAATTGAGAAAACTGTGGATATATCTTTTTTTAAACTAAACGGCTCATATGTATTTTTTGGTTGCATATTTGTAAAATACTATGGAGTTGAAATAAGAGTTTATTACAATTGAGGGGTTTGCTGTAAAAAGGAGGTAGCCCCAATTATTCAAGTTTGCAGAAAGCCGTAAAAAACGTTTGAAAATTCAAAATTCCAAGTTGTGTGAAGATATTCTTTTTGATCAATCTTCTTAATTGTTCCTACATATTATGACAGTATTTTCACTCAAAAATATATTTTCCAGATGACGTGGCACATGTTGGATTGTTCTAGCTACCTCTTTCCTGCAACCAAATAGATGCTATGTCTACCTCTATGAAAAATATTTCACAAAAAAAATACAATTTACTGTAATATTATTTTATTTAAAGAAAACTTCAATTGAAGTATAGCATATAACTTGGCTTTAAAAACAGAAAAATACATTTTTAATCATCACACTCCCCCTCTGTAACGTCCGGCTCATCTGCTGCGTTGTCATCTATTGAGTAACGCGAGAACTAACGATTGGAGCTGCATCGTTCTGGCACCAAACGACCAAGTCTTTTTTTTTACCACAAGATAGTACATGTAACTCCAAATTCCCTAGGTTGAAGCTACATCCTTTTTGCAGCAAACCGTTCAATTTTTAATTTTTATTAGGTGAAAACGACAAACGACTAAAGCATACGATAAATGTTTAGAATATCATCATCAGATTAAAAATAATGTTTTCTATCCAAGTATGTACCATTACATGGTTGATACATGATATTAATTCTTGTAATAATAATATTTTGTCTTAAAAAAGTAATGCAAACTTTCAGTAGTACATAAGGTTTTTAATTTTTTTAATGCTTTTAATTTTTATCGTTAGTTTTTTATTTAAGCAGATAATTTTAGCTAACGATATTTTTGGATAGTTAGATTTTTAATGTAGATTTTCTAAGAGGGATCCTTGCTGTAATGAAATAATAAACATTATTGAAATTGTATATAATAATAAAAAAATAATTGTGACCTGAAAAATTGAATACCGATTTAGTGGAATTTTTAATTACATTTTAAGTTAAATTGGTACATTCGCTATCCAACAAACAACGATAAATTGCAATCATAAATTGATAATTAAAACAGCAATTATGCATGGAAATTAAAAAAAAATACATATATGCTTATTGATCTTTTTAGTGAAAAAGTGAAGTAAAAACCTATGAGTTTTTTTATACATAGATGAAAAACTGTACACTAAATTCATCAAGATTTTAAATAATTGATTAGTATTTACAAGAAAACAATACATTACATTGAACTATGAAAAATAATCGTACAATACCTCAAACGTACTTTTTTCCATACACATTTCAAACAATAAAACTAAACTCTTAGAATTAAATAACAAAATATTTCATTTAAATGAAACTACGCAATTGAAATCAATTTAAAACGACTTTACAATCACCAAACGACCGAAACCTAACAAAAGATTCACGTGCAGAAAAGCCATTAAAATTTATTTCAAAACAGTCAAAACCGATTACGGAACAGATATTAGAAAACTAATTAGTTCGAAAGTTACGCCAACGCCAATTCGAAACGTTCTCTAAAGTGTCTACTAAAAGCGAAGTCATAAAAATTTTAGAAGAATGTAAAACTCATTATCAAGCAGATGGTGATATTCGACTTTATACTATCCATTCCATGCAACTAAATGCGAGAGATAATTAAAAAAATGGATGCAAGATGGCGGAAGAATTTCATTCTGTGAATTGCACTCCGCCATGCGAAATGGCGATTCGATGTTCTACTTTAATGTCTTGTATGGAATTAGAGGAAAAGAAATTTTCGAGCAAAGTACTGCCTGCTGGTAATAAATGAGAATTTAATTTCTTTTTTGAAATGCTTTTTCCACTTTCGTTGATTTTAAAAATGCATTCGGGAAAATAAAGAACACATAAAATGATGTGGAAAAAGCGAGGCTTGGGAAAGCCTGTTTCGTGTTGTGCGTTTTTATTCAGGTGAAAAAATGAGAAAGTTTAATTTTTTTTTTATTATGAGTGTTTGAATTTTTTTTTACAATAACATAGATGGTAGTCTCAACATCTGCGGACTGATGAACTCGTGATGAAACGATTAAGAGTCAGAGTCTTGTAAGACTAATCGAATGTTTGTCGTGACCTATTTTTAAATATAGATTCCCCAATCAAAAATGACTTTAGAATATATACTAATTTGAATATATACTAATCTAAGTAAATATGTTATCGTTAAAATAAACTCATGATAAATATGCGAAAAATGTTAAAAATCACCTAATAGTATTCTAAAGGAATTAATGAATATGCCAACATTTTTAATATTAGATTTGATGTAGTACGTGTTTATTTACAATTTAAACATTATATATATAGTACCTCAATACCTCAATACAAGCTTTTAAAAAGTGCATAGGAAGTACAAAAAAATCATTTAATTTTATTAAATTAAAGTCGCATTGGATATGGAAATGGTTAATTGACGGTTTTTAGATGTTGGTTTTGTTAATTAACGTCGCACTAGAGCTGCATAGTGGGCTATTGGAGACGGTTCGGAGCTTATCTCGAAGGAAAGACCCGGGAACGATGCCTCGTATTTTTTAACCATGCTCAGATGACAAGGAAACACCTGAACTGGCACACAACGCCTTCAATAGACGTCGGGACTTTGGACCCCGATCAGATTGATCGCGCACCAGTCCCGTATACACGCCGATAATTTCTGGGGATGTTCTGGACGACATTCCTAGTATTTTGTAGTAAAGCTGGCAACCCTCCCATCACAATATCACTAATTTTTTTACTTTTCTTAGTCAAATCCGTCGCACAGGATCGAACCAGGAACCCTCCGATTCCCAGATGACGCCTTTATCCACTCGGCTACGGAGGTCGAACAGTTTGAGATCTATTCCAAACGGAAAACCTGGGAACATTGTTTTGCTGCATGCGATAGACTTGTAATGTTCTATCTACCCAACCATTATACTCCTATGTGTAACCATTGTATTAAAGAGATTGATAATTAAATTACATAGTAATACCAAATATTATGATTTTACTACACTTCTACGGCATGGACCAAGGCTTCCATGGCCGAGGGGTTAAAGGAGTCAGCTGGGAATCCGAGGATTCCTGGTTCGATCCTAGGCGATGGACTTGACAAAGAAAAGTAAAAAAGTAGGGATCTTGTGATCGGAGGGTTGCCGGCTTCGCTACAAAATACTAGAAAAGTCATCCAGAACATCCGCAAAAATTAACGGCGTGTATACAGGACTGGTACACGATAAATCTGATCGGGGTCCAAAGTCCTGACGTCTATTGAAGGCGTTGGGTGCCAGTTCAGGTGTTTCCTCGTCATCTGACCATGGTTCTAAAATAACGAGGTGCATGTATGAAAGTGTGTGTGAATGTGTACGTGTTCCCGGGTTTTTCCTTCGAGGTATACCCCGAACCGTCGCCAATAGCTCACTGTGCAGCTTTAGTGCGACGTTAATTAACCAAACCAAACTACGGCGAGGACCCGAATTGCACCTACTATTTTTGCGACCGGCGATCAAATAAACTGGCAATCTTCCGAAAAGTCGCCGAGCCCCAGTTGCTCAGTGGATAAGGCGTTCAGCTACTAATCAGAGGATTGGTGGTTCGAATCCGTGCGATGGACTTGACAAAGAAAAGTAAAAAAGTTGTGATCTTGCGATCGGAGGGTTGCCAGCTTCGCTACAAATATACTAGAAAGTCGTCCAGAACATCCAACAAATTATACTGGCGTGTATACGGGACTGGTGCACGATAAATCCGATCGCGGTCCAATGTCCTGACGCCTATTGAGGTTACGTCGGGTGCCAGTTCAGGTGTTTCCTCGTCATCTGACCATAATTCTGAAATAACAAGGTGCATGTATGAATGTGTATGTGTTACCGGGTTTTTCCTTTTCGAGATAGACCCCGAACCGTCGGTAATAGCCTACTGTGCAGCTCTAGTGCGACCTTAATTAACCAAACGTAACCAAACCAAACTACGACGGGGACCCGAATAGGGCAGTAGCATCCTCTTCCCCCACCTCCCTTCCTCCTTGCTGCATCCGTTTAGTGGAGGAAAAATACAGGTAACAACCGCACAAACTGCACGATGTGATTGGTCGAAATAAACGTCATATACACAGGCAAACCGGAAACCTGCACGTGATGCCGTTTAAACCAATCACCATCTGCAGATTTTTTAGTCGTTTGTCACTGTCCTCCACGAAGTCACGTAGTTGCAACAGCTCTATTGCACCTTCTATTTTTGCGAACGGCGATCAAAAACCTGGCAATCTTCCGAAAAGTCGCCAAAGTCGATACTCGAACCCGATTATGAGTCAATCCGACGCTGGCCCACCCACTGCCCAACAACAAAGAATCCAGAGTATTCCGAACCGAAAGTCATTCTGGAAATGTCTCCCTGTACAACTGATTAATCTCAAGATCCACACGATAACGGAAAACGAAGCGTTTCGAATACAGAACGCGTCGTTTCGTCGAAAGCTAAGCCACCAAAACATGTTCCTTCTATTAGTGTTTACAACCCCCCTCCCCCCTCAAAACAACCAGGAAAAGGAAATTGGTTTCCTTTGTTGACACTTGAAGGTGAGAAAAGTCGAAGAATGTCTGCGTTACCTTGGAGAACAAGGGAGTGTCAATAGCGCAAGGAAGGCTCTCTGCAGCTGTTCCCGTTACTTAGGCAGCTGCCTGAAAAACGCTTTTGTAAAAAGCAGTGGAATTCGAAACGTTTGCTTTGAAATCTTTCATATTGTCACGTTTCATAAATATTCAGATGGGTAAAAAAACGATGGTTTGGTAAACAATTTATTTTTATAGAAAGTTTATTTATGAAAAGGAAGTTAAGGAATGCTGTTTTGATATGCTAAGTTATTTAAATTATGCTAGACACGGATAAAGAGTTACTTTAAGAGTTTAAAAAGTGTTTGATAGTTTAATATAGTATCAACTTTTAAAATATTTTTTTTTGTAATAACTTAACTTATCCTCTGTTGTAAGTCGATTAATGTACTTATACAATATTCATAGTTAAGGTCCTAAAATAAAAATATATATATGTAAAAAGGGTGTCAATGGTTTAAACCAACTGATTTAAATCAGTGATTTAAACAAATTGATTAAAACAATCAGATTTATATAGGATGATATTGGTTTTATAGCATATTAGGATTTGGGGCTCGGGTATCCCTTAATGAAAACTTATCATAAAACGTTTCAAGTTTGATTTCCGTGTCAAGGTCATTCATATTCACTAGCCTCGCCAAAAAAGATTCACTTAACAAGTTACAGTAATCAGAAAACTAGAACTTTCCCCATTTAGAAACAAACCTAACATTTTATTTATAATATGTCATTTCCTAGATGAATATCTTTCATTAAATCCAAACTTATATTAAACAAGAGATATAAATCAATCCCAACAAAACAATACACTATTGTATCTTTTTAAAAAAAAAACTCAACCTATCTCGTTTAATACACCAAATGAGTAAAAAAAAAATCCGACATTTAGTGCGGATCGCATCTTTGTTCACTCGCAACCTTGAGGATAAAATTAGAAGTGGAAGAGGGAAGAAAACTGGATCAGTTCTTCTTTCAGTTGCACAGAAACTGTGACGTCACCTCAAAAAAGCCTCCAAGCATAATATACGCTTCGTTACTTGCTAATTCAGTGGGTGGTGTTGACGATGTTATCTTAGCAGAGACACTGGAGTTTGGTACTTTATGGTAGGAGAGGTATATTGAACAAAAAATATGTGTAAAATGTCATTTTATACTTGTATATGAGAAATTAGATTTGTACCAAAATTGGTGCTTCATGCTTCTAAAATATTTGTACTTTGTCTTGCCAAAGATTGATCTTTTAATTTTTAATTATAATAATGTCATCAAATACTTGAAAAATATGTTACAGTCTAAGAAAGAGAGAGAGAGAGAAACACATTAAAATACTGGCCCTTTCCAATGCGCTAAGATATACCAACAAATGAGGAAAATTATAAAAAGTATGAGCACTAATCATTACTTTTTATAAAGACTGATACTTGATCAGTCTTTTCCCCGAAGGACACAATATAGAGTGCTATATTCAAGTATATTTATAGTGAGTCATAAAAAATTTACATATTTTAGAATATATGTTTATATGCAAATATATATTTACATGTGTTAAACTATATTTACATATGCTACAATATACAGTATTTACATATACTAAAATATGTTTACATACGCTAAAATATATTTACATATGTTAAAATATAGTTACACACGTTGAAATATATTTACAAACTTTAAAATATATTTACAAACGTTGAAATATATTTACAAACTTTAAAATATATTTACAAACGTTGAAATAAATTTACAAACTTTAAAATATATTATACATATGTTAAAGCATATTTACATATGCTAAAATATATTTATAAATGTTCAAATATATTATACATACGTTAAAGCATATTTACATATGCTAAAACATATTTATAAATGTTAAAATATATTTACACATTTTAAATGTATTTACAAACCTTAAAATATATTTACAAACGTTAAAATATATTTACATATGCTACAATATATTTACATATGCTAAAATATATTTACATACGCTAAAATATATTTACATGTGTTAAAATATTTACATATGCGAAAATATGTTTACATATGCTAAAATATATTTACATGTGTTAAAATATATTTACATATGCTACAATATATTTACATATTCTACAATATATTTACATATGTCAAAGCGTATTTACATATGAAAAATATATTTACATATTCTAAAGCATATTTACATACGTTAAAATATAGTTACACACATTGAAATATATTTACAAACGTTAAAATATATTTACAAACGTAAAAATATATTTACAAACTTTAATATATATTGTACATATGTTAAAGCCTATTTACACATGTTAAAGCCTATTTACATATGCTAAAATATATTTATAAATGTTAAAATATATTATACATATGTTAAAGCATATTTACATATCTAAAATATATTTATAAATGTTAAAATATATTTACACATTTTAAATGTATTTACAAACCTTAAAATATATTTACAAACATTAAAATATATTTACATATGCTAAAGCATATTTACATGTGCTAAAATATATTTACATATGCTAAAATATATTTACATATGTTAAAATATAATTACACATATTAAAATATGTTTACACATGTTAAAATGTATTTACAAATGTGAAAATATATTTACAAACGTTAAACTATATTTACAAACGTTAAAATATATTTACAAACGTTAAAATATATTTACAACTGTTAAAATATATTTTCATATGTAAATACTGTTTACTTTATCAAATTTATTTTAAGTAAATTTACTATAAAATATTTATAATTATACCGAAGGATATATTTATTCATAATTTAATGACAAAACTTATTTTAAAAGACATCAAGAAAATATTCCAAATATAATATTTCTCAAAGAAAAACTCATTAAAAATCTTAATTAAAATCTTGAAAAACAAAATATTATAAATTAAAAAAAAGTAACGTGTTTTATAAGGTTGAGAAATTTCCTCACGACACAATCCATTCTCAGTGGCGCATCATTAATACAAGTGAAAATAACTTATTATTCAACTCACGGCAGGGGATGGACAAAATAAAATCAAGATAAACGACGTTGACTCAATGGTGAAAGATGGGGAACAAAAAGAAGTATTTGTTCTTGGAATGGATGGGGTTTTTCACATTGAGGGCGTCCCAACAACACCCATTTCTCAGACGATTCGATTGTGAACCTCACGTATGAACTGAAGTGGAATGAGGAAGAAAACAATCACTGTGTGTTGACTAATGGTCATCTACGGGATTGTTTCGTACAAATATCAATAATTACTCGTATTATCAAAAGAAATTTTGGAATATGTAGGTATAAGAAATTTAAATTATATTATGTTGAAAAATATATTACTACTGGCGATTATGACATTTAATCATTACGATTAATTGTCAGCCAATAATCGATATTTTCCGCTTAATCGAGATTTCTAATAAATCGATATTTTCCATACATACATATTCTTTATAAATCGATATTTTCGATATATCGATATTCTTTATAAATCGATATTTCCGATATATCGATATTTTATGATTATAATAAGTACAGAAGTATTAAGTAAACTCAAAGACGTATACCCTGAACTTACGTTTCGAAACTGGATTGTTTTCTCATCTAGGAATAGTGCAATTTTGTTTTCCCATCAAAATATTTTTTTTTAAATTTGATTTCAAAATACCGCTGTGTTTCAGCAAATAAATTACTTATTTCTTATAAATAATATTTTTAATTATCTAAAATTGAAATAATGATATTTTATAACTGTTATTTAAATATCGCTCATCACTATTTTGTAAAAGACGTATTACTCTTACGTTTGTTGATAAACCATTGCAATTCTTCTGAAGATGACTTTTGGCATCCCGAGTGTTTTTCCGTTTTTACGGGTGTATGCTCGTCAAATCGAAAATTACAAAATCGAAATCTGCGATACTCTTTTTTCTTCCGAAATGTCGATATATATCGAATCATCTCCAATCCTAATTAGTGCAATCTACTAATAACAAATACTGAAGTTAGTACTGAAACCTTGCGTTGCTGAAGCCCTGTTGAAATACACATAATCTCAAATGTGAAAATGTTTTAATTCTTATCAAGATAAACATGAATTTCAATAAAAAAACATGTTTTGGCAATAATATTTTGTTCGCAATCAAACAATACGATTACGACAAAAAAATATCCTTAAAAATTTGATTTTAGATTTAAATTTGTAAATACTTTTTTTAGAACTTCCATGGCTTAAAATAAATACTCTATACACAAAATTTGAAGCTCTAATTGCAAATTACAACCTGTAATTATGTACAAATATATTAAATAATTTTAATGTACATATGTATAAACACAACTTACATTTATAAAGTAGTAACAAACATCGGTATAGCAGAAATTCATATTAAAAAATAAAATTAGATTAGCTTTTATTTATGTAGATTTTCTTAAAGGAATTATCATTCATAATTAAAAAAAGTAATTGTGTCTACCAAAATACAAATTTCTTGAAAGATATATAATCCAAAGACTTTGTTAAAAAACAAAATAACACAAAGTGTCAAGGGAAATTGCATGAAAATGAACACAACCCTAGGAAAAACAAACTGTTCGAGCAGACTGCGCCATTTTCTTAACAAACGACGTTGCTTTCGCGAACTTTTAAACGAAACCTTGTTTATTCACTCTTTATTTTTCAGAAAGTAAATAAATGTGGAATGTAACAGGGTTTAAAGACCATCATAAAGTAGGTGGTAGCAGCTGCAATGTGTGGTCTGGCGAATAACTGGATCCTTGAGGTTGTGTCATACTTGAAACATTCGTGATGTTTTTAAAATGCTTTTAGAAGGTAAAAAAAATGCTGTTATGTAACCAAAGCCATCTTTACAAACATAACAAGAATATTTTTAAAGTTTTGAAGATAATTAAATGCATAATAAAAATTTGCATAAAATTAAGTATTATCTTAAAATCCATATAATACATAGTTATCATACAGGCAACTCTCGCTATCTCGAACTCGAAGGGAAGTGTATAAAAATACGAGATATCGAAAATTCGAGTTATCGAAAATCCTATAAAAAACCTGTTTTGGTAAAAATAAATACAAGTATGCTTACACTACTTTATGTAAAATATCTATCCAAAATCTTTTGGTGAGTATTTCTATTTATTTCGGAATCAATTATATTTTCCAAATGCATGATTGCTTGAAATGTCGCTGTTTTTATTTCCGGCCACGATTCATTGAATGCACGCATAGTTTTTATGGAAGATAGAGTCTCTTTCTCTCAAGTTATCTTTAGAGGAGGTTCGTAATCTTTTTCCGAAAGCGATGTCATCAAAAGCTGCTATAGAAAGTGTATTACATTTTTGTTTTGTTGACAATTGCATATTTGCTAAAGTTTCTTCAAAAACTGTAGTTTTGAGAGGAAAACCAAATTTTGAGTTGTGTGGAAACTTCGAGTTATCGAAAATAACGACGAAAAACTTCGAATTAAAGAGATAAAATTACATTAAATAAGTAATGAAGGTGCAGGGAAATAGATTTGTTTCGAGATATCGAAAAATTCGAGTTATCGAAGTTCGAGTTATCGAGAGTCTACTGTATATCTTGTTTGGTTAATTAACGTCGCACTAGAGCTGCACAGTGGGCTATTGGCGACAGTTCTGGGTCTATCTCGAAGGAAAGACCCGGGAACACATACACATTCACACACACATCCATACATACATACACCTCGTTATTTTAAAACCATGGTCAGATGACGAGGAAACATCAACGCCTTCAATTGGCGTCGGGACTTTGGACCCCGATCAGATTTATCGTGCACCAGTCCCGTATACACGCCGTTAATTTTTGCGGATGTTCTGGACGACTTTTCTAGTATTTTTGAAGCGAAGCTGGCAACCCTCCGATCACAAGATCACTACTTTTTTTTCTTCTTTTATTTCTCAAAACCATCGCCTAGGATCGAACCAGGAATCTTCGGATTATATTATATTTCTTATTTATATTATTCACTTGACGAATATTAACAAATGAGGTATCAAAAGAAAGAGAATTTCCTAAAGCACTGACTAATCTTACTTTCATCTCATTAGACTTGAAATATGATTAAAAAAAACGATAGTTTTTGATTGAGAGTAAAAAACCTCATAAATCAAACCTCGTTTAAAATACGAAGTGAGAACTTTTTCCAAGTCTTTTTCGAAGTTAGATTATTATTTAATTTTAACTATAAATCCACTTTAGTTTTTTTAAATATCTATTTAATAAAACTTTAAATATTAAACAGAAATCTTTGTACAAAGGCAAAAAATACGAGCTTAATATACAACCCTAAAGTTATAATTAAAACTTCCTTAGTCCACTTGAAAAAAAAAATCTTTAACATCCCAGTTTATTATAGAATGTATGTAACAGATGGCATCCGTTGCCATTAACATGTAAATAAATCCATGGCAAATTAATCAAAAGTTCTTAATAACTAATGAGATGCACCCTATTGGCTCTTCTTCCTGAATTCGAACTTCATACCCTAACTTCTGGACACCTAGTCCAAGAAGCAAATGAAGACGAATCACGCGATTCTCATATTCGATTCCACGAAAAAGAAAACAAAACTCCAAGAACCGAAACTCCATCCCTCTTTTGTCAACACCATAACCGCAACCCGCACGGACCTTAATTTCCGGATTCCCTTCCCCCTTAGCATCGTAATCGAAAAGAATCGAAATCGCTACGTGTATTCGACGTGGGATTCCATATCCGCCATTATTACCCTCGAACCGAAGATTCTGTTCCATAGTCTCGAAGCAGGCGGGTTCTTTTTTTTGTTGGCGATGGTGGAATGGCTATGATGACTGTTTTTGGTAGGCTCATAAGGTATTTTATTCTTGTCACAGTTGGTCGGAAACTTATAAACAAGGATTAGGAAAACTAAAAAAAGGGTATGAAAGCGAGAAGGGTTCTTTTTTTAGGTTGCAGAGAGGCGGGAACGTGATGTGAAATGATTGTTTGTATAAGATGATTCTTGCTGCATGAAAGGATATTGGATTGCCCGGAAACCTTATTTGGTGTTTAGGAAATTTAGGAAGATAAATATTGTGAGTGTTATTTGTATTGGGGAATAAAATATTGGGTTTTCGCAAACGGTTAGGAAATATGGGAAAACCGAGAATAGTTGGTAAATGTAACAAGTTGTTTTGTCGAGAACATTAAATAAAAAATAATCTATATAAAAGGGAAATTTTTTAATTATGAAATGCAAGTAAACAGTTTGGAACAACTGTAGTCAATATTTTTGCCATTTGCAAAACTTTTAAATGTCATTCATATTTTTTTACTGGAAGTGAAAAAGACTTTTGCAGAGTTCATTTTTCAAGCCAACTGCTTGAAATTTGGAAATTTAAAGCGAAATTTAGTTCCGAATCCAATTTCAAAAGTATAGATTTGCGTTATTTAACAATTATTTTTGATTTACAGAGTTTTTCTGCAGTATGAAGGATTTGTTAAGTTTTGCAGCAATAGGCAGCAATATTTCCCTCAGGTGAAACACACAATGGTACCATTCTCTTACTCAAAAATAAGGTGGAAAATATTGATAGGAGTCTGGTTATACTGATAAAAACAGGGGAGAAAAGAATCGAAGATTTAAAACGAGTTTTGCAGCCAAACCAGGTACACCAAGTACGACAGGTGAGGATATAACCAGTTTGGACGCAGATAGAATGGAATGGATTTAACTAATATACGCAGCAGTCGGATTTAAAGAGTTTTGCATCAATTTCGGACTTTCGGAGCTTTTATTGAAGGTTTATAAGTGTAACAGCTGGTAGGTAACCCCATAAAGGTAAGTTCAACAAATAAAATGTCGCGAAAATATCGATTTACGATTTTTTTTTAATTTAACATGTTTTGCAATTGGGAGACTCATTAAAATTTAAACATATCTTTGTTGTATAAAAGGACTCACAGATTTTTAACAACACTTTCATAATCGCAATTATTTTTATAGTTAAATATATTCCAGAATTTTTTTATAGTACAATACAATTACATATTGTAGTAATAGTTTTCAATATTATTTTTAAGTAATACATAAATGTAATAAATTGGGGACTGTGCTACTTAGATCATAATACAACATTTCATTTAAGATCTATAAAAAAATGATAAAACATCTATAGTATAAAAATGATATAACATCTATAGTATAAAAATGATATAACATCTATGTATAAAAATTACATAATATCTATAGTATAAAAATTATATAACATCTATAGTACTTTTGCTTGTTATAACTTCAAAGTTTATTTAATTAAGAACTTAAAAAATTAAAAAAATTTAATGTGTCTGCGATATATATATTATTATGTTTTAAAGTGCAACCAAATTTTTTTATGTTAGGTTGCTGTTTCAAAATATTATAAGGAAATCATACATTCAAAATAATGAATAAAATTAAAAAATGTAACTTTTTTTTTACCTGTATATAATTGACGTATTTGAAACTTTGCGTAGTTACTTCGTTAGATAAAAATCATTTCCGTTCCATTACGCAAACCTTTAAAGAATTTAAAAGCACTTACAGCGCAAAATATTATTTATTTTTTACGGCTTGTGATTCTACCTTCCCGGATTAAAGAATAAAACTCATCAAAAGATTAAAAGATTTACTCTACTCGAGTTATTTCTAGTTTATCTCTGAAGATAAATTGTTTTTACTTTAAAAAAAAACAAGAAATACAATGCCTGAATGGCAGTTTCATTTGAATTATTTAATAAATTCTCTCAATACATACTTTAAAACAAACTCTTACCTTTTTTTTATATAAAATATAATTTATTGTTTTGAAGTGCGTGGGTGGTGAATGAAAGAACATTGTTGAGACTTTGAATTTTAACATTTGGTATATTCTCCAATTAATTATTAAAAACGAACGTTGTAATGTTATGTTAGTAAGACTTTCAATAGAATAATTTAAAACATTTTTTTAAAAATTAGTTTTTACATTGTAAAAAGACACCTAATTCCTCTTCAATGCCCTAAAATACAGAAAATTCAGCACTTCGTCTTTTTGTCTGCCATTTATTACACATTTACTGCCAAACGCGTTGTTCGATTGCTAAAATTCGAAATGAATGTTCCTTGTAGTCATTTAAAAATTGAATGTTTTTTTGTGTTTCCAGAACTATTAACGTTAAGGGAGATCTGATCCCCCAAATTTAATATTTTTCTTAACGAATACAGAAATACAATTTTTTTACATTATTTTAACATCTTTTTCTGAACAATTTAACAGAAAAAAAATAACATTTAATTTTTTTGCGGTTTTTAAGCCTAAATATGTTTTAAAAACACAACCCCTCCTTCAATTTCTTAATATTAAATGTTTTTTAATTAATATAAAAAATTTAATTCTATAGACGAATGAAGAGATTTTTGCAAATTTGAGCTTTAATTGTTTTCAAAAAATTATTTAAAATGGATAACCTAAAAAATATTCACTTCTTTATGTTCATTAATTCGCCAAAAAATCATTTATAACTTAATTTAAAGAAAACTTTTCATACGTTTATAAAACAAATATTTAACTTTCTAAAACTATTAACAGTTTAATCTCAAGTAACTTTTTTACAAAGTTCTAGAACTTTAAACGTGACCGAAATTCAAGACATTTATTTTCAATAAATGACGAATGTTGCAGACGAAAAGTAGGCATGCAGATGATAAATTACATAAAAACATGTAAATAAACATAGTTTCCATTTCTTCTACTCCTGCTTTAAAAGTTCGTACATTCCTCCATAAATAAGTACGTACCATTTTCCCATCACCCCTGCTTGTTTGTAATAGAACAACCT
This sequence comes from Troglohyphantes excavatus, assembly GCA_963932185.1. Taxonomy (NCBI): domain Eukaryota; kingdom Metazoa; phylum Arthropoda; class Arachnida; order Araneae; family Linyphiidae; genus Troglohyphantes; species Troglohyphantes excavatus. The sequence continues at coordinate 58,699,834 of OZ010673.1, read as the reverse complement.
ATGCATATAAACCTGTAACTTAGTGGTGGCAACATCCTATTCATGTCGAAAATCTTCATGTGCTCAGTCCTGTGTCGTCCCAGTGGGTCAATACTGTAGGCGCCCACTTAAATGTTCCTCTTCTTAAATATTATCTTAGCTTGAACCTAAAGTTTAAATATATTTCGATAATGTCTTGTCTACCCTCTTGTATTCCTTTCTCTGCCAAAACACCACAATGTATAACATCGGTTTATGCAAACAAATTTAGCAATTTTTTTAGGAATTTGGAGCTTGGGTCTCCAATAAGTAAATCATAATGCAGGCACAAGAAACGAAATGATTAAATCACTGCCAAATATGTCTAATTTACCTCCAGGGTTTAATCTTTAAAACCAATCAAATCTATTAATTTCAAATATAACCGGGAACAACCCCGAAATCAACAGGCCGCAACTCTTACCCAAACTGCAGAAAATAACTCCATTAATTCGGTTCTCTGTCGTAGACGAAGAATAGCAAAACGCAGAAAGTGAAGTCAGGGATCACATTAATTCATTTTCCGTAATTCTATTCTATTCGTAGAGAGAGAGACAATTTGCCACAGGCAGAAGGGTGCGATGAGGTTTTTAATTAAAATATCCGGGAATCCGGGAAGGCCGGATGGGGCTCAACCGAGGCGTCTTTGTGGCTTAAGTCCAAATTGGAACCGGACGCCAAAAATGAAATGTTTGCTTGTGATACACTTGTGGGAAAAGTGTAAATGTCAAAAGGCCACGTTTTGTTTGTTCGATGAGTGGTTGTTGTGTTTGATGTCTGGTTAGAAGATTTTAAGGTGCGCGTTGATGCTATGTATTATTAAGTGGTATTTTAGTTGGTTGTATTACAGTCGAACTGAAGCTACATAATGGACATTTAGCAATGGGTTGGCTTGCTGCATCAACGTCCCGCTAGAGCTACTTAGCGGCTATTGGAGACGTTTAGGGATGTATCCAGCTTCGGAATGTATACAAACTAATCTCATTAAGTATAATATGATTGTATATTTTAACCGTTATTTACAAATAGGCATAAAATAAAGTAAAAAACTTCCTTTTGAACAACTATTTTAATCTTGTCAAGTTTCATTAATATCAGTTCAGCTCAATCGTAGATTAGTACGAACAGCATTTGATATTAACCGTTTGCACTCCAAGAGCTCTTTGCGTTTTCCGTTCTTTCTACGAAACAGTTACTCATCCTGATATACTTTTTCCTAGAATTTTTTATGCTTATAGAAAAATAAACATAATCTGCTTTGGATCTGCAAAAAAATGAGTTGAAAAAAATATTGATGTTTTTTAAACACAAGATCATGCTGTTCTTGTTTATTTTAAAGAACAGGGAACCAAAAGAACGAGTCGTTATGTTGTCCCCTGAGCGACGCCAACGGAGTGAAAAGGGCTAAAGGTCGCAATCTCATTATAAAATAAATACAGTTAATTTTTACAAAATGTCTGATAATCAATTCATATTTATAAGAATGGAGTGTATGTCTGTAGATTCGAACAAATCACTCATTTTGAGTTGTTTGCATGAATTAGGATGCATTGATTCACAAATCACAATAATTTGTTTTGTCTGTCTGCCTGTCTTTCTGATTTTAACTCAAAAACGACTTTAACAGATTTTTATTAAACTTGCCACATTTTACTAATCATTTCTCGACTTAACATCTACCCTTTGTTTCATTTGAATATCTGCAATCTTTCAAAAGTAATGAACTTTTTTCCGTTTTCCCATACATTATTGAAAGTGGAAATTTACGTGTAGTTCGCCCCTTCATAACATTGTTAAAAGCCACCTTGGCGACCAAAAATATTAGTTTTAGAAATCGGTCGTTAACAAAAACGTCGCCAACCGAAGGAGGAACCTGAATACCCACAGCGTCAAACGAACTAATTTGTTTGACGCTGTGGGTATTCATTCATGCCCCAAACATTTCTTTGTTTCAAGATCTTAACCGCGTTGATTCCTAATTTCCTATACAATGTCATTACATTTATGCAAATAGTGCTATTTGTTTCACAGTGGAACAGTGCTATAGTGTCGGAATGGGCTACTTGAAATATTTAAATTATGATTTATATATTTATACCTCCATATAGCTTATTTTAAAGATTTTCACTTAAAAAATCTATTATTGAAATTCAAATATGACTATTTAAAAATTTTAATTTTTAATAGAAATATTGTCAGTAAATATTGGCGTCGGGATATTTAAAATTATATTTTACAATTCTCTGAAATTGCAGGGTGATCATTTATAAATAAAAATAAGTTAGTTTTTGTATATAGTTTGCAAAATACAAACTAATTATATTTTAAAGAAAACTTTATATAACGAACAATAAACAAATTCACAATTTCAATTAAAAAAAAATAAGTTCATCATGCATATTAAACTTATCGCCGAAAGCTTTATTTTCTACCGTTTTGAAGTGTATTACTGTTGTATGTTTAATCAATTTATCGAGTGTAAAAAACAATAAAAATAATCAAGAAGAATAAAAAGTTTAAAAAATCTCTTGTTACCAAACCCACTAAATCTAATAAAAACTAATTATCTCCTCGCAGTCCTTCAACAAGGATTGCTATTTCACTTTTCAATTAAAGTGAGAAAAGTGAATTAACTGTTCCTCACTATAATTTGTTTCCCTTGTGTAATTATTATGGTTGAAAGAAGGACCAAAAGCAAAAGATTACGTTACACAAAACATTAATTTTCAAACTGTTGGGGACAGGAAAAACAATTCAATTAAAGCTATCTAGCGCATTCATTTGGGATGCTGATTGCCCAAAAACAGAATTGAGGCAACATGTTTCTTCGTTAATTTAAATGTTTGTACAGGTGTTTGTTAAATATGTGTTATTTTCTTTAAGGAAATAAAATAAGTAAATTTTATTTGGTTTAAAATATATTTGAATTATTTGGAAAGTTTCAGAAACAGCATAAGTTTGAAATTTTGTGAGTTTCCGTTTAGTCATTATATGTAATAATGAAAAAAGTGTATTCATAGTTATATTGTTTGTCAGCTGTATTGGCATAAAAAAAATACTGGGATAGCCAAGGCTATTTTCGTTATATTTAACAGTCGTTTTGTCATTGAATCATGTGACTTTTGACGAAGCAATAACCCTCAAATTTTAAACGAAGGTCATTTACTCAGATTCACTTTCGGCTTTTATCTGGGTCATCAGCTCTCGTTTGGTTCTTATACTTATATTGTCAGAATTCAAACGAATCGTCTTGGACGAGTGGATAGTTTGGTTTGGTTAATTAACGTCGCACTAGAGCTGCACAGTGGGCTATTGGCGACGGTTCGGGGTCTTTCACGAAGTAAAGACCCGGGAACACATACACATTCACATACACATTCATACATGCACCTCGTTATTTTAGAACCATGGTCAGATGACGAAGAAATCCCTGAACTGGCACCCAACGCCTTCAATAGACGTTAGGACTTTGGACCCCCGATCAGATTTATCGTGCACCAGTCCCGTATACACGCCGTTAATTTTTTCAGATGTTCTGGACGACTTTTGACGAGTGGATAGTGAGTTGGATTCTTAAATGAGAGATCCGCCATTAAAGTTAACTCTTTGATATTGAATTACTATAAAATTGTCTTATTTTTACGAAATAAATTTCGTTAAAAAAAGACAAAATAAATGTTTTCAGTTTGACTGAATATTTAAGCGGGCCCTATAGCAGACATCTGTTTCGCCAAGATAGCAAAAATTTAGTAAAACAACGATAATGCATTTTTAGCAGTGAACTACTTCGCGTGTGTTTTAAACAAGTTGCTTAGCTTTACCAACAAAGTAGTTAAACCACATTAAAAAGAATGGTTTATTATTTTTAGTTAAACAACCAACCAAAGACCATTTCCCGACAATTTGCAACCATCTTGTAACCTTGATGGCCAAATACACGAATCCCTTTCTCTACTTACAAATGTTTATTTATTGATGACCTCCTCGCCCGGCTGTTCCACCAACGATCACTCACTAACTTTCACTTCGTGACAAACATCATTCCGAATCTATAAAGATTTCCAGCGCAAAGCTAATTACCCAAATTTCCCTTTTCACTTAAGACGCGTTAACACTGTGCCATTTAGTTTGCGTCTCTAGGGAGCAGAATGGCATGTCGCTGAATTAGCTGTTAAGGTAGCGAATGGAATGATCCGGTTTACGCTTTGGCTTCATTAGGTTGCTTTGCGAAAGTGGCTCTACTCTTTCTTGTACAGTCAATAACAAATTACATCGATTAAAAAATTGTATCGTTGTTGTATTTAACTAAGTTGTTATTTTGTATACTAAAAGGAATTCGTTTAAAATATTTTGTTCATAGAATATTTTAGAATAGAATATTTGTTCGAATAATCGTTTATAATATTTGTTCATCATTCAAATCACTGTTAAAAATATGTATTCAAACATAAATCAAATGTTCTCATTTAGTAATATATTCGATGCTTGTAATGGCTCTGAATGCATAAGTATCAATTTTGGAACAGACATGTACTTAAAAATGAGTACAATAAGTAAATATGAATAAAAAGAGCAGACGATAGCCTACATAGCTGCCTTCATAAATCACTTTCAATAAATATCGACAATTACAACCAAGACCTACTGGGAATCGAACCCACATCTGCAGACACTACTGTCCTGAGCCTTATCCGTTAAGCTACCAGGGCGACGCAAAGAAGTCATAAACAGAAGTAATGTTAAAAGGGGTGACAAGAGAATGGGAAGTAAGATGAATTATAATAATACAGTTTCCATTTAAACAAACGACATTAAATAATGTGGAAAACCATATTCTGAACAAATATTTTAAGTTTGTCAGGTTGCTTTGCTGAGATAGCTTTGTTAATATAGCTTGAACAGAAACTGAGATTAACAATATTAACTCACACTGCTCATTTTCGCGAAAGTACGATTACTTAAGTTTGAGTACGTCATTGCTTATGTACGATGCAATTGTACTCAAAGAAAAACAAATATGTACATGTACTCATTTTTAATCACTTTTTTTTACAGTGTAAAAAGAATATGTTTTGCATTTATGCAAATTTGAAAAAACTATTTGCGTTGAATGAAAACCAACCCAGAAAATAAAAGTCAGCATAAAACCTTCATAAAAAAAATTGTTAAATTGAAGGTTTTATGCTCGAAAACTGAAAATAACTGTTTTAGAATTTGCTGATAGCGTAGAAATAGTTATTTTTGCTTTTGAGTTACGAATTTTGTGTGTGGACTTTTTTATCACTAAATGACGTCTTTATTTATTAAAAATTGAAGTTATAAAGTGAAAAAAGCCAAAGTTATAAAGTGAAAAAGCCAAAGTTATAAAGTGAAAAAAGCCAAAGTTATAAAGTGAAAAAAGCCAAAGTTATAAAGTGAAAAAAGTCAGTTATAAAGTACCTATATAAACAACCAAATGTACCTTTTCGAATTTTTGGAAATAACTGCTATTCCATTTGGGATATTCACATCATTTAGTCTATTGCGACCGATAAACTGTTAGACATTTTTTATGTTCGATGCATCTCGGTATCTAAATTGGGTATCCAACTTTTCAGAATGTGGTTCGTCCACGTTTGAATAAAAGTATTTTCACAACACATTTATGCTGCTTTATAAACATTTACGAATTTTTCGTCAACCATTTTTTTATGAGGAAAACAACGAAACAAGATTTATGCCAACAAAGAGAATTTTTTTTATAGTCAACCAAACATTCGCCGGCAGATAGGAACTTTCTGATAATGGAGTTTCGTGTTTTAAAAATAGTAGTACATAATAATTATAATTATTCAAGTATGTTGCCTTCTCCTGCAACCTGTGTTATAATTTCTAACAATATTTGTATAATGTGTTGTGTTAAATTAACATTATTTTCAGACGAATTTATATGTCTTCACTATTTTAGTTTATATATAATTGGCCAGATTGGCTGTCACGTGACGAAGTCCAAAAACAGAGTTCAAGACAAGAGAGTTCGTAGTTTGAAACAATAATGCTAAATGGAATGACATTCAACTCTTTACTGGGCAACCAATTTAACTGGGACAACATCTGTCAAAATGATAGATCCAGTTGCTTAATAATGTATTATACTCTCAATAACTTTCGGATGCATTTTTTGGAAGACATTCAGTTCAGTTATTGATTATTTATTCCAACCTGTATAGTTGTTTTTGAAGTGTAAAACGAACTTAACACATACATCAAGAATTTTTGTTCTGTTTTTAATTTTAGCTTCTAATTTTTAAAAAAATATATTGCTATTGCTATAAAATATATTCGTAATGCTGAAGAATATTATTAATTCGTAATGTTAAGAGAATACTATTCATTCGCAATGCTAAAAGAGTACTATTTTAATTCGTAATGCTAGAAGAATACTATTCATTCGTAATACTAGAAAACTATTAATTCGCAATGTTAACAGAATACTATTGATTCATAACTCTAGAAGAGTTCTATTAATTCGTAATGCCAGAAGAATACTATTAATTCGTAATGCCAGAAGAATACTATTAATTCGCAATGCCAGAAAAATACTAGTAATTCTTTATGCTAAAAGAATACTATTAATTCTCTGATATAAAATGAATGAAAGTTAGGTTTCCAGAAAAGGGTCATAATAAAATTAATAAGAAAATTAAAAAACAAAAATCCAAACATTTTTTTTAAATATTATTTTCTAAATTTATAGGTAGAAAAATAATTGAAAGTTTCCAGGAAGATGAAAGTATTCTTTTTTTTTTAAAGAAAATTATTTTAGTTTATCTACATTTTATTTTTGATCACTGTATTTGATCTTAAAATAGTAAGTTCTGAGAACAGAGACCTCGCGATAAAAAAAATACGTATACGTCGAGTTTAATGACCTCAAGCAGCATGCATGAAAAATTTAAAGAAAATCAAACTACGCGTATGTTTGTTAATGAGTAACAAACAAATTTTCAGACAAACAGACGAAATACTGAAAAGTTGTGTTAAAATAAGATCTCACTGACGCTCGATCAGAAAACAAAGAGAATATTATATATATTTTTCAATTTAATATATTTATCTTTTGGAGAAAATATGGTATAAATGTACGTTCAACTCATGGTATTTTTAATCAAAGTTTTTTTTTTAAATGTGGATCACATTTTCAAAATTAATTCAAATAAATTATGATCTAATATTTTTTATTTGATCGTTATAATGTTATTACTATTTCTCATCCGTGGCCTCCGATTATTTTTTAAAACCATTTTAGTTTGTATTCACTCTAAATCAATTATAATAATAGAAACGCATTCTAAATTAAAATGTTCTTAAATTGGAGTGTGTAACTATAAAATTAAAGTTATTAAACTCTTCTAGTAGTTATTTCTAGACGTTTGTTTGTGAAAAAAGTAAGACCAAAAGTAACTCAATAATGGAATTAAAATGGTTACTATATCATCAAAAACAGAAATAAATTCGTTGAAATTTATAAAATATTTCATCGTTTGAGAGAAAATGGCAAAAGTATTTCTTTTTTGGGGAAAACTATTTCATCTCCCATGTTCTTTCAACGTCTGTAGTTGTATAAGGACATTGAGGTCTTTGTTGAAAGCTATATGTATAAAAACAATTAAAATGTAAAAAAATATTTATAAAGTACGTGCATTGAAAACATAAAATAAATATACTTGCAATGAAAACAATATAAACATTTTTATATTTTTCTCATCTCTCGGAACATATTTAGTGAAATATTCGTCGAATTTGAGTAATATTTATAACAGCGAAACATCACAATCTGCTTCACACTAGCTTTTGCAATTTAAGAAAAACTATTCTCGACAGTTACCAGAATCAATCCAAACGCAAGCTTTTATTGCCAAACAACACTTCCTTAATTCCCAAATTACCCTGGAGCCTGCAAACCGATCACTCAAAAATCCCGACCCTAATTCTGACTATAAAGAAACATTCTAACGTTTTCTCAAATTACACAATTCCTCTTTTCACTCAAGGCGCATTCACGCACTGCCATTTAGTGCGATCCCCAAAGGAACACCAAGTTCCGTCGTCGAATTAGCCTTCGAAGCAGAGGACAAGTCACACTTTTTTGTTAAAAAAAAGAAGAAAAAGTCAGTGTTGTCGGTTTATTTTTGGACAGAATTCGTTCTTTCTCCTGCCTTTTCTTTCATCGATTCAAAGGGAGGGGGGGGGGGGGGCCTTTTGCGAATCTTCCCGCGGCCGTTAAATGAAGCATAGGGGGGATTTCTTGTGCTTGGAGACAATAGGTAATGGACTCCGGTGTGTTGTTAGGTATTTTGATTCCAGGAGAGATGCTGGAACTGGGCGGTTGCCAGCGAGGTAATTGAAGAACTGGGTCTGGAATGCAGCGTCGTGTGGAATACATGTATGATGTTGAGGTGGTCATTTTTGTTGTGAATACCTATGTACATGTATACTTTTTACATATCCTATCATACTATTAATTCGTAATGCTAGAAGAATACTACTAATTCGTAATGTTAAAAGATTACTATTAATTCGTAATGCAAAAAGAATATTATTAATTTGTAATGCAAAAAGAATATTATTAATTTGTGATACTAAAATAGTACTACTAATTCGTAATGCTAAAGAATACTATTTTAATTCGTAATTCTGGAAGAATACTATTAATTCGTAATGCTAGAAGAATACTATTAATTCGTAATGCTAGAAGAATGCTATTAATTCGTAATGCTAGAAGAATACAATTCATTCGTAATGCTAGAATACTATTAATTCGCAATACTACTAATTCGTAATGTTAAAAGAATACTATTAATTCGCAATACTACTAATTCGTAATGTTAAAAGAATACTATTAATTCGCAATACTACTAATTCGTAATGTTAAAAGAATACTATTAATTCGTAATACTAAAAGGATAATATTTTAATTCGTAATGCTAGAAGAATACTATTATTCATTATTCAATATTAGAAGAATACTATTAATTTGCACGATTAAAAGAATACTACTAATTCGTATTCGTAATACTAAAGGGATACTATTTTAATTCGTTATGCTAGAAAAATACTATTAAGTCGTAATACTAAAAGAATACTATTAATTCGTAAAGTTATAAGAATACTATTTCAATTCGTAATGCTATAAGAATATTATTAATTCATAATGCTAGAAAAATGCTATTCATTCGTAATGTTGGAAAACTATTAACTCATAATGTTAAAAAATACTACTAATTCGAAATGCTAAAAGAATACTATTAATTCATAATGCTAGAAAACTATTAATTCGTAATGTTAAAAGAATATTACAAATTCGTAATGTTAAAAGATTAATATTAATTCACAATGCTAAAATAATACTATTAATTCTTAATGTTCGAAAAATACTATTTTAATTCGTAATGCTAAAAGAATACTATTTATTCATAATGCTAACAGAATACTATTAATTCGTAATACTAGAAGAATATAACTATTTCGTAATGCTAAAAAACTACTATTAATTCATAATGCTAGAGAACTTCTTGCAGAAAGTGTATTTCCATAAAGTACATGATATATGAGAACTGTGCTTATAATACGTGTTTGAAACTTCACTGTTAAAAGTAGGTTCATAAAAATAAGTAAAATATACTCATTTTTGATTACATTTGATGCTTATCACAGCTCCGAATACCCGAGTCTCAATTTTGAAAAACACATGTACTAAAAAATGACTACAATTAGTAAAAATGAGTTGATTCTTGACTACATAGGCTGCTTTCATAAATCATTTTCAAGAAATATCGACAATTTCCCACGTCTTACCTGGAATCGAACCCAGGTCCTCAGCACCGCGGTCAAGTGACTTAACCTTTAAACTGCCAAGGCGACATTAAAAAGTTATAAACATAAGAAATGTTAAAAGAAAAATATGAAAATGAATGTGAAGTAAGATATTGAGTTTTAATAACTAATATTTTATTTAAGCAATCGACATCAAATAATATGCAAAACCATCTTCTGAACTACTTTATTTAAATTTGTCAGGTTTCATAAAGATCGCCTGAACAGAAACTGAGATTAACAATATTAAATCACATTGCTAGTTTTTGAGAAAGTACGGTTACTTGCATTTGAGTATGTCATACGCGAGTTTAAGATGCAATTATACTTAAAGAAAAACGAAGTAGGTTTAGGTACTCACTTTTTAAATACCTTTTTTTTACTGTGTGTATGTCACTGAATAATTTTTCAATATAAAATTAAACTTAAAAAGAAAATATTCGTTTTTGTTGTTCGTGCGCATTTTCATTTTTTTTTAACTTTTTTAATTCTATTATAGTCTTAATTCTTAGTAATCTTTCCATAAAACATAGTATCAAAACATTAAGCTGATACGTGGTCTCAAAACTTGTCGCAGAGCAGTTTTTCATGTAAATTTAACCTCAATATTAATTCTTATAAATTACTAATAAGGGTAAGGTGTGAGAAAAAGGGGTTTAAAACTATTTTTCACGTTCAAATTATATTTTTCTCTAGATATTAACATATAAATCGTGTTAAATAAACTGTAGTTAACTCTTCATTTAAAAGGTTCGAAATTCATATTTTTAAAAAATAATTTCATTACATTTCGTTACATTTTTACGAATTTCCTATTCTTTATCATAAATAATTGGAAAATCCTTTTTTTTTCTACTTAGCAAAACAGTGAAAAAAAGTTAAATAACTTATAATTATTTTTAATTTAATGTATTAAAAGGTTTTTTATACAAAACCTAGGAATATTGATAAGTAATTCGACTTTTTTAGTTTTGATATAGAATTTTTTATGCTTAAAATAATATATTCAACAAGTTTTTTTTGTTTACCTACTCAAACACATCGACTGTTGAACGTGAATAAATTCCCCTAGAAGTGTAATTTTTTGCTAAAATGTACTCTATTAAAATTATTAAATTAAAAAAAAAAGATCTAAGCATTAGTTTAACAATGTGTAATTTAACATTTAATTTAAAAAAAATATTTTTCCTCGCCTAACTCTACTGGAAATAATGTAGTTTTTATTGAGAGAGTCACATAAGCCAATTTTCAAGTTCATATTATATGGGTATTGGTCGGTGGGTTAAAATTATATTGCAAATAATTGTTGATCATAATAAAGTAAATTATGCGGCACACTGAAAAAAAGAGGTACTTAAAAATGAGTACCTGAACATACTCATTTTTCTTTGAGGACAATTGCATCGTAAATGAGAGATGACTTATTCAAATTTAAGTAACCGTACTTTCTCAATAATGAGCAATGTGATTTAATATTGCCAATTTCAGCTTTTGTTCAAGCCATTTCAACAAAGCGACCTGACAAACTTTAAAATAGTTGTTGTTCAGAAAATGGTTTTCCGTATTATTTGATGTATATTGCTTAAATGGAAACTGAGTTATTACAACTCAATTATCTTGCTTCCCATTCTTTTGCCACTCCTTTTTAACATTTCTTCTGTTCATTACTTCTTCGTGTCACCCTGGTAGTACAACGAATAAGGCACAGGACTACAGTACTTGAGGTTCTGGGTTAGGTTCCCGTAAATCTTGGTAGTAATCGTCAATATTTATTGAAAGTGATTTATGAATGCATCCCATGTAGGCTAGCAACTTCTCTTTTCATGAATTTTTACTGATTAAACTCACTTTTGAGTACATTTATTTTTCAAAAATGACATTTATGTATTGAGAGTTATAATAAACATCATATGAACTGAATAATCAGTATATATTTTTTATTTCTTTTTGAGTATATATTTTTAATAGCGCACTATGCACACGACCTGGTGTCGAGATTAGAATGCTGTGAAATCATTACAAAATAATTGTCTTCTGTGATTGGTAAACAGAAACAAAGTGGTTATAATTCTCCAATCACAAAGGCATCGACAACACACATGAGCTTTTATTTAATCAATTTTAACACCAGGTCATGAATAGTATCAGGGAAAAAGGTAATAATAAATATTAGTTTTTTTTTCTGTGAAATAACATATACTCGATTAGTTTATTCAGAAAAATATCAGTTTCAGAAAAACGCTGTTGCAAGGGTTGCTAGAATGAAAAATAACATAACAAAAATTTTATGAAATAGGAGAGGAATAAACAAAATTTTGTTTTTACGTTTTCCTTTTTTCTCCACGTTTTGGGGACTCTTTAGATAAAAAAAAATTATTTGGGTGTAGATAAATTTTAAGTACGAGTTATATTTATCCAATTTGGTATACAAGTTACTGGTTTGCAACATCGAGAATGGTGATTTGGATAAAAATTTAATAACTTGACGTTGAGAGTGGGGGGGGGGGGGTACCATTATTTCATCCCGGTTTTAGGTATAATCCAAAATAAGCTTAAACAATTTTGTCAAAGGCCTCTTTTTCAAAATTTATTAAAAATGGCCTTCATGATCAAAACTTCTAAAAACTGTTTTATTTTCCAAATTGCAAGCTGTCTGTTTCAAATTATCTAAAAATATACCGTTAAAAGTTATTAAAGATATTTTTTTTAAAAATATGTAAAATTGTTTAAATAGTTATTGAGAACATTGAAAACCATTCGGAAATACAAGAAATGTGCATGTTTTTATGTGATGTGATTTTGATACCAGTGAAATCATAAAAAAATGCCGGTGAAGTAGCCGGTGCCATAATGAAGAAATTTGTTTTGGTCTGATATAGGGCATTACTTTTGAATTACAAATAAATGTAAGACCCACTCCCATAACACAAGAAATGCCACACAAAGAGGTATATAAATATTAACTTCGAGTTGCGGCTTTGAGCTTTTTCTGTTGCATGGTTTTTATAGGAGTTTAAAAGTAAGTCATTAAATATTATATAATATGGTATTTTAAAACAATTTCATTATAAAGAGTTTAATTCCGTCTACATTCACCTCATAAAACTCTTATCATTTTCAAATAATTATATTCAAGTCTTTATGCCTTCGAAAATCTAATAACAATGCACCATAAACAAGTTATTGTTATTTTTCCCAAGTTTATGACCGGAAAAATATACTAAGCTGTTAACTAGTAAAATGTATTTTTTTTAAATGCACATAAAACTTTTATACTTATTGTTTAAGAATCCAGTAGAGTTAAGTATTCTGACTTTTATCGAGCTATTGCAAAAGAGAAAGGATTCAAAAGAATTCTCGAGAGTTTTTTTGACACAAAGCATTGATTTTTAGTTAGTAAATAAACTTCAAAACTATACCTTTAAGCGTTTTAAGTTCTTTATATGGTTTTATAGGTAAAATTCTTAGGATTTCTGGAACTTAAACATGTCTAGATACATTAACCTTTTCAAGTGAGTTAAGTTAAATAAAAGTTGTGAGCTAAGTCCTAAGCGATAGGGTAGAGGGGGGGGGGGGGAGGTTGTTGCTTTAGGAGGCAAGACAATGAGTTCGTAAAGCATTGTGGAAGGATGACTTGCCTTACAATAAGAGGCGTGTAACTGTCTGACGGGCGGATCATTAACAAGCCTTCCTAAAAGCAGGTGGAATCGCAGAAAGGGGTAGGGTACCTTGAGAGATTGAAGAACTGAAAAGGCAAGCTGAAGACGATCTGTAAAAACCATTAGTCAAGCGTCATATATTCGAAACAATGCAATTACCCTTTCTGTTTCAAATTGCATACTTTTCACACCTCACATACTTTAAAAATTCTCCCCCCCCCCCCCCCCCCCCCCCCTCTCTACGTGTTCGAAGTTATCCCAAGCACATCGATAGACCTTTAAAATAAGTGGGACAGATACTTTCCCTCCCTACACGTATAGGTTAAGATAACGGATTGTTTCCTACTCAGAATTTTGAGTAAATCTCAATAAACTATCCAACTATTATTTATAATAGCATTTTAAAATCCGAGTTCTTTATGTGTATTTAATAAACTACTATGTTACTAAAAGACTCTACTGAATATTGGAACTCACAATCTCCAAAAATCGAATACATCACACTATTTTGTAAATAATTTTAACTTTATCCCCAGATTCATAACAATTTAAACAGTGTATATTATTGTAAGGCAAACTGACATCTTTATTTGAATTTTTAGGATAAATTTACGATGTACACACGTTTCTATTAAGCGGTTGATTTTGAAACTATTTTAAACAATCTTTAGTACATTGTTTAATATTAAAAAGTAATGTAGGCATAGTAAATGTAAATTTTAAAAGTATAAATATACTTATTTTAAGTTTGTTGCATAATTTCGCATGCATTACTGTATTTATACTTTGTTCAGAATGTATTAAATATCACTTATTTTATACGAAATTTACGGCAAGAGTTTTGAACACAAGTTATACAAACTAAAATGCATTTTCGAATCGAATATCAACAGCGAAAATACATAAAGTTTCGTGCAATACAACTTAGAGACCACTTTTCTTAAAAGCTCTGGCCGTCGTACAGGATCCAAAGTCAACATTATTGATTGTGCTGTAAATGAATTATTCATAAGGCAGGACTCTAGCAAAAATACATTTACAAATGCATTAAAAATACAGACTTTCCTTGGGATTACGAGCATATATAAACATTGAATTTCTAGTAATTTGAATATAGCTCAAGTTGTTTAATCTATTTCATGACGAGGAATGTAAGTAATGGTATAATTTACAATGCAATTACTAAATATTAATGAGCTTTAAATTTACAATGTTTCGTAGTATTTTCGTTAATGTATCACTAATAAGGTAATATTAAAGTATTAAGACGCTAAATGATAAAAGAAATTAATATAAATTTAAGTTCAATTTCATTTAATTCCTGCATTGCCATTCTTGTGGTAACTACTTATTTATTAATGAGTAATTTTTAATCTATAATTTTCTTATAGATAATTTTATGTATGATTTTAGGGCATTTGAATACTTGACATTACTTAAAGCCCCTATAATGTAAAGTGAGTTTCAAATATTAAATTAAATACCATTAATATAATGGTATATTTTAATAGCAAAATACGTAAATTTTGGGTATTAGATTTTGATGTAGGTTAAAGATAACTAAAAAATAATTAAATATATTATTTAAAGCATATATTTTATTTCTTTTTAATACTTATTTTTCAAATATCTTATGCCATAATTAGTCTTAATTTTATTTATTATTATGATATAAATAAAATCAATATAATTTTGGTTTATGGCATTATTTACATGCTTTTATTTTTTAAGCTTTTTTCAGGCTCAAAATTATAGCTATAGGAGATCATACACTTTTAAGAAGCAATTATTATTCACCCTCTGTTTACACAAGGTTTTAAAATTTTTAACATTGTATCATGGAAGTGGCGAGTCAAGCTTCTTATATTTAAAACCATATTAAAATACCAAAATCCATAAAATGCCATAAAAGAATCTGTTGTGTAACTTTAACGAAAGTTTTTCTATTAAAATAATTAAAAATCACCTACCAAAGGCTATAAGTACATATTAATTTTGAGTCTCTTCAAATGAAGGACTGATAAGACAAAAAGACAAATTACTACACGTTATTTTGGTAAAGGAACTATTTTTTTTAGTTTCTCAAACATCGACATTTTGGTCTGTCTTTATTGCAATGTAGATTATCGTTTTCGAGTTCGATAGCCATAAAGTAGATTAGTCAACAGAAAAATTGGCTATTTTTTATTCTCGGTCCTACAAAAGTAAATTGTAAAGGATAACGAAAATCCCAATATATAGTGACAGCCCGAATATTGTGTTAAAACATTGACCCTGTAGTAATATATGGATTACAAAATATTGACTTGTAAAATCCTTATTAAAACCTTGGAGGTCGAGGAACATGTTTGGTGCTTCTGTTCTTTTTACGGAACAGTTATATCCCGTTTCTGTTCTTTGTAAATATTTATTCTTTAGAATGTTCTTTTTACGTTTAGGGTGGATAATTATAAAACTTAAAAAGTTCTTTTTGAAGTTTTAACACTTTGCACTCCAAGAACACTTTTCGATTTGTGTTCTTTCTATGGAACAGTTATTCCTCTTTACGTTATTTTCCACATATTTTTTTATACTCATAAAGGGAAAAAATCCTTATCTGTTTTGTATTTGCAAGAGAACAAGTTGAAAAAAAATTGATGTTTTAAACACAAAATCATGCTGTTCGCGTTTATTTTAAAGAATAGGGAAACAAAAGAACTGGTTGTTATGTTAGCGCCTGAGAGGCGACATCGGAGTGCAAATGGTTAAGTAACAGGGGTTGTAAGGAATTTCAATCTGAAGAAAGGTTTAGATCACCAACATATTTGGTGCTTCTAAATGATCAACAAAAAAATTATGTTAAAGTTTGTGAGATAATAACTTTTTAAACTCAAGAACATGTTGTTTTCTTTCATTTTAAAGAACAGGAAGAAAAAATAACGCGTGGTTATTTTGGTGACTTACCCCTTTCCACTCCAAGAACATTTTGATATTTGCGTTCTTTCTAAAGAACAGTTATTACTCTTTCTGTTTTCCCCCCCAGAATTTTTTTATGCTCATAGAGGGGAAAAAATCATAATCTATTTTTGATCTGCAAGAGAACAAGTTAAAAAAAAAGATCGATGTGTTTTACATACAAGAAACTTTTCGAGTTTATTTTAAAGAACAGGGAATCAAAAGAACGAGTCGTTATGTTGTCGCCTGAGCGTCGCCAACGGAGTGCAAACGGTTAAAGGTCTACACTCCAGCGCAAAGGATTAATAAAATATATTAATATCCAAGTGATGTCATGCTGTTAAATGGAATAAAATAATGAACAAGCTATCGTAAAAAAAAGCGATTATGTTTAAGACCACGCAGTTCTCGTTCAATTTAAAGAACATATAACAAAAGAACAAGTCGTTATTTTGGTGACTGAGAGTCGTCACTCTAATCCAAAGGGTTCAAAATTTTATGCCATATATTTACTAATTATTTAATAAATCTATTTTATTCATAACTATACTAAACGTTTAATAAAACGTTTTTAATATAGAAATTTATGCCTGTTAAATTCAATCATACGGTAACTTAATGCTTAATTATTTAATGATGAACCGAATCTACCGAAATTCATATTTAAATTTACGGACAAGTTAAGATTAATAGTTTAGTCAAAGACAAGCGGATTTTTAGAACATTAACTATTCTTCCAGGGGTAAAGCTTTATATAGTTTTAAAATTTATCGTCGTTTTGGAGAATGTAGTGTTTCTGCTTACTTCATATTTTTCGAACTTCGATTAGAGGCTTAAGTTGCAAAATTTATTTCGAACTTTGCGTGCAAAGTGGGCATTTATCAAGTTACCAAGATTATCTTTTGCTTTTAATTATTTATGACGACATTCGAAAGTCTGCAAACGATTCTCATTAACTGAGCTACAAACTAAGTGTGCTTAATTATATGTTAAGTACTTTTATTCAATAAAAAGGTTCTTTTGTATATTAAAAATTTATAAATTTGGCCAATTAAAAATTCCAAAGCTTTTTTACAAAAATTTAATCATATCCCAGCAAAAAAAGTCAGCATGAAACCTTTATCAAAATTGTCAAATTGAAGTTTTTTTGAAGATTTTATAAAGGATATTGAAACAAAAAACTGCAGTTTTTTTTTTAAAGTTTTTAATTTTCCTGCATAAAACCTTTAAAATATCTGCATTTTCCCTTCATGATTAAAAATTGAAGTTTTTTTGCAGATTTTATGAAGGACATTGAAACAAAAACCTTTAATTTTATAGATCTTCAAAAAAACTGCAGTTTTCCTGCATAAAACCTTCAATTTCAAAATTTTGATGAAAGTTTTATGCTGGGATATATTATTTCTGTAGTAAAGATCTTTTTTACGCCCATTATACGCAACGAATCTTAACACATGTGGTTACAAAAGAAAGAGAATTTCATGGACAGGGACGTATCGTATTTTCATCTCATAAAAATGTGCGTTTTTTTTTAAATGCGTTTATTAAATAATTCATTTTAAACAAGAAGTTGATAATGCAACATTTTAATCTACCACCTATGGTTTGGTTGGTTAAATAACGTCTCAATAGAGCTGCACAGTGGGCTATTGGTGACTATCATCTATGAACATACCTTTAAACATTTTTATGTTTTGGCGCTACAGAATGTGATAAGTTCTGCAAGAGCATGGTAGAGATTTTTATTAAAAGTTTCATTTATTAATAATTCACTTTATTTTATAATAAATTACAATTTTTTTAAAAAAAAGAATGGGATAAACTTTATCAACGACTGACCAGAAAATAATTTTTAAATAGCGATTGCATGTCATATTCAGAGAAAATTTGTTTAATGTTGCATACAAGTGTTAGAGTATTTTGATCACAGATTGCCAAACCTTTAATTTTTACAATTAATACGAATTTGTATGCAACTGTTGTTTGATATTTATATTATATAGAATTTTAAATATACTGAAATCTAAAAACTGTTATAAAATTTTTCTCTAGCTTGATAAGACATTCGTATAAAAACAAAGTTTATAGTCTGTGGGTTTATTTTCATACACAAATCTACAGTTTTGTTCCTAGCTTGATAACATTTTGCACAATAGCTTTTTTTTTAACAAAAAAAGGTGGTCACTATCTACACGAGATTTTGTAAAACTACCTCCTTCCCACCCCTTAAAGCAGAAAATAATACTAAAATCATCAAATGGTGTCACGGTAAAGAAATAGGATAATACTATATAAAGCACGGGAAAAAGCAAGGTTTAAAAAAAAAACATATGCTGATGAGAATGCTAATAAAAATACTGAATATTTTTTGTTTAAGGAAACCGGGGAAAATTTTAGCATAAACATAAATGAAGTCTTCTGCTAGCCTCATATAATTAATTCATTTAAGAGGACACGGTACCACATAAACCTTTTTTTAATTTTTAAATCAAGATGTATGTTATTTAAATTTATATAAATAAATTTATATAAAATTTATATAATTTATATTTATAGAGAATAATGTTTCACACAAACATTTCATTATTACATTATTTTGTTTTAATCTACGGCTCATAGAGCTAATTCGCATGCCAATTTATAATACACTTATTTTACAAATTGATTAAACAAAATACGCATTTCTATATTAATAATACAAAAGTTTAAGCTATTCGAAAAACTTAACATCCAAGAAAACCTAATACTGAGAAAAACAATTTAAAATTTTCGTTCTTAACGTTTTTTTTCCCCTGTCATCCAATCTCAAATAAATCATTAAAAAACATAGATACATTTCTAGAATTTTGCAAACATATTTAGGAGACTCCATACTATAATTTTAGAAAATAAAGAAATAGTAAATTTAACAATTTTTGAGGTACTGTGTTCCTTTAACTCTTCATAACAACAGCGACTAGAACCGGTCGACAATCTATGAATTTCAATAATCAATCTAAAATATGATACCCAGAGGTTTTTAAATGAACCTTACCTGTTTTGATGAGCTTAAAGCCCACGGTATTATGATCCTGCAGCACTCCGTTAAGTCCAGGTGCTGTCAGATGTCTAATAGCCAAGTCTGAGCTAGCAACCAGGTGGTCACTGTTCGACATCGAGGGTCGCATACTAGCCGACGCCTGGGGTTTGTGGCGATGGTTCTTGGATTCCATGTTTTATCAGTTGGATTTTCCGAACGCACAATTTACACACTTAAGTTGACACAGACGTCAAGAACGCTTGAACTGTTGATGTTCCATCCTAAAAATGCATCAGTGCATTTCTAAATAATAAGTCGAATTGAACAGATGCAACTTATTTTATTAGCAGGTTCCGCGACACCCTTAAAACTTCTTGAAGCTCCTTTGTGTTTAATAAACCTACAAAGATCTCTGATGTTCCCTTACAAAAAGGAACTGTTAGTTCTTCTCGGAAAAAAAATACACTTCACTATATTGTACACACTAAGTTGACAGTTTAATCTCCACAAATTTGATATGTTTAGAGACAATAGCACCTTCAAAATATGTAGCCTTAATCCTTTCAAATCCCTTGACACGCAGATAGGAATGTGATCGGATATTTTCTTGAACAGTTTCAATGATTTGAAACTGCTTTTAAATAATTATAATCTTCGTCTTGCATCACAAAATGGCAAAAATAATGTTCTTACTAAATAATACGCACATTTCCTACTTCGTTGCACAATATATAGGACACGTTATTCTGGGTAATATATATCAGAAATGCTATTCATTTGGTAAAGCACTCATATTCCTGAGAACTTAAATTAATATATAAGTTCATTGATTAGTTGTTATTTGTAAAAATATCGGCTGTATTCCAATCTGAAAATATTCAAGGGTTGGATAAAATATTGGATGTTTAATTTATATGTACTTTTACTTACCGAAAAATTAAACTAAATTTAGGTTAATAACTGAAATATCTTTAAATTCTTACTGCGAGTAATAAATAAGCTTTCGATATAAATAATTAAAATAAATTATAAGTAAAAATTATTAATTATCTGGAGATACTCCTAAAGAGACAAACCAAATGTTTCAATTTTATAAAATATATTTAATTTTAAACTTGCCTTTTACTAATAAAATGAAAATTTCAAAATCATAAGTCGTGGGTATTTTTACAATCTTTCAAACTATGCACTATTGTTTAATTTTCAACTTTAAAGAAAAAAAAATATTTTTAAATTTAAACACATCGATAATTTTAACCACATTAAAGAAAAACTTGTAAGGTATTGACTTATAATTCTTTCTAAATATTTCTCAAAACTGCTTTCTCAATTTAAAAAAAAATATTTACACAAATTATTTTTCAGTGGCTTATATCCAAGAGCACATAAAAACACAAACTCAGTGGCATTCCATCAAAATCAGACTCATTCTTGCAATAAAAATCACTACGGGCCATAATTCCAATCTTTAAAAAACACAACGCAAAACTTTTCCTTCCCTCAAACGCTTCTCAGTAGAAATTTATCCATCACTGAAAAAAAATATCACCAATATTTTCCTTAACGCATCACACGAAGAGAGAAACCCGCGTCAAAACAGAGCAAACATCAACTGTGTAGATGAGAAACACCAACCAACTACTCCACAGATAGTCTACGGATAAAGATCCACAGTGATTCTATTTCAGGTAGACACTCATTCACATCAGGTAAATTGGAAGAAGAACTCGAAACAAAGAATTAGAAAAAATAATAACAAAAAAACACAGCTTGGAGAGATCGGGAGAAATCAAATCACGAGGCCCAGTTAGTCCTCTATTTGTTTATTTTTTTTTCTCTGTTGTCCCTTTGTTATTTTCGTAACCGTGTCTCCTACCTTCTGCGCTGCTTGCAGGCCCTGGTCTACCAGCATTCGGAGGGAAGAATTGGCACCGGGGTTTTGAGGGGGGCGTGTACAGCGCCCTGCTGCGGTAGGTTTGCCAAATGAGAGGGAGGGGGGGGGGGGAGGGTTCTGTTTTGGTAGGGTCTTTCAAAAGCGTGTGAAGATCACTCAATTCGCTTTCAACAGGTTTGCTACTAACACTTTCTCGCAAACCTTGAGAAGTTGGCTGGGAAAAATATAACACAGGGGTAGGGTTGGTAAAGAAGAAACACAGAAACAAATAACCATTTTTTTTCAACGGGGACAAATCTTTTACAGCGTTTGATTTTATGTGTACGTACACACTTGCAATTTTTTTTAATTATATATTTAAAATTCTAGTTTTTTCCATGTATGATAACACCTTAAAACTCATAAAATACTAATTTGCATCTTTTTTCAACCATGATAACGTAAGTTATAATTAGTCTAAAAGCATAATTTATGTCAGAAATTACTCATAGTATCTTTCCTAACGTTTTAAATCTCCAAACAGTTTATACATTTAAAATTTTATTTTTAAATGTTCACCTCGAAAATCCAAAACAAATCCCACTTTTTTTTCAAAATTTTATAAAAGTATTTTTTTTTAAATAATCATTTTTATGTAGGTTTACAACACCTCATAGGCAATATAAAATTGAAAAGAGAAATAATTTTCTCAACAAGTTTAAGCAAATTTGAAGTATAATGTTTAGAATGAAGCGACATAAAGTGAAAATACAATTTTTCGGAAATGAAGCATCATGTTTACAAAATATATACCCATTCCACATTTTTACCTGAAGGTGTACATATGCAGTAAAAAATGCAAAAAATCGACAAAAAAATACAAAACATTTTTTTGTTCGGTTATTATTCCTCCATTGACTTTTACATATTGTTTATATATATACTGACTTAGTAACAAATTCGATTCAAAATATTTTATTGCTGTGCAATTTATTTTACTTTTAAGTTTCGGAAAGACAGGAAGAAATAAAATAGTATCATTTTCTTTTGGCGTATAGCGAATTAAATTTATGTGAATTTCGGAAACACTTATTGAACCGTCGTTGTTACACGCGCAAACTTCGACGCTAGTAAAGTAGAAACACAGAAATAAATGGCATGCAAAATAATATTTTCAGTGGAAAATTATTTTGTGGTACTTGTGCAAGTCTGTCCGTACACGTGAAATCACGTTTTTTTTTTTAAATTGTATCATTAAAAATTTATTTTTTTCTTGTATGATACGTAAAGTACAATTAATTATTTAATTTATTAATTAATATTAAGCTTTGTTACAAAATTACCAGAATATGTAACTTTGAATTCACTTTTTCTCAGTGATTATTTTTTTCATGTTTGGTCAAGTTTAATTTGATATAAGTTTAGATCTACTTGAAGACACTGTTCCAGATTTGCTACAGTGTATTTTCAAGTATGTTACTTTAATCTGTTATTAGATATTAGTAATATATAGATTATATGTTTTTAGTATATTTTTTTAAATAGTGAAAAAAACAGCGAAATTTGGGATTTTTGTTTCAAATATTTTTCACAAAACTTC
Organism: Troglohyphantes excavatus; assembly: GCA_963932185.1. Classification (NCBI taxonomy): domain Eukaryota; kingdom Metazoa; phylum Arthropoda; class Arachnida; order Araneae; family Linyphiidae; genus Troglohyphantes; species Troglohyphantes excavatus. Next base: position 58,676,876 of record OZ010673.1, on the reverse strand, counting down.
CTTTGGAAATAACAAAAATCTTTAAAGACAGTTTGTTAAACACAATATTTTGTTTATAAAATAATAAAAATACAGTTTTTCAGAAAATATTATAACTTATATCAAAAATAAGAAAGGACGCTTTTTTGTCAATTTTTATTTTTAAAAAGAAAAAAAATGTATTATATACTATCTTATACCTCCATCGCAGAGGCGGATTTTTAAATATGCTACCTGGTCTACATAAATGTTTCCGTCTCAAATTTTTTAAAAGTATATAAAATCGTTTTCTTATTCAGTATTACTCATAAAAAAAATAATCAACTTCATCAAAAACAAATTAATTACTCAGAATGAACACTATTCATTACACTATATATTACATGAAAATCATATTTAAGACACGAAGTAAATATTACTCAAAATCATGTTCAGCAATCAACCAAGACAAACAAAAACTTTTTTCGAATTTGATTAATAAAAAATATCTGTCTCTCTTTACCTTGTTGCCATTGGCTACAGCCCTCTATAAATACGGCTGCGTTCATTATGTCTCCCCTACATTTAATTTTCTAAAAACATCATGGCGGATGCATGCAGGCTTATTACACAGACGAATGAGAAAATTACATAATCTTGATTTAAAAATACGAAAAAGAGTCAGACGCTTTAATCAACGCAGAGAAACAGTTTCAACGAGAATAGCGCCCCTTAAATTTCCTTTAGTCAGCCGCTGCGAGATAGAGCAGACCATTGTTAATGGCTAATTATAATCGCGTCATCCGCTTCGGTATCTTGGCAGCGCATGAGGACTTTGACTTGAACTATTCTATTCAAATTTGCATCAAGTTTGTTAATTACTTAACCGTTTTTCGAGCGACTATCTTTGCGAGAAACTATCAAATACGAGTCTCCTATTGTTCGGGGAATAATAATAATTAAACAGGAATAGTTTTCTATTGTTCTTCATTGAATGACTTTGAAGGTTAATGGCACATTAACCTTCAAGTTTGGGAATGTCCCGTAAATTTCTACCTGAGTAAAATTTAATGGAAAGATTTTAACTGTGAGAATGTTCAACAATCAGTTCTAAACTTGTGGATTTGCAATAAGGAGCAAACATTTAAAACGTGTTTTGTTACATTAAGATGATATTCAAAATGTGATTTGTTACATTAAGGGGATACTCAAAACGCGTTTTGTTACACTAATGTGATTCGTGGAAAAACTTAAATAACTTTTCCTATATGCATTGACTAAAGTACAGGTTCCAATCTTTGAAAGTCAATGACACATTAACCTTCCAAGATTCAATAATTATCCCGTAAATTTCTGTTCGAGTAAAATTTAATGGAAAGATTTTAACTGCAAGAGTGTTCAACAATCAGTTCTAAACTCGTGGATTTGCAATAAGGAGCAAACATTTAAAACGTGTTTTGTTACATTAAGGTCATATTCAAAATGTGATTTGTTACATTAAGGGGATATTCAAAACGCGTTTTGTTACACTAATGTGATTCATGGGAAAAACTTAAATAACTTTTCCTATATGCATTGACTAAAGTACAGGTTCCAATCTTTGAAGGTTAATGACACATTAACCTTAAAGTTCGAGAATGTCTCGTAAATTTCTACTTGAGTTTAAATTTAATGGAAAGATTTTAACTGTAAGAGTGTTCAACAGTCAATTCCAAACTCGTGGATTTGCAATAAGGAGTAAACCTTTAAAATGTGTTTTGTTACATTAAGGTCATATTCAAAATGTGATTTGTTACATTAAGGGGATATTCAAAACTCGTTTTGTTACACTAATGTGATTCGTGGAAAAAACTTAAATAACTTTTCCTATATGCATTGACTAAAGTACAGGTTCCAATATTTGAAAGTTAATGGCACATTAACCATCCAAGATTCATTAATTGTCCCGTAAATTTCTGCATGAGTAAAATTTAATGGAAAGATTTTAACTGTAAGAGTGTTCAACAGTCAATTCTAAGCTCGTGGATTTGCAATAAGGATCAAACATTTAAAACGTGTTTTGTTACATTAAGATGACAGTCAAAACGCGTTTTGTTATACTAATTTGATTCGTGGACAAAACTTAAATAACTTTTCCTATATGCATTGACTAAAGTAGAGGTTCCAATCTTTGAAGGTTGATGACACATTAACCTTCAAGTTCGAGAATGTCCCGTAAATTTATACACGAATAAAATTTAATGGAAAGATTTTAACTGTAAGCGGGTTCAACAGTCAATTCTAAATTAGTATATTTGCAATAAAAAGCAAACATTCAAAACGTGTTTTGTTACATTAATGTGATTCATGGGAAAAACTTAAATAACTTTTCCTATATGCATTGACTAAAGTAGAGGTACCAATCTTTGAAGAATAATGTGACATTAACCTTCAAGTTCGGGAATGTCCCGTAAATTTGTGCCAGAGTAAAATTTAATGAAAAGCTTTTAACTGTGACCGTGTTAAACAGTCAATTTTAAACTGGGGGCTTTGGAATAAGGGTAAATTTAAGAGCAAACATTCAGAATGTGTTTTGTTAAATTAAGGTGATTTGTGGGGGAAAATAAATAAATTTTCTATATGCATTGCTTGAAGTACAGATTCCAATCTTTTAAATATAATTTCAAAAGGAGAAAATATATTTCGGGAAAATAAAATAGTTTAGTATGATATATACCTCAAATGTGAATTTATGATGTAATAATAATTTTTTTGGAAATTGTGGACAAAAAACGTTTTGAACGTTCTTCAATTAACATATAATTGAGGATTTACATATTCACGTAAATTTTGATGAAAAATAGACATCTCAAAACTTGAAAATGGTAAAATTTTCCAAATAATGTGAAAACCGCGTATTCTAAGGCTTCACAAATTATTTATTCTAATGGACATAAATGCTAAAAATGCTTTTAAGTACCTTTATACTTTTGAGGGTTAATGCACATGAAGATCCATTCGAAATCCTTGCAAATAGCTATTAGTTGCAAATTTACTGAAAATTTCCTGACCTTACAAAATTATGATTAAATGTATATTTGAAAGTAACATAAGGTATCGAAAATTAATAAAAACTTGTAACATACAATTTGGTCGTCCAACTTTAAAGTATAGAAATTGATATAACAGGATTTGACTTTCAACTATATCACTGGGTTCTCGACAGACCGTTCTACCGTAAAGTGTAACAACTTTGTGCCAAGGTTGCAACATTGTGCCACACAAGGTTTCCAGACGTCAATGCGTTCTAGCGGTAATATAAATGCAACTAGAGGTTTGGAAAAAATCATGTAGTTAGCGATGATGATGTTGAATCTAAACGAGCATGTAATAACCTAGTCAGTTATCAGTTATGGTTATCAATAAAATATTGTTTGTGATCACAGTGTTTGAAGGTTCTTAAGATATCAGGAGAGTCTCATCTGGACCTCATATCAGTTGTTCCCCTGGAGATTTGGTAACTTTATGTTTGTTCGTTCTGTTATAAGCTCACATGTTATCAAAAATGACAACTTTGGAGTTCAACTTTGTGCCACTCAATTTTCTTATTTTTTGAGCTTCAATCCCCTTTTTATTCAATGCTTTTTTTGCAGATAATGGCCCGTGGTGACAGAAAGAAGGTCAGAGGTTGCCTTTATCGGGCTTACACTAATGAATACCTTGAAAAGGTGTTAGAGGAAATTACAGAGAAGAGTATTTTAATCCGTAAGGCACAAGAGGGGTATGGAATTCACCGAAATTCACTTGCATTTATGCTGAAGAAGAGAAAGGATGCTGAATTATCCCCATCTGAAGGTCTGAAGAAAACAGGAAGATTGGTTTGATGTACAATGTTACCAGTCCTCAGGAAACAAAGTGGTAATTATAGGGGATAATCTCAGTTCCCATCTTATAGTTCTCATGTCATGCGTTTGTGTCAGGAAAATGGTGTTAAGTTCATAGCGGTGCCTCCACACTCCACCCACCTTCTCCAACCACTTGATGTATCGTTCTTTGGTCCTTTGAAGAAAGGGTAGCGCTCCATTCTAGATGAATGGAAGAAAACCCCACGAGGAAGATAGAATCCCTCTCTTCCAAAAAGTGCGTTCCCCAAGATGTTGACAAAATTACTCGACAGACTGCAACCAAATATTGTTAAGAACCTTCTGGGAGGTTTTAAAGGGAGTGGCATCCATCCCTTGGATCGAGAGCATGTTCTTCAAAAGCTGTGCAACAGAGTTTTGAATGTCCATTTTTTAGAATTTAAACTGACATGTAATATAATTTAATATTATTTTTTGTAATGTAATATATTAAAACAGTTTATCATTAAAAGTTTTAAAAAAAAAACTCGTCTTCTTTCATTTCGCACACCTCAAAATTGATAAAAAATTTGAAAAAAAACATTAAAATGATGAGAACATATTTTATTTCCCTGTTCACAGCATAGTAGATGAGCGGAGTATGAAAAAAAGCATGGTCAAGATTGTGCCACATTAAGTTTCAATGTGTTTTAGAGGCAGAAAAGAGAGTGGCACAAAGATGTACCCAACCGGGTACAACTTTGTGCCATACGAAAAAAATTCCCCCTCCCTTTCTATAAAGAAAACAATTTTTTTCCACCCATCATTGGATAGTCGAGATGTGTAGGTATGTTACGTAAAAATTTCACAGCGATTGGTGCATAACATGATAGATTTATTTTGAAAAAACCTCACAAAGTTGCCCCATTTTACGGTATGAAAAAAAAATTGTGAATATGTTATGGAAAGAATATTTGAGTATGCTTAAAATAATTGAACTCAAATTTTTTAAATAAAATTTATACACGTACATTTGTTACAATACCAATTAGGCGAGCTCCAGCTTCCACTACGTATATGAGAAGTATTTGGTCGGACGACGAGGCTTGAACTAGTAACCCACCTACAACGGTCTAGGTGGACTACCTACCAGGCTATCACGAATCTCAACCTTTAAAGGATGCTCCAAAATAGGATAGCGTTCAGTTGGTAATCAAAGGATTGCTAGTTCGAGACCGTGTGGCGGACATAACAAAGAAAAGTAAAAAATACAGTAGTGATGTTGTGATTGGAGGGTTGCCAGCTTTGCTACAAAAATACTAGAAATTCGACTGAAATATCAAAAAAATATATATATATAAGCGTGTATACGGCACGATAAATCTGATCGAGGTCCACTGTCCTGACGCCTGTTGAGATTGCGTCGTGTGTCAGCCCAAGTGTTGTCCTCGTCGTCTGACCTTGGTTCAAAAATTAGAGGCATCGTTCCCGGTCTTTCCTTCGAGATAGGCCACTGTGCAGCTCTACTGCGACGTTACTTAACCAAACCAAAATAGGATAAAAAAATTCGATTAAAAAGTGGACACTCAAACGATTTGAAGAGGCCTCCGTGGCCGAGTGGATTAGGCGTTAGCTGGGAATCCAAGGGTCCCCGGTTCAAAACCTTGCGATGGACTAGACTAAAGAATAGTAAAAAGTAGTGATATTGCGATCGGAGGGTTGCCAACTTCGCTACCAAAATACTAGAATGTCGTCCAGAACATCCACAAAAATTAACGGCGTGTATACGGGACTGATCGGGGTCTAAAGTCCTGACGTCTATTGAAGGCGTTGGGTGCCAGCTCAGGTGTTGTCCTCGTCATGTGACCATGGTTCAAAAATACGAGGCATCGTTCCCGGGTCTTTCCTTCGAGATAGGCCTCGAACCGTCTCCAATAGCCCACTGTGCAGCTGTAGTGCGACGTTAATTAACCAAACCAAACCAAACGATTTAAATATTAGAATTTTTTGCTCTGGAATACTACCCTAACTTTAAAAGGTAAACGGAAGAGGGACATTGACCTTTATCCAGAACGTTCTGCCCCCATTCAATCTGGAACTAATAACTCAGATAATCAAATCAGGACATCGCGTCCCTTGCAGACATCCCATTCCAGACTCACGCATTCAATTCAACCCCGAACCAGGAAGACTCACTCCACTCAATCTTCATCCTCCACCAAATATCTCCCATAGACAACGCGACAAATCTTCGCAGGCCCTCTTGCGTCACTCAAGAACGATCGGCAACCAGGGGGGGGGGGGGATGGAAGATAATTCTAAAAACAATCTTCAAGAGGGCGAGGGAAGGAGGCCCGAAATTGAAGACACCCCACCATCCCAGAACGATAAGAAACAGTTAAGTTCGGTAACGATTTTCCTTGATCTTTTGGGACTTGGGTCTCTGGCCCTCCGCCAGCCCCTCCTCTCTGCTGGGGTGCTTCGGGCTATAAAGAATGCGCATTGTGGAGAGGAAGTTCGTCTGAAAACAATGGGAAAGGGGTGCATTTGATCTGTATTGCACTTCTGGCGCCGCCTGGAAGTCGCGTGGTGTCTGACGACCTTTCAAGTGGTGTTGAAATCGTGTTAATGGCACTGTCAAATGGGGGATGTTGGATGGACTGAACTTTTAGTTTATAATTGGAGATTTGTGTCTGCAGGGGACTTGGGTTAAGTTCGAAAAGTTGGTTCTGTTCTTTTCTAAACGTTTACTAAATAATGACACCCATCTTCCCGAAGATTTATCAATTTCAGTTTGAAGTTTGACACTGCAGAGATCGTGCTCATCAATTCAAAGTGGATCGAATAGGAAATATTCTTAATGGTTTTTGGTTTGGTTTGGTTTGGTTTTGTTAATTAATTTCGCACTAGAGCTGCACAGTGGGCTAATGGCGACGGTTCGGGGTCAATCTCGAAGGAAAGACCCGGGAACACATACACATTCACACAAACAATCATACATGCACCTCGTTATTTTAGAACCATGGTCAGATGACGAGGAAACACCTGAACTGGCACCCAACGCCTTCAATAGACGTCGGGACTTTGGACCCCGATCAGATTTATCGTGCACCAGTCCCGTATACACACAGTTAATTTTTGCGGATGTTCTGGACGACTTTTCTAGTATTTTTGTAGCGAAGCTGGCAACCCTCCGATCGCAAGATCACTACTTTTTTACTTTTCTATGTCAAGCCCATTTCACGGATTCGAACCACCCATCCTCTGATTAGTAGCTGAACGCCTTACCAACTGAGCAACTTGGGCTCGGATCGAATTGGAAATATTCTTAATGGAATGAGATCACTTGCTATTAGGTTTGGCTGGTTGGTTTGGTTAATTAACGTTACACTAGAGATGCACAGTGAGCCCCAGTTTCTCAGTGGATAAAGGCGTTCAGCTACTAATCAGAGGTTGTTGGTGGTTCGAATCCGTGCGATGGACTTGACAAAGAAAAGTAAAAAAGTAGTGGTCTTACGATCGGAGGGTTGCCAGCTTCGCTACAAGAATACTAAAAAGTCGTCCAGAACATCCAACAAATTAAACTGGCGTGTAAAAGGGACTGGTGCACGATAAATCTGATCGGGGTACAATATCCTGACGCCTATTGAGGTATCGTCGGGTGCCAGCTCAGGTGTTGTCCTCGTCATCTGACCATGGTTCAAAAATACGAGGCAACGTTCCCGGGTCTTTCCTCCGAGATAGGCCCCGAACCGTCGCCAATAGCTCACTCTGCAGCTCTAGTGCAACGTAAATTACACAAACCAAACTAAAAGAGATGCACAGTGGGTTATTGGCGACGGTTCGGGGCTTATCTCAAAGAAAATGCCTCGTATTTTTTAACCATGGTCAAATAACGAGGACAACACCTGAGCTAGCACCCACGCATTCAATAGGCGTCAAGGTTTGGTTTGGTTTGGTTTGGTTTTGGTTTTGTTAATTAACGTCGCACTAGAGCTACACACTATGCTATTGGCGACGGTTCGGGGTCAATCTTGAAGGAAAGACCCGGGAACATATACACATGCACACACACATTCATACATGCACCTCGTTATTTTAGAACCATGGTCAGATGACGAGGAAACACCTGAACTGTCACCCAACGCCTTCAATAGACGTCGGGACTTTGGACCCCGATCAGATGTATCGTGTACCAGTCCCGTATACACGCCAGTATAATTTGTTGGATATTCTGGACGACTTTCTAGTATTTTTGTAGCGAAGCTGCAACCCTCCGATCGCAAGATCACTATTTTTTACTTTTCTATGTCAAGTCCTTTTCACGGATTCGAACCACCAATCCTCTGAATAGTAGCTGAACGCCTTACCAACTGAGCAACTGGGGCTCTGGTTAGTAATGAGAGAATTGCTAGTTGCTAGTTTGAACCCGTGGATGGACTTGACAAAGAACAGTAAAATGCAGGGATTTTGAAATCGGAGGGTTCTCAGCTTTGCTACAAAAATACTATAAAGTCGTTCAGAACATCTAACAAATTATTCTGCCGTGTATACGGGACTGGTGTACGATAAATCTGATCGGGGTCCAATGTGCTGACGCATATTGAAGATACGTCGGGTGCCAGCTCATGTCTTGTCCTCGTCATCTGACCATGGTTTAAAAATTCGACACATTGTTCCTGAGTCTTTCCTACAAGGTAGATCACGAACCGCCGCCAATAGCCCACTAGTCAGCTCTAGTGCGACGTTATTTAAACAAACCAAACTTACTGGAATAACTACACTTGATATTGGTTGGTTGGTTGGATTGATTAATTATCGTCTCACTAGAGCTGCACAGTGGGCTATTGGCGACGGTCCAACTTTTGACACTGTCTTAAACATTATTTAACATCACCGCTCGCCTTTAGAAATCAGTATATCTGCAGATTCACCAGGGGATATGCAGATTCACTAATGAATCTGCGGAATTAAACAATTTTCCGCATTTACAGTGATCGGCCAGTGTAATTGCAGATTCACTAGTGAATCTGCAGATACACTGGTTTTCGCACTGTCACTGTAACATATACATTTACATTTAATTACCATTGTATAGTCAGTATAGGTTCTTTATTCATATATCCAAGACCGTTTTATTCATTCTCCCTTTTATTCTAGAAATAGCCTACATTTATTTTCTTTGCTCTCGCACCTGCTTAGAATAATTCAATTGTTTTCCTTTACAAAGGCCCTTGTTGTATCTAATACCAGAGCTCTTTGAGCTTATGCCTCGATCGTAATACGGAGAGAGCAGCATAATCATAACTGGTTTACTCTTAGTTGTTGTTACAGCATATACTTTTACTTTCTATTAGATATTATTTGTATGGGTATTGTTAGTGTATACCAATGCTAAATAAACGTAATTATTATCAGTCATTGCATTTAGTTAGGTTATAATTAATGTTTTTGTTTAGTTGAACACTCGTAGAAATAGAACTCATTTTTGAGCATTGTAAGATCGTCATGGCTATTTTCGTCAATTTTGACTATAATTTGTTCATTAAATCACACGGTTTTTGACGAAACAAGAATCTTCAAATTTTTAACAAAAGTTTCAAATTACGTATTGGTTATAAAAGTTGCCCAATTTCCAATCGTCTCTTGTCTACTTTGGAGAACAAGACCATCACAAGTTTAAATCATATTTCTTTCGTTGTAAATTTTATTTATGCACTTGAAATTAAGCAAAGTGTGTTGTTTAATGGGCAAAATATCATAATTTGCTTAATTCCAGGTGTGGAAATAAAATGTAATACGAAAAAATGTTATTTAAAAATGCGATTGGATTGTTCCCCAAAGCGAACAAGATATATTTTAGAATTGGATAACTCGTATTAGCTGGTTTGGTTATACAGACAACTCTCGTTATCTCGAAGGGAAGTATATAAAAATTCGAGATATCAAAAATTCGAGTTATCGAAAATCCTATAAAAAAGCTGTTTTGGTAAAAATAAATTATAATATACTTACACGACTTTATTTAGCATATCTATCCAAAATAATTTGTTGGTTAGTATTTCTATTTTTTTCGAAATCAATTATAATTTCCAAATGCACGATTGCTTGAAATGTATCCGATGTTTTCATTTCCGGCCTCGATTCAATGAATGCACGCATAGTTTATATCAAAGATAGATCCTCTTACAAAGTTATCTTTGGAGGAGGTTAGCATTCTTAATTATTCTTCTTCTTCTGAGAGCTAAACAAAAATGAGAAGGGGTCGAGTGTCGTCTTCATATTTTAAGTGAGTTGCTTTCTGGACGGTCGGTAATTTTCCAAGAAAGTGACTCGCACTTTACCGAAAACGCCAGCTGGCTTGAGGGACGATAAATCATTAATCTTCCTTGTTGGACTGACTCTGTGTTAAAGAGGAGGGGATACAGCTTAGGGACTCCAGTCTGGCGACATTCAAACAAAAGAGTGAGGCACAGGTAGGAATCCATTGTACATATCCCCTTTCAATAACGCAGAATAAGAAAGAGAACTGATAATGAAGAACGTGACAATTACATAATGCTAAAGGTTCTTCAAAATCCGTAGTTTTGGAGGAAAACAAAATTTTTAGTTGTAACTTCGAGTTATCAAAAATAACGACGAAAAACTTCGAATTAGAGAGATTAAATTACATTAAATAAGTACAGTAAAATGGGGCAACTTTGTGCCACTTTTTGAGTTTTTTTCAGAATATATCTATCATTTATGCACCAATTGCTTTGAAATTTTTACACAACATACCTACACATCTCGGTTATCCAATGATATGTGGAAAAAAAATGTTTTCTTTATAGAAAGGGAGGGGGAATTTTTTTCGTGTGGCACAAAGTTGTACCCGGTTGGGTACAACTTTGTGCCACTCTCTTTTCTGCCTCTAAAACACATTGAAACTTAATGTGGCACAATCTTGACCATACTTTTTTTCATACTCAGCTCATCTACTGTGCTATGAGCAGGGAAATAAATTTTTTTCTCATCATTTTACTGTTTTTTTTCGTATTTTTATCAATTTGGAAGTGTGCGAAATGGAAGAAGACGAGTTTTTTTTAAAACTTTTAATGATAAACTGTTTCATAATATTACATTACAAAAAATAATTTTAAATTAAATTAGTGGAGTGTAGAGGCAGCGCTATGAACTTAACATCATTTTCCTGACACAAACGCCGGACATGAGAACTAAGATGTGAACTGAGATTGTCTCCTATAAGTACCACTTTGTTTCCAGCGCACTAGTAACATGGTATATTCAAACCAATCTTCCTGATTTCTTCAGACCTTTAGATGGGGATGATTCAGCATCCTTTCTCTTCTTCAGCATAAATGCAAGTGAATTTCGATGAATTCCATATCTCTCTTGGGCCTTACGGATGGAAATCCTCTTCTCAGTAATTTCCCCTAACACCTTTTCAAGGTATTCATTACTGTAAGCCCGATAAGGGCGACCTCCGACCTTCTTTCTGTCACCACGGACCATTATCTGCAAAAAAGTATTGAATAAAAAGCGGATTAAAGCTCAAAAAATAAGAAATTAAGTGGCACAAAGTTGTACCCCAAAATTGTCATTTTTGATAACATGTGAGCTTATGGCGAAACTAACAAAAATTTTGAATTGCTTAATACAGCAAATTGTAGATAATAATATAGTGATTAATGTATAAACTTACCAAATCTCCAGGGGAACAACTAATATGAGGTCCAGATGAGACTCTCCTGGTATCTTAAAAACCTTCAAACACTGTGATCACAAACAATATTTTCTTGAAACCACAACTGGGGCTCTAGCATCATCTCGAGATGTTACGACTTTCCTTTGGAATCGAAAGGTCACGTGATATTTCCTTTGATATGCCGACAGAAAGAGTTGAGATTCCAAAGTGATTTCGAAGGTAAAATATTTTCGCGCGCTTTTCTTATCGCAATCTCAATAAAAGACTTTTCCTGATAGGCCAAGTGTTTGATGACGACCAGAAATTTCGTCACTTTCTTTCAGTGCGCATGATCAAAACGATCTCTCGGTTGGGATAGATCCCACGATACAATGAGTTGGTGAGATCGTTTCCAACAGATCTCCTACTTGGTGGGATCGTTTCCAAGAGACTTCCATCGAGATTTCAAGTTAAAAGCTATTTTTTGTAGTTTTCATTATTCTGTTTATTTTTAGATGATTTAATCTGCAGATGATAAAATAAACATCCGTCATTATAAATACGTTACTCTTGTATATAACAAAACAATATAAACCAGCATTCAACATATTAAATAAATTTAACTTGGTGTAATCGTTTTTCAACTTGGTCATGTAGCTCGGCGTTGCCGATGATCTAAGTTTAAAAAATATATATATTTTATTTTGTGACGTAAAATGCCTCTTTTTATGCATTGAGAAGAAATACATTTAAATCTGGAAGAAATAACATAGTCTTCTTTGTATCGAAATAACTGATCATCATCTGACCATGGTTCAAAAATACGAAGCAGAGGCTCTGAACCGTCGCCAATAGCGCATAATATAGCTCTAGAGCGACGTTACCTAACCAAACCAACCAAATCTCTGTAACAGCCCGCTCCGTAGTGTTCGAATGGTAAGGTTGGTTGGGTTTGTTAATTAACGTCGCACTAGAGCTGCACAGTGGGCTATTGGCTAGTCAATCTCAAAGGAAAGACCCGGGAACACATTCACACACATATTGATACATGCACCTCGTTATTTTTAGAACCATGGTCAGATGACGAGGAAACACCTGAACCCAACGCCTTCAATAGACGTCGGGACTTTGGACCCCGATCAGATGTATCGTGCACCAGTCCCGTATACACGCCGTTCATTTTTGCGGATGTTCTGGACGACTTTTCTAGTATATTGTATCAAAGCTGGCAACCCTCCGATCACAAGATCACTACTTTTTACTTTTCTTTGTCAAGTCCATCGCTAAGGTTCGAACCAGGAAAGTTCGTATTCCCAGCTGACGCCTTTAACCGCTAGGCCACGGAGGCCTATAAAACCGAAGGAAAGACCCAGGAAAACTGAAAAAAAAAATTGACTTGGGTAACCATACAAAACTGTCTGGCAGAAGACATTCCTTAGTTTATTAATATCTAAATATATAGACGATAAATACCAATTTTTTTTTTATAGATATTTATAAAAAACTATAATTGCATTACATATTTATAAAAAACTATATTTTACTATCTAATGTGTAATGTATTTTTTTCACTTGTAAATTATAAATAAATATTTTTATTCAGTAGAACTGCCACTGCACATCCTCGTCATCTGACCATGGTTCAAAAATACGAGGCATCGCTCTCGGTTTTTTTTTCCTTCGAGATAGGCCCGGAACCGTCCCCAATAGCCCACTGTGCAGCTCTAGTGCGACGTTAATTAACCAAAACCACTCCACATCTATCATCTGACCATAGTTCAGAAATACGTGGCAGTTCCCGGGTCTTTACGTTGAGATACACCTAGAACAGTCCCCAATAGCCCAATGTGCAGCTGTAATGCGACATAAATCCAACCAATTGATCAAAACTACTAGAAAACGGTTCCATAATACTACCAACCAACCACGAACCGCGTAAGATCTCACTCTTGGGATTGATATAGTCAAACGTCACTTCCTGTGAGATCGATTCCAACGTGGAACGATCCCACCGAGATGATGCTAGGGCCCCTGATAACTGACCAGATTATTACATGCTCGTTTAGATTCAACATCATCATAGCTAACTACAGGACTTTTTTCCAAACCTCTAGTTGCATTTATATTACCGCTAGAACGCATTGAAGTCTGGAAATCGTCTGTGGCACAAAGTTGCCCCATTTTACGGTAATGAAGGTGCAGGGAAATCGATTTTTTTCGAGATATCGAAAAATTCGAGCTATCGAAGTTCGAGCTATCGAGAGTCTACTGTATTCGGGTTGTTACACGTATATTGCCGCAATCCAGAACTAGCTATTCTGGAATCGGACCAAGACATGAATGGTCGAGCCGTGCCGTCGATTATTATTGGAAATTATTCTAATTTTTTGACGAAATAAATTAAATGAAAAAAAAACGATGAAATAAATTTCATTAGTTTTGGCGAGATATTTAATCGGAACATTTCGCAGACTACTGTTTCCTCAAGAAACACGAAATTTTCTATAAAATTGAGCATCCATTTCTAACAGTGAAGGCTATTTATGGTTGGTGAATTACCATATAGACAGATACCGCTTAACCCTTTGCACTCCGCTGTTGCCTCTCAGGCGCCAACACAACGACCAGTTATTTGGTTCCCTGTTCTTTAAAATAAACGAGAACATGATTTTGCGTAAAAAAAAAACATGATCTTTTTTCAACTTGTCTTGCAGATCCAAAATAGATTATGCTTTTGTTTTCCTCTATGAGCAAAGATTGACCCCGAACCGTCGCCAATAGCCAACTGTGCAGCTCTAGTGCGACGTTAATTTTAAAACCAACCAACCTATGAGCAAAAAACAATTATGGAGAAAATAACATAAAGAGGAATAACTAATCCGTAAAAAGAACGCAAAACGCAAAATGTTCTTGGAGGGCAAAGGGTTAACATGGATCGCGAACAACCAAGGATAGTGGAGACTATAGATAAAAGGTGTGCTGGTTCTCGCGCTTTCTGAAGGAGGGCGGGGAAAAGTATCTTTTTGACGTCATAGTGACGCCTTCTTCCGCCTTCAACTGTGTGGGCGTGTCTAATGCTCTCGTTTGTACAGTCGTTTAAGGGGTAATTGTCGCTATTGACAAAGAGTACTTAATTTAAAAAGAATTCTTGTTTTTAACTAATCATGAATTTATTTAAAAGAAAACAGTTAAAATTGGCTTCAAAAATCAATTTGAATTGATTTGCAGAGTTGTTTCGTTAATAAAATATTTCGAAATCGATTTGAACCAATGGTTCTTGACGTGCTGCCATTTATTCGTTTTTTTTGTGAACTATTTAAAAGTGATAATCGTTAATTTTATTTAGAATTCGCTAAATTTTAAGAGTTTAAATTATATTTTAAGGATTGTATTTAGTATGTAAAAATTGCAAAAGATTTGTTTAATAAATTAAGCGTATTAAAATAATATTAGCTGCAACGGGAGCATGTCCATGAATTTTGAAAGAGTAAAATTTGGGTCGGAACCATCATGTCAATGCATTTGTATTGGACATATTAAATGGGTTACAATTTCAATCAAGTAAAATACGGGGACATAACAAAACAAGGACGGATTAGCAGTAAAGCTACCTGAACACAATTATTTACAGATATTTACATTATTTTGCTAATTAAAAATTAAATCACCAGTTGTTACCCAACCAGGAATCGAACCTAAGTAGCAATGCTTGAAACACACAGCCAATGAGAATGATCAAAAACTCATAGTAAGGCGGAGCTAAAATGACGTCAAAAAGATACTTTCCTTGCCCCTTTCAAAAAGCGAAACACGAGCACACCTTATATATATATGGACTTCACTATCTTTGGCGAACAACGTACTCCAAGAACATCTTTATTTGCGTTTTTTCTACGGAACAGTTATTCCTTTTTCTATTCTTTTCTCCAGAATTTGTAGTTCTTATAGAGAGAAAAAGGGGTACCTTGTTTTAGATCTGCAAAAAGATAAGTTGAAAAGAAGATCAATGTTTTTTAATAACAAAATAATTTCGTACACATAAAAAAATTTAGTATTTTATATAAGTAGTCACTATGAATATGAAATATGCCTTTAAAAGTAATTTTCTGAAATTTAAAAAAAAATAGTATTTTTTTGTTCATATATCTAATACTTTTAAACTTTATATAATATTTAAATATTATATAATACACGAAACAATCTTACACTCCATTTGAAAAATAAACGTTCCTCAATCTTGCGAATTCTTTTTTATTGATTCCCTATTTCAACTCTCAAAATCCTTTCGAGTAAGAATTTAATACCTTCTCAGCAGACACCAAAATATTGTTTTAACACTGAGAAAAAGAACAAATTCGCGCGAGAAAAAGAAACCAAACACTTAAGTCAACAATCTCCTAAAAGTATGCAGTACCCAAGATCCAATCCTTTTGATCTGTAAAGATTATAGACAAACAATGCGCTGCAACGATATTTGGATGCGAAAGAATATCTGATTAAAATTTATATATAGATAAGTATTTATTTAACACGAGAAAAATTAAACTATAGTCGGGTGGAAACATGAGCCTAAAGTGAAGACTATGATCTGTAAAAGGTTCAATTGCTTTAGGTTCAATTTAGGTTGTCCCCCGAGTATTGACGAAATTATGAAATATTACAGTTTTGTAAAGTGTTGAAATATAGCATGAATTTTCATTATCTGTTTGTAAATATTGAGAAATGAAAGTATTCTCTTTCATTTAAATTGTGTGGATAAACTGTTATTCTTTTTCAAGTCCAAGGTTTGTGTCAAGTTTATGTTTTGATGAATAAAATGTGCAGTATTTTTCGAAAGTTGAATTATTTAGTGTCTATAAAAACTATTTTAAAAACATCTAATTTGAGTTTTGTTTCAAAGCAATACATGATTTATTGAAAACTACAAACTTGAAGAGGTAACTCTAGAATATAAATTGAATAAACAGCTTCTTAATTTTTAGATATTCTAATGAAGGCAAATGGATTATGCAAATGTTCGATATTTTTTACATATTTATGTCTGTTAGAAGAAAAAAAACCTTGATAATTGCTTATTCAATTACTTATCCGAGTACCGAGAATATAATTGAACTAAATGGGGGAAAAATTTTGGAAGGAAAGGAGGTTGCAGAGATCTACTTTTTTAAAAATTGTATTAAAAAGTATTATTATTTAGCGTTATTTTTCTAATATCTCTCATAAAAATAATGATTCACAATGTGAAGGAAACAATAGTAGTTGGAATTCAGTATTTCCAAGGATCCCAAGCAATGCTATTCTGGTAATTACAATTACTAAGACAAACTTTATGTAGTTAACACAAACTAAAGGAATTAATGAATGATATTCAAAATAATATACACTGTGTCTTTGAACTTAAATCCATTTATTATAAAGTAAAGGTTTTTTTTGTAGTCTACAACATTTTAAAAATTAAAAATATAATTAGTTTGAGAGAAGAAATAATTAGAATCTCAGCTGGCACATACAGGGTGGTCATAAAAGTTGAGAAATGGTAATTGTTTGACTATTTAACTACACATAATAAACCATTATTTTGTTATAATCTAACTATTTTGTTGATTCTATAGTTAAGCAACTTGTTTAAAATACAAGCAAAGTAATTTGGTTAAAAATAATGTATTGTTATGCCAATACTGGTAAATGTGATACAGACAAATATCTCAACAATGTGTGACCACCTTGTATATAAATGTACATTTTACTTAGTATAATTTTATTTTTAATCACGATTAACTCAAAAGGAAATATTTACTAATCAAATTGTTTTTTCTCCAAAAATAAAATGTATTAATGCTTCATACTTAAGCTCGTTTAAATTAAAGATAATATTCTGTCTGTAGAGATCACGGGCCACCGAGTCGTAAATTAGAAAAGCGCGGTCCACTACCTTATATTAAGAATATATACGATTCACAGATAGTAAAATAAATTCATTTCTTGTAGAACAATTTATTTTGAAAATGAATCATTGATTAAAAATTCTACCTTATATAATAAAGTTATTTTATTTACTAAAATACCATTTTAAGTGATAGAAATTTTACGCCATTTATTACATTAATAACCTTTAATATTTTAGTAAATTGTCTGACACTAATTTCACTAGCCTTGAATACAAATTGTACATGTATAAAAGACGAGATAAGTTAAAGTAAGATCCATTTATATATTTAAAACATGTACTTTAAACCGTAAAATAAATTAACAGACATTTTTGTTAGCTAATTATTGATAACCTGGTTAAACAAAATAACAATCAAACACAATAATAAGTATACTAGTGAGAGAGTAAAAGTGGTCCGTGAGAAGATGATAAAAGTGGTCCGTGAGAAGTGGGTAAAAGGTGTCCGTGAGAAATGGATAAAAGTGGTCCGTGAGAAAAGGGTAAAATGGTCCGTGAGAAATGGATAAAAGTGGTCCGTGAGAAGAGAGTTAAAGTAATCCGGTAGAAGACGGTAAAAGTGGTCCGTGAGAAGAGAATAAAAGTGGTCCGTGAGAAGATGGTAAAAGTGGTCCGTGAGAAGATGGTAAAGTGGTCCGTGAGAAGATGGTAAAGTGGTCCGTGAGAAGATGGTAAAGTGGTCCGTGAGAAGATGACAAAAGTGGTGCGTGAAAAGAGGGTAAAACTGGTCCGGGAGAAGAGGGCAGAAGTGGTCCGTAGACGATGGTAAAAGTGGTCTGTACTGGTTGGGAACGACTGCTTTAAAGAAAAATAAGTCTTATATCGAACATAACCTTTGTAATCGACTTACTCACGCTCCCCAATGTTCTGGTAAGAATTTAATCCAGTACCCACCCCAAAACATTTCCCCATCAGACGCCAAAAACATTCTATCGACACGAGAAAACGAACAGGAGGATCGAAGAAGAAGAAGCGGAAAGAATAAGTCAACAACCTCTTTTGCAATAAGGAGCACTCAGGATCCAATCCACGTTATCTCCTTCAGAGGTTTAAGACAAACAGCGGGACGCGACAATCTTTCCATGCGGAGCAACGGACGACTCCAAATTGAAGTAAGGACATTACAGAAAATAAGTTTGTTGGAGTCATTATTAAATTACCAGGTCGTCCCCATGTTGGGGAGGAGGAGTGGATGATTTGCCCAGAATAGAAAGTCTTAAATGCGAAGAAACATTAAAAAGAATGTTTTAAAATCGATTTTTGTTTTTTTAATTTTGTATTACAATGAAATCGACTACAATGGAACTAAGAGGGTCTAAAAATTGTCCGTTTCAATGAAAGTCTGATTTATAAAAAATATTCTAACACTAGTACAATGCAACAGAGGGAACTATGTGAATAAAGTACAATAGTTAGCTGTAAAAAAATATATACTATAACGAATTAAAAACTGCCGTTCACTTAGGTTGAATTAAAAAAGATGCATACGTTTTCACTGTGTTAATCTTTAGAGCAAGAAGGGCCCTGGTTTGTATTGATTTCAGATTCAGTAGATTAAAAAATGAATTTATTTTCTGCTGCGGTCTCATTTGCTGTTTATTTTTTCAGTTAACGCGTTCAACCATCACGGTTTTCAGTTGACTATATTTACAATATCAATATTTTAAAAAATACAAACAATTATGGAATATTGTGTAAAATAATATTCTTTTATATAAATCTAAATAATATACGTAAAATAGTTGATACAAAACGTCGAAAATAAAAACAAAAAGTTTAAGTGCTAACGTGTACCCTAAAATAATCAAAAATGGTAAATATTAACGCGTTGGCGCCGCTCAGGCGACAACATAACAACTTGTTCTATTGGTTCCCTGTTCTTTAAAATAAACGAGAACAGCATGATCTTGTGTTTAAAACACATCGATATTTTTTTCACCTCGTCCTTTTACAGATCCAAAACAGATTAGGTTTCTTTAATTTATAAGCATAACAAATTCTAGGGAAAAGAACATAAGGATGAATAACTGTTCCGTAGAAGGAACGGAAAACGCAAAGAGTTCTTGGAGTGCAAAGCGTTAATGTTGCCTCTCGGACGAAAAAAAATAACGATTTATTCTCTTGTTCCATGATCATCAAAATGAACGTTAACAGTATTTTATAAGTTAAAAAAAAAAAGATATTTTTAATGAAATGTTCTTTTACTAACTCCAAAACAAATTATTTTTGTCACTTATTGCAGCACCAAATATTTTGTCGAAAATAAAATAACAGTTTCTATAAAAGAACAGAACAGTTTTACAGGAGTAACAGTTTCTATAAAAGAACGCTAATACCATAAATGTTTTCGAGCACAAAGAGGAATAGAAGAAAAAGAACGCTCGAATAATTTACGAGGGGACTGAGAACATAAACTTGATCAGTGTTTAATTGAAATTTGCAGTGTGTATGTTTCTAGAACGAATTCTCTTTCTAGAACGAATCCCCTAAATAGAGAGGAGGAATTCGAAGAGATTGATAATGTTTGAGTTCGTAATTGCAGTTGGAAAGATTCTTCGAATTCGTGTTTGTGAATTATTTAGGTGATATAGATAAACTGAAAGGATATTTTGGGAGGATTTTCTTTCGGTGCATGGTTAACTTGAAATTATTTAGATGTAGTTGATTGGCTGAGCGTTAGCGAGTTCTATGTTTTAATTCGACCTTTCAGCATTTCGTCTGTAAATTTGTTTGTTACGCATTTGTAACCAAACGAGTTGTTCGATTTTCTTGAAATTTGAAACGAATGTTGCTTGAAGTCATTGAATTCGAAGTGTTTGTTTAAAAATTATTTTTGGTCGTTCGCGAGGTCTGCTGTTTTCAGTTTGATTTGGTTTGGTTAATTAACATCGCACTAGAGTTGCACAGTGTGCTATTGGCGACGGTTCAGGGACTATCTCGAAAGAAAAACCCGGGAACACATACACATTCACACACACATTCATACATGCACCTCGTTATTTTAGAACCATCGTCAGATGACGAAGAAACACCTGAACTGGCACCCAACACTTTCAATAGACGTCGGGACTTTGGACCCCGATCAGATTGATCGTGCACCAGTCCCGTATACACGCCGTTAATTTTGGCGGATGTTCCTGACGACGTTCCTAGTATTTTGTAGCGAATCTGGCAACCCTCCGATCACAAGATCACTACTTTTTTTACTTTCTTTGTCAAGTCCATCGCCTAGGATCGAACCAGGAATCCTCGGATTCCCAGCTGACGCCTTTAACCGCTCGGCCATGGAGGCCTCCTGCTGTTCTTAGAACTATCAGTAGTCTATATTCGCAGTCATAGACTAGAAGATATTTTTTATTTTCTCATGCCTAACTGTATTTCACTTAAACTATCAGTAGAGAACCTTGTGTAAAACTTCTTTCACTTTAACAGTGGTGCCAAATTGTTTACTGTAAATGTAATAACACTTTTGCAGTTTCTTCTAATGACTTGTTTATGGTAATGAACTGTATGTAATGTATGATATGTTTATAAAGTACGGCTATTTTACTGTCATAAACAGTTTAGACGTTTCTTTAGCTTTCAACTAAAATAAAAGACATCTCCAGGAATAATTTAATTTGAAAGACAATAAATTTTTTTATGGCTGAATTTTTGGTGTTATGTAGGTTTGGAATACATATTTACATTTAAATAAATAAAAAACACAAAAATTACACTACTTGGTGTTCTATATCCTAATTTTTTTTAATTTTTTTTGCAAAATATTTTACTAATATCTGCATTATTAAATGTATGATAACTAATGAAATGGTAAATTCTATTGTTAAATAAGTGTCCTCAATTTTATCTAATATGTTTCGAATATAAGTGCGCAAGTTTAGTGCGTATTTAAGAATGACACCTCTCAGTCCATAAACTTGAAATTTAGTAGTTTCTATAATAATTATTTGGTTTTACGTGTTTAATGGGATCTATTTTAATTTAACCTCTAAAATATAATAAAAGCGGCACCATCTGTTTACTTCTAACAATTAATGGAATTAACTTACAATTATCAGGGTTTTTTTCCTAAAAGACATTAAATGACATTCTATCTCTAATATTTTCGAAGTATTAATAAAATTTTTGCATCACTATTAAAAATATGCATTTTTGAGCTAAGGGTGGTCATAAATACGAAATTTTTTTAAAAGTTATAATTTTTTATTAGGCGGGTACGATATACTACAAGTATACCGTATACTACAACTATACCGTACACTACAACTATACCGTACACTACAAGTATATCGTACACTTCAATTATACCGTACACAACAAGTATGATCAATTTTTCAGAATACCGTCAATCAATTTACTGTAAAATTTATTATAGTAGTATATTGAAAGATGATTACAGTAAATTTAAAAAAAAGACTTTTCTGACTAGTTTATAGTTGAAGAAACCGAGATGTATGTTTCTTGCTACCTGTACTTTTTTTGCAGCAATTCTAGGGAGATAAAACAATCTTCATCTGGTTATTCTCATATTATTATTACTTAAAAAAGATTGTTCGCTAACATAAATAATTTGTATCGTAACATTAAATTTTCCAAAATAAAATTTTCTGTTTTTAAAATTAAAATATATATATATATATTATTTAAAAAATACATTTCGGTATATTTTGGGGGAAATAGTTTTAAAAGAAGAATAAGAAGAAAAGAAGAATAAGAAGAAAAATAAGTATTTATATAGTGTTATTTTTAATATCGATAAATCCCGATATCATGTTGGGGTCCGTAGGCCTGGGATACCGCCGTCGGCTAACAGTTGGAGGATTGTGAGTTCGAATTCGTCTGAGAGACACTCATAAAAAAAGTTAAAATGTAGTGATCTTGCGATCGAAATTTGTTTTCAAATTTACTACGTCCGTAGCCCCGAGAATCCGCCATCATCGTCTAGAAACTAGGGGGGGGGGGGGAGGATATCCCAGTGGATAAAGGCGTCAGCTGGGAATCGAGGGGTTCCCGGTTTGATCCTGTGCGAGGGACTAAGAAAAGTAAAAAGGTAGTGATATTGTGATCGGAGGGTTGCCAGCTTCGCTACAAAATACTATGAATGTCGTCCAGATCATCCACAACAATTTTCGGCGTGTATACGAGACTGGTGCACGATAAATCTGTTCGGGGTCCAAAGTACTGACGTCTATTGAAGGCGTTTGGTGCCAGTTCAGGTGTTTCCTCGTCATCTGACCATGGTTCAAAAATTCGAGATAGGCCCCGAACCTTCGCCAATAGCTCAATGTGCAGCTCTAGTGCGACGTTAATTAACCAACCAAACCAAAGCCTAGCAACTAGAGGGTTACAAGTTCGAATACCCCTACTTCCACAGAACGAGATTGGTGCACGTTAAATTTGATCCGTGTCCAATGTCCTGACGCTTATTGAGGTTTCGTTGGATGGCAGCTCAGGTGTGTTCCCGTCATCTGACCATGGTTTAAAAGGTTGACCGAAGCATTGTTCCCGGGTCTTTTCTTCGAGTAATATCCCGAAACGCCGACATAACTCACTGTGCACCAAGATCTAGTGCGAGGTTAATTCAACCAACCGGATTCATGGCTTGTACTATTTTTCTATTACTTTTTACAAAAGTAAAAGAAAGCCGCCATCTTTTTTTAAAACATCTACTCTTCCAAATCCAAAACTTACATTTCAAAATAATCTTAATCCTTTCGTCAAACAACAAATTTAAGAACTTATTCCATGTCCAAATTTCCAAAAGTCACTAGAATTTAACTAAAGACGACTTTACTTTTCTAATCCTGTGTACTATTCATATAAAAAAATCCTTCGAATCTCTAAGATCTCTTAACAATAAGATAAATACAGGAATCCAAAAGCCATTTCTTTTCAGTTAAGTGCCCAGGTAAGTTTCATACCAATCCAACTGTTTTTGAAATGCCCTAGAGGAATACAGAGTTTTGTGATAACTTATGTCGTACAGTTCTGCGTGTGTCTTGGGTTTCCTTAAAAATGGCTGTTCTTTTGACTTTGCTTTAGTGT
The DNA here is from genome assembly GCA_963932185.1 of Troglohyphantes excavatus. NCBI lineage: Eukaryota > Metazoa > Arthropoda > Arachnida > Araneae > Linyphiidae > Troglohyphantes > Troglohyphantes excavatus. The sequence goes on along the minus strand of OZ010673.1, from coordinate 58,653,415 downwards.
AAAGCATAGTATACGAAATCGATTTATTTCATATATATCCGACAAGCATTCCTTATGTATGGAGAGAGCCTTCTCAGGGGAATATGGAATTTTTATTGGTAGAAAACAAATTCAATTTTTCGATCAGAAAGAAGCAACTTATTGGTTAGGAAAGGATTACGAAATTCGGAGTTTTTATTTATTGCTTAATGTCTAGTTTGTTGGTCTTCTTTGCTGGACAGAATTTAAAATCTCTTTTGATTTGAAATTCTAGACTAAAAGCTCAGCTAAGGGATTTGTTGATAGAAACGTTCATAAATAAATGCATTGCAATAAACGGAAGGTTAGTCGATTTCTTTGGGAAATAAAACGAGATTATCTGAATCTTAATATTGTATTCATCGTTGTTTTAATGCTAAATATTTAAATTTTAGATAAAATACAATATCCAACTTACTTTTTTTATAATAATAGTACAAATTGAAGATAAGTATAAATGTCAAGAGGATTATAATTTTACAACTATAGTTTTGTTTTTGCATTATTAAAATAGTTTTGGAACTTCCTCTAATTGTATCTTCAAATAAATGATCTCATTTTTATGTGAATAAAAACATGCAGTGTCTAACATTTTAAACGTAATCAAAAACTTGTTAATTGTCAATTAAATGGGAAATTATTTGAATAAATTGTGTTGAAATTATATAACGTAAATATAATAAAGTTAATGTATCTATTTTTGTTTTGGAATGCTTCATAATAATAAATAACGTAAATATAATAAAGTTAATGTATTTATTTTTTGTTTTGAAATGCTTCAAAATAATAAAAAATACGTTTGTTACTAAATAAAATTTTATGTTAAAATATGCCAAAATCCTATCAAAATTACAATAATTATATAGTCTGGATATTAAGTATTTTTTTTTATCTAAAATCCCACAACTCGAAAAACGTTTTCAAACAATTTGTTTATGGGTTCAAATTAAATTATATAAACCTTCACTAATATAGACATTCTTATAATATCGTGGGCTTGGTAGAATAATAAGATATTCGCGGTTGTTTTAAGGTATTAGTTTTTTTTTTGACGGAGTTGTTGAAGACTGTGTTGATATCAAATTCTAACAGTTTTTTATTACTCATTATTGACTTTATTTTTATTTCTGGCAACAACTCACTTTAAAAGTGTGCAGGCACATAAAAAAAAATGAAGAAAATCTGACTTAGTTACTCTTTTCAACAAGCCTACGATATACCAAACATCATTTAACACTGTTAAAAATGTCAGTTCAACGTTGAACCATACGTTGGTTCTCTACAGAAACTTACACCATATTATGGTGCAATCTAGGTTGAATAAAAAATCCTTGATCGAGAATAGCACAGCTTTTACCAAAAAATGGTGAAATCTCTTAAACTGCAACCGAAACCTTTACTGAATCTACAAACCGGGTATTCTCTTCAAGCATGGATCCCTCATAGTAGAGAAATCATAAGGTTATAATCTTGCTAACATCAAAGTGAGGCCAACATGTATGGCCTCAGACACGCGGTTTTCTACGTCATCCATCCATACATTTTTTCTAGTTCATTCATAAAAATATCATGTACTTCATGAAGTAACACATTTACTATTATTTCCTAATCACAAGTCAATCGCGAAGGTTTTTCATTTATAAATTTTGAAAGGAAGTCACGTGTCTGGTGCTATCAGGTCTGAGATGTTTGCATCACGATGATGACGTCATATTCGCTCTACTACAGTCCATTCATGCTCGAAGGGTAGTCCCTTCAAACCTCTTGCATTACGGACCCGGTTGTCCAGTGGTTAAAGGCGTTCAGCTAGTAATCAGAGGATTGCTAGTTCGATCCCGTGCGCTGGACTTGAGAAAAAAAGTAGTGATCTTGCGACCGTAGATTTGCCAGGTTCGCTATAAAAATACCAGAAAATCTTCCAGAACATCCAACAAATTACACGGGCGAAAACTAGAATTATTTTGGTTCAACGTTTCACCATACAACAGTGAAGCGAAAATATAAGTTTTGGTGCAACGTCACACAGTAAAATGGTGAAACTAAGCACATAGTGTTGGTTGCAGCTAAATAAATATCAAATTTTGGTGCAAGATCGTAATCATTTTTAACAGTGTAGTTTTATTAAACTTAAATGCAATCGAAAGTAGTGCAAACAAAATTGCTTCAAAAAACATATTTAACTCATTGGGTACATTTGACGAGTGAGACTTGCGTACTTGGGCGAAGTTACGCAGGACGAGTCTGACTCGTCATCTGAATTTAAGAAGCAGGCGTTGATGTTTGTGGCACCCCCGCCAGTGTTCTCTGATCGCAAACAATGTGTTGTAGGGTCGGTCAAGAATGGAATCAATTGATCAAATTAAATCCGTCCCATGGACATAAAAATCTTCAAATAATTCAGTACTCAAAGGGTTAAAGTAACCTTATAAAAAAAATGTTAATTTATTTCATTGCATAAAAGTAAACCTCCGGTTGTAAACAAATCAGATACAACAGCACACATTTATTTTATAGACGAAAACTTTCTACACCAACGTTAACTTAACTATCCCTTCAATCTAATAACCGCCAAGAAAAATCAAAACTCATACACACCTACATTTAAGAACCCTCCTAGACTCCCGTTTAAAATACCTTATCTTGCTTAAAGGAAAGACGCCCATTCAAATTCCTATGGAAACAGTCATCGGGGGAAAATGCTCAACTTCTTAATGGCACCCAGCCACTATTAGGAATGTTGGTTGGGCTGCATTTCAGCAGAGCCGAACACCAATTTGGTCAAACACTCGCGGAAAGGAATGTGTTTTGGAAGTTAGTAAAAACATAAAAAGCTGCCTTGCGATGTTTTGGAACTCACTTATATTTGATGTTCCTTGCGAAAAGGGTTCTAGATTAGTGTAGAAGTATGATGTGCGAATGTGAAGTAACCATGTTATTTAACACTAAGCCTACCAACATTTCATGTATACCTAATCCTACCGAGGCCGAGCGGTTAAAGGCGTCAGCTAGGAATACAAATGTTCCCGGTTCGACGCCAGATGATGGACTTGACAAAGAATAGTAAAAAGTAGTGATCTTGTGATCGTAGGGTTGCCATCTTCGCTACAAAATACTAGAAAAGTCGTCCAGAACATCCGCAAAAATTAACGGCGTGTATACGGGACTGGTGCACGATACATCTGATCGGGGTCCAAAGTCCCGACGTCTATTGAAGGCGTTGGGTGCCAGTTTAGGTGTTTCCTCGTCATCTGACCATGGTTCTAAATTAACGAGGTGCATGTATGAATGTGGTTGTTAATGTGTTCCCGGGTCTTTCTTTCGAGATAGACCCCGAACGGTGGCCAATAGCCCACTGTGCAGCTCTAGTGCGACGTTTTTTAACCAAACCAACCTAATCCCACTATGAGCGGTAAAATGACTGCTTCAAAAAAAATGTATCTTAATATAGAAAGAGATTTTAACCAATTGGATAGTAACCAAAATATTTTTTTTTTCTATTTAGAAAAGCTTTATTTACATTTAGGCATTTTCAGCACATTTTTTACAAATTACAGTATTTTGTATTGCACATTTTCCGTTGCCGTCAGCGCCGCCTGCCGTGAGTCGATCTGCATCCGTGCCGCCTGGTTGGGCCGACGCGGGCTGTACAGCGTTGCCTGGTTGGCCCGCAGGACGCTTGGTGCCCAGATGGCTGAATTACCACAACGCTGTAGATACAACAATTACATTGTGGACTCGTAAAACAATTGCAGGAGTGCGCTTTCCGAAAAATATAGTCGTAAATAACATAAATTGTTCAAATGATCAAATGACCGCTCGTGGTAGACTAGACATGCTATAAATTTTTTTCGGAAAGTAAACAATAGAAAGTTGTGAATATTGAAAAATGGGTTGTGAATATTATAGGAAAAGTCTCAGTTACATGGCGATACAGTAGCGTTGTATACAAGAAATTCTAAACGAAATTTCAAAAACGGTCATTTGACGCGCGTGGTAGGTTTAGTGTTAAGGGCATATGATTGTTGCAAAAAAATATACATTGACCGCTTAAATTAATTGTATTTTATGTAATACACATTTTGATCAAAATAAATCTTCAAAGTGTGTTTCGTACAGGTTGGTCTTTGAATAAGATTCCAAGATGTTCAAAGACATCTATAGCTAAATAATGAGTGGGGAATTACACTAAATTTCATTTGAAGGACATTCAAAGCATGCAAGAAGATCCCCGTAAAAAAATTTGGTTTAAAAAATCCCCGACAGCCAGTCAATACTACAACTGGATAACGACAAAATTGGAATAAGATAAGCTTGTATGGGGATTTATATATACAGCTGATTTATAGGTATCCAGTTGTAATACTGGTGGAATGACATAACACTGAGATTATATTGGTCAGTGGTTCCCAACCCGGGATCACTGGTGGTGGATAAGGGGATCAGAATTGGTCCGTGGAGTCCTCTTGTGAAATCACCAAAATATTTTGCAAAAAAACAGAAATAATAAGCACTTATTAACAGCAAGGAATAAGATAATCTTATATGGGGATTTATATATACAGCTGATTTATAGGTATCCAGTTGTAATACTGGTGGAATGACATAACACTGAGATTATATTGGTCAGTGGTTCCCAACCCGGGATCACTGGTGGTGGATAAGGGGATCAGAATTGGTCCGTGGAGTCCTCTTGTGAAATCACCAAAATATTTTGCAAAAAAACAGAAATAATAAGCACTTATTAACAGCAAGGAATAAGATAATCTTATATGGGGATTTATATATACAGCTGATTTATAGGTATCCAGTTGTAATACTGGTGGAATGACATAACACTGAGATTATATTGGTCAGTGGTTCCCAACCCGGGATCACTGGTGGTGGATAAGGGGATCAGAATTGGTCCGTGGAGTCCTCTTGTGAAATCACCAAAATATTTTGCAAAAAAACAGAAATAATAAGCACTTATTAACAGCAAGGAATAAGATAATCTTATATGGGGATTTATATATACAGCTGATTTATAGGTATCCAGTTGTAATACTGGTGGAATGACATAACACTGAGATTATATTGGTCAGTGGTTCCCAACCCGGGATCACTGGTGGTGGATAAGGGGATCAGAATTGGTCCGTGGAGTCCTCTTGTGAAATCACCAAAATATTTTGCAAAAAAACAGAAATAATAAGCACTTATTAACAGCAAGGAATAAGATAATCTTATATGGGGATTTATATATACAGCTGATTTATAGGTATCCAGTTGTAATACTGGTGGAATGATATAACACTGAGATTATATTGGTCAGTGGTTCCCAACCCGGGATCACTGGTGGTGGATAAGGGGATCAGAATTGGTCCGTGGAGTCCTCTTGTGAAATCACCAAAATATTTTGCAAAAAAACAGAAATAATAAGCACTTATTAACAGCAAGGAATAAGATAATCTTATATGGGGATTTATATATACAGCTGATTTATAGGTATCCAGTTGTAATACTGGTGGAATGATATAACACTGAGATTATATTGGTCAGTGGTTCCCAACCCGGGATCACTGGTGGTGGATAAGGGGATCAGAATTGGTCCGTGGAGTCCTCTTGTGAAATCACCAAAATATTTTGCAAAAAAACAGAAATAATAAGCACTTATTAACAGCAAGGAATAAGATAATCTTATATGGGGATTTATATATACAGCTGATTTATAGGTATCCAGTTGTAATACTGGTGGAATGACATAACACTGAGATTATATTGGTCAGTGGTTCCCAACCCGGGATCACTGGTGGTGGATAAGGGGATCAGAATTGGTCCGTGGAGTCCTCTTGTGAAATCACCAAAATATTTTGCAAAAAAACAGAAATAATAAGCACTTATTAACAGCAAGGAATAAGATAATCTTATATGGGGATTTATATATACAGCTGATTTATAGGTATCCAGTTGTAATACTGGTGGAATGACATAACACTGAGATTATATTGGTCAGTGGTTCCCAACCCGGGATCACTGGTGGTGGATAAGGGGATCAGAATTGGTCCGTGGAGTCCTCTTGTGAAATCACCAAAATATTTTGCAAAAAAACAGAAATAATAAGCACTTATTAACAGCAAGGAATAAGATAATCTTATATGGGGATTTATATATACAGCTGATTTATAGGTATCCAGTTGTAATACTGGTGGAATGACATAACACTGAGATTATATTGGTCAGTGGTTCCCAACCCGGGATCACTGGTGGTGGATAAGGGATCAGAATTGGTCCGTGGAGTCCTCTTGTGAAATCACCAAAATATTTTGCAAAAAAACAGAAATAATAAGCACTTATTAACAGCAAGGAATAAGATAATCTTATATGGGGATTTATATATACAGCTGATTTATAGGTATCCAGTTGTAATACTGGTGGAATGACATAACACTGAGATTATATTGGTCAGTGGTTCCCAACCCGGGATCACTGGTGGTGGATAAGGGGATCAGAATTGGTCCGTGGAGTCCTCTTGTGAAATCACCAAAATATTTTGCAAAAAAACAGAAATAATAAGCACTTATTAACAGCAAGGAATAAGATAATCTTATATGGGGATTTATATATACAGCTGATTTATAGGTATCCAGTTGTAATACTGGTGGAATGACATAACACTGAGATTATATTGGTCAGTGGTTCCCAACCCGGGGTCCGTGAACCACTGGTGGTGGATAAGGGGGTCTAAAATGGTCCGTGGAGCTCTTGTGAAATCCCCAATATATTTTGCAAAAAATAATCATAATTTTAGTTTAAATTAAAATTTAAAATATGTCCTATATTAAAGAGATATCTTAAGAGGACTATGATGCTAATATACTTAAAAGTATACGAGGGGAAGAGTTCTGAAAATTGCCCAAGACCGACAAACCATTGTTGCACATAGAAGACAAACATTTCCATACGCCATGGTGTTGGCTTGAAACACACAAGCAGAATATTACATTTATTGCATTTAAATTGCTCATTAACAGCTACCATGCTATAAATTAAAGCTGTCTGGCGTGTTTAATATTGAATTATGGGATGTTTCCAATGCCTTCTAGGAAGATTAATGGATTATGTAATAAAATATGTAAAACTGTATCAATTCTGAATATCGGCTTTTATATAGTTACGTTATTTTCTTAGGCTATTTGAATATTATCCTTCATTAATGGTGATAAATTAGGATTATAAACCTCAAATAGAAGCATTAGCTATGATTTATATATAAGGTAATGTAAATTAAAATTTATTAATAGGGGATAATTAAAAAAACACTTTAGATTAGGTATTAAGTGGAATACTTTTGGTTGAAGTAATTTACCTATTAAATAATATTTTTTGATCATTTGGGAAATTATTAAAAAAATCAAGTAACGTAACTGAATTATTTTCATTGTTGCAAAATTATATTCTTAAATACTCTGGAATCGGTTTTGCAGTTTTATAGTTAATTAAATGGAATGTTAGGTAATTTGGTTGATTGAAAATAGATTCTTTCAGAATAAAAGAATAGATTCGGATTTAAAAAGAAAATTCTGAATAATTTTCCGTGATATATTTCGTGCTATCACATGTCATTCGCTTAGTTTATTACGGAGCCGCTATTTATTTTATAAATTAGAGTAATTTATAAAATCAATAGAATGTGTGAAAACGAATGACAAACTTTCCTCCGAGTTTTATTTTCGTAAATTATTGGCAAAAGAATTCTTGTAATATATATTTAATTTTTTGAAAATGTAGATTTAAAATTAACTTGGTAACAGAACTAGTACAAGAGGACATTGCAGTTTGAAATGAACAAAAAATTATAATTTGTGTATTATAAAGAGCAGTGCAACTGCAATACTATTAATTCAATTGGAATAAAATTTCGCATGCATATGCGGAAAACAATTTTTAACAAAATTAAATCGCAATATTTTCTTCATTTGGTATACTTTTTATGAGAAAAATCATTTTATACCTAGGATTTTAGGCTAATAAGTTTGTAGGGTATACTTTTCTGAAACAGTTTTCAATATACAATCATCAAATTGTATTTTTATATAGAATACATTGTAATTAAACAACTAAATCTTATTTTAATTTTGGACTAGAAAAAAAAATTACCCTACTTTTTGAAAATAGATAATTTTTGTTTACTTTTTGACTAATATTTTTATACATGTATTCTAGTAAAACAACTAACCTTTAGGTTTAACTTTTAAATTTTACGCTAAACTAATCGTACGTAAAATTTCGTTTTTACTAGAAATATACTTTTTGGCAAAAGTGTACCAAAAGATAGAAAAAGACGATTTAAAAAAAACCCGTATAATTTATAATCACTGGTAATTCTACATTGTTTTTTTGGTTATCTTGTGCAAATATTTCTTAACTATTTAGAATTAGTGAAGTGTACAAAATATTGACTTTATTTTAAGCAATTTTTTTTTTTAATTTTTAAATAGTGATTGCTTCCAAAAGGGGGAAGAGTCCACTTTTGTTTAAATTTTTATTTCGAATTTTACATAACTTAGTGATTTTTTTCAAAAATTTAGTATCAAACTTCGAGCATGCATCCTCTGCAGTAGAGGAGTCATGACGTCCCTCTCGCTAACATCAAAGTGAAGCCAACATCTATGGCCTCAGACACGCGGTTACTTGCGTTATTCCATTCATAAATTTTCACTGTTACACATTTCTCAATTCATCAGCCAATCGCGAGTATTTTTTAATTCATAATTTTGAAGAGATGGCACGAGATATGGGTCTTCCGCTCTGAGATGTGGGCTTCATGATTATGACGACACATTCTCTCTACTACAGACCATTCATGCTCAAAGGTATCACACGATAGATAATGAAGTTATAAACCCCATACATAAACTTAAAATCCATTTTTTTTAAGGTTTGTAACGACCCTTTCCCCTTAAAGCATTTAAAGTTTAGATACACAACAACTGAAACCAACCGGGGTAAAATCCATCAGTACCACGTTGGTGTTAATAACAGCTAACTGTCGTAACTCTAATGTTAGAGTTATGTCAGTTAACAATAACCATACATTATCTATAGATGTATTTGCATGTACGTATGTTTGCAATCTCAGCTCACTGCTGATCAATTGTCTGCCAGAACTATTATAAGCAAGGTAGTAACACAATCCAGTGTAGCCAAATACTAGCGTAAGATACGTATGCATCAATGAACATTTCGATACAGGCTCCACTCAGCGGATTATATCGTAACTAGGAGGCCCGCGTGAAAATGGCTTAAATAATGACAAAATACAACTGATGGTGCCATTCCGTGTAGAGAAAAACATCGTTTTTCAATCACCGCGCAATAGAATTATATATATATCTAGATGATATTTTAATACTTTTCGGTCATTTTATCAAACGTTATAAATAACTGATATTGAGAAAAAATAAACGTCAAAAAATATTTAAAAAATTATATAAGTATTGGAATTATATATATAAAATAGAATCTCCAAGTCTTTGCAAAAAAAATATATATATATACAATATTTCCAAAAATATACCTTTTATTTTAAACGTTGACGATTCTGAGGTCCATAGAAATGCATGCATCTTCCAAATGGCTTACTGAAACTCAATGCACTCTCAGAATTAATATCTTCATTCTTGAGAATTCTGCGAGTGTCAAGACTACTTCCGTTATATTTGACTATCGTTTCGTTATTGAATTACGTGACTTTTGACGAAACAAGAATCCTCAAATTTTGAGCGAAAGTCTTTTACTCAGATTTTTTTATGGCTCTTTTCTGGGTCATAAGCTCATGTTTGGTTCTTATACTTATATTGTCAGAACTTAAACGAATTTTCTTGGTACAGTGGATAGAGCGTTGGACTCTGAAACGAGAGGTCCGCGGTTCGAGTCGGAACAGTCTATATTGAATTATATTATTAAAATCGTAAACATTTTTGACGATATGCATTTCGTTAAAAAAGCAAACTGACTTACCTCAGTTTGATAAAATATATAATCGGAGCATATACCAGTCATCTGTTTCGACAAATCGGAGAATGTATATTAACAGTGAGGCTAAGCAGAAAATAAATGGAAAATCAACTACACTAAATGTTATTTTGCATTCATAAACTACTTGATGACTTCAAATTAAAAAATATTACAGATATATTAGAGAAATTGATATACTAAAATTATAAGCAGGTAAAAATAAGTTGGGTTTTCTATGTAATAGACGGTTTCGGCTACTTAGTAGAAATACAGCAAAAAAAGTAACTGACGCTAAACTAATACATTGATTTTTATTTTCAGTAAACATTCATGATCTAAATTGTATACTAAACCAGACATAAATTTAAAATTTAATACCTAATTAATATATAAAATCAAATATAATCAGTCAACAAGAAAATAAGCTTTTTAGATCCAAAATCCCAATTCCCTAATTAGAGATCTGCTGTACTTTGATAACATATTATAAAAACATTCTATTATATGCATAAATATTTTAATCTTGAACGATAATTAAATCGCGTGTACTGTAACGTAAAAGTATATATGTCAATTACTTATTTTTAAAGATAATTCTTTATGAATTAATGTTCTTTATATAATACTTACGACTTATTAAATTAAAATAATTAAATTAGAAAAGAAATGAATAATGATAAAATATGCTAAATAGAAAAAAAAAATATTAGAAATGTAATTGTGTGATAATTTTTATTAACTTTTTCATTCAATATTTGACTTTTCTTTAGAATTTCTTAAGCGCGAATATTAAAACATTTAATTAAATCGTACTTAATTTTATTAATAAACTAGAACTTGATATGTTTTAAAAATATTCAAATTAATTTAAATATCTAAAAGTGTGAAAAAAGAAGTAACAGTTAACCATCTTTAATCAATCGATTTCGAAAATATCGATTATTCCTGAGAACTAGCAAAACTTCCTTTCTTCCAAAAATAAACAATTGCATTCTCTAAAATATCGTTTTTTCAACAGAAGCAGTCTTTTGTAATTAAGTATTTTATTGAGAACTTAAAGAGTGATACTTGAAACTCAACTAGTCTAGAAGTCATTGTATCTTTTTTTAAATTTCAGTGGAGAATTATTGATTTTGAAGGATAGTCTATGTATTTTCTGCAATTCATCAGTTCATTATTTCTGCAATATTTGCTTCACTTAACAATCACAACAACTTAGAGATTTTTTTTTTCCTCTGGATAATTAATCATCCATAGAATATAAATCAGTTACTATTATTAAAAGCGTTTAACTTATTTAAAGGGATATCCTTTCGTGTACACTGTATTAAAAAGATACTTAAAAATAAGATAGATTTTTTTTTCTTACTATAAGATAAAGATACTTTTCTTTGAGTACAATTGCATCGTAAATGTGCGATGACGTACTCAAATTTAAGCAATCGTACTTTTTCAAAAATGAGCAGTCTGGTTTAATATTGTTAATCTTAGCTTCTGTTCAAGCCATCTTAACAAACCGACCTGACAAACATAAAATAGTTGTTCAGAAGATGGATGGTTTCCCATGTTATTTGATGCCGATTGATTAAATGGAAACAGAGTTATTACGACTCAGTTATCTTTATTGCCCTTCTTTTTGTTCGCCTTTTAACAAATTTCTTCTGTTTATAACTTTTTCACGTTGCCCTGGAAATACATCGGATAAAGAGCTACGATGCCTACATATTGGATTCGATTATCTGTAAGCCTTGGTTGTAATTGTCGATATTTATTGAAGGTTATTCATGAAGGCAGCCTATGTAGGCTAGCAGCTGCTATTTTTATTCATTTGTACTCACTTTTGAGTACATGTCTTTTTCAAAATTGAAACTTATGTATTCGGAGCCATGATAAGCATCGAATATATTCAAAATTGAGTAACTTTGCTTATTTTTAATACCCATTTTTAACAGTATCACAACTTTTTCCAGAATGTTTTTTTAATCATAAAAATAATCCATGTTGTAATATATATTTTTTAAAAACTAAAGCATTGGGGAAACCTTTGGAAAGCATCACTTCCAGAAATTATTTTTTAAAAAAATATGATGGAAATAAAACTGAAACTATCTGGTAGTGAAAACAAAACTACAAATGTATTTTTCACGATTGTTAGAGGGTTAAAACTTACTCAAACAAGATTTTTTTGTTTCATTTATGATTGTTATATTTTTAAGTTAATAAAATTATAATTTCGTTTGAAAATAAGCTTGAAATGTGTGAAAAGCGTTCTATTCTTTTATAAGCCATTTAAATAAATTAAAAAATATGTAACTAGCCAAGCAATTAATTGCTTCTTTCTGTTTTACGCGTGATGGGAGCGACGTATTACATTAAGTTCATTAAATTAATTGAGTTGAGTGTTTCATATAACAAGAAAAACCAACTGTAAATAATCTGGCATTTTTCTGAAGAAATACTTAGTGAAAAAAACAATGAAATAATTCATAACTATAAATTAAGAAAAAGTAGAATAGAAAAAAACATACATGAAAGATATTAAATAAAGTTATTTAAAAAAGGCATAGTCACTATGGATTTCATATTCAATTATAAAGGATAAAAATTCAACAACTAAAATTTTTTAGAATTTTTTATTTACCAATATTCCATTTATTAAATTTTGCTTCGTCTTTAATAAAAATAATTTTTCTTGAAATATTTTTCAAGTAGCAATAAAAAGAAGTAGAATGTGATACTCAAAAAGAGTAATGAAGCTTTTTAATTCAAATACCAATATATAAACAAAAATATAAATTTATTCAAACGTACAAAAACTAAATCATGGAAAAAGATAGTTAATATAAAACAAATATAGGCTTGCCTTAAACTAAAAGGAAGTAAACAAAAAAAGAATATATTTCAGGTTGGAGTGGAGATTGTTTAGTTTCCAAACGGTTCTCCTTTGTTACCAATATATTAATTGGGACCCCCATTTAACCTTAACCTTAACCGTGTAGTGCAAGAATTTTTCTTTTTTAATTAAATATTTTTTCCAATTTCATTTTGTCCCTGGACCTCTGAAAAAATATACAAAAAATCCTACGTGGTTATTTAATAAAATAATTAGTATAATTGATAAAATAATTTTCAAAAAGTATGAAAATACAGTTAAATACAATCTACATACCTGTGGTATTAGCTAGGATTTTTTGAAGAGCCATATTATACTTATAAGTAACAAAACAATATTCGAAAACTTCGAACTTCACGAACCAGTTTTAGAACAACAGACCTCGAAGGAACTGATTGCCTTAATTACAATAATTTTTTTATAAAGAAAAGGTACCTAGCGGCGGTTATAAGAATTAGGCACATGGTTCCCTACATGACAATACTACAATAGTTAACAGAAAACTCAATACATGCAACTGGGGGTCATTTTAAAGTTGTGTAGTATATATGCTACACTATGCACTAGAGGGTTAATAACTACACTTTATTGGAAATTGGACCATTGAGTAGTATGCTCAATATTACTACTATATTAACCATCATTCAAAATTAAAATATTTTAATTATTTTTTAATTAACTAGGGGGCTCCGCCCCCTGCTCCGCTAACGCTTCGCCAACCCCCGGAGGATTGCTACGCAATCCTCTTTCGTTTGCTTCGCAAACAATACCGGCTTCATACACTGTAGACAATGAAAATGTGTCCTAACAACAATACTTTTTTTAGTTATATAAATTATTACTGGTATTGCCGTCACACAAATTTATTTTTGGGATGTTGAGACAAGAAATTTCCCAACTTAACGATCCGAAATTCCGAACGTGAACGATTCAAAATTCCCAACTTAAGGACGTCGGGTACCAGCTCTAGTGTTGTCCTCGTTATCTGACCATCGTTAAAAATATGAGACATCGTTCCCGGGTCTATTCTTCAAGAAAGGCCTCGAACCAAAGCGTCCTTGATGTTGTAAGTAAATACGTACCAATAACCAATCAAGGGCGCTTTGTTCGAACCAACGCCAGTAGTTCAGTGTGCAGCTCTAGTGCGACGTTTTTTAACCAAACCACACGTAACGATTCGAAATCCCCCCCCCCCCCCCACACACACGTTGCTGCCGTTGTGGTGGGCCTGATAACTGGAAAAGCTCAACTGTAGAACTGCTTCAACGCAATTGTTTCTACTCATTGAAAAGCGAAACATGTGTAAACAAACAGCAGCATAAACGCGCCAATCTTAAATAAGCCTAATTCGCCAACTTTTATTTATATAAAGTAAGATTATTGAGAATTGTAACTAATAATAATTCCCCGTTAAAATATATATTAAGCAACAGAATTTAGATTTACATACATGTTGGCATTTTGCCAACGTTAGCATTTTGCTCCGAAATATCTTTTAATAATAATTATAGTACTTCACATAAATAGTTACATCTAATTTATCTTTTAAGATAGAATTTCAGTATTGATATCATTCAAGAAAGGAAGATTTTACGAATATAACTATATATTTTTAACGGGAAAAAAGTATAGTTTTTAACTACTTAGAGCAGTTTTAATTTATCCCTTAAAATTTTACGCGTAAAATTGACGATTATTTCAGACATTTCGCCAATTATTTAAAAATTTATAACTACAAAACTAAATCGAAATTTCACAAACGCTTTGGATCGTTTGTAGCCAATAGTTTAATCTGTATCCCTAATTTTTTATTTATTTTTTTGTTGAAAATTGAAAGACAAGTATCTAAAAATGTATGAATTGTGTCCGAAATTTTCTAAGATTATGACTTTAACATAAAATAACGTCTAATATACTGATCGTATTGAAAAACAAAAATATTCATCTTATTACCCAAACATTTCTTAATAAACTGGCATAATTTCATAATTTTAGGACATTTACTTTTTGAGATGCAAGCGGAACAAGGAGACAAAAAGTCGCACATTAAAATTTGCTCGAAATATCCGACATTTTTATCCTTCTTCGCTATTTTTTATACCTATCTTAATTGACCATATCTAATTTAATTGTAAAGATAGAAATATAATCTTTATAACATCGGAAAGATGAAGTTTTAACGAACATTAATATATTTTTTTGAATAAGAGAATATGTAATTTTAAATGACTTATAGCAATTTAGAAATCACGTTTCAAAAATGAGGGCGAAAAAACTTCAAAAAGTGGAGCGTGTTCAAAGGTTTAAAAAATTTATAAATCCAAAACTAATTCGAATTTAAAAAAATGCTTACTTAGATTTCCAGTTCAAACCTATTTGTACACTCCCTAAAAAAATTGGATCTTTCCTCTTAATAGTGTTTCAGAAACTCGACGGACAAAATTACTTGTAAGCGAAATTTTATCAACGACGACTTTAATATTAAATAACTTATAAACTAATAACAGTATTGAAACAAAAATATATTCTTCTTATTTATCAAACATTTCTTAACAAATTCACTTAATTTCGTAATTTTAGGACTTTAACATTTTGAGATACGATCTGAATAACATTGAAAGAACTGAAAATTCCCCCTAGGGCCGACTTTTTCCCCCTAGGGCTTACTTTTTTTTAAAATAGAGAGATATCTTAATAAATTTTTAGATTAACGTTATGTTTTGTTTGACTTTTGTAATAATATTACGATAAGTATTTTAGTTCTAAAATTATATATATTAAAAATAACTAGCATATCCGTACGATAATTATCACGTGAACAACATCCTCCCCCTTCCTCTTCTTCCACTTCTCGCTTCGCTCGCTAAAAGGTAGGACACAATAAAAATGTGTCCTAGTAACAATACTTTTTTTTAATTATATTATCAAAAACTCTAAACGTTGAAACTGTAAATTTAAATTATAATTCATCTTGGCATCAATACATTTTTTCGTAATGTAAATCAATATAAAATCATTTAATTTAATTTATTTTAAACTACAAATGAAAACAATAGAACCACTGGCAAGCCATTATTTGTTATTTTATTTCTACCATTATCTATTATTTTCCACGTTATTTCCATACCTTTCCTGCGTTTAAGTTTAATTTTTAACATTATTGATAGTTTGTTTTGACATAATTGACGTTAAGCTTACCATACTCTTGCCTACCAAAATGTGTAAGTAACTAAGTTAAAACGTCATAAAAATGAAAGTTATAGAAATCTAATTTTCAAAATTGCCAACAGATGGCGCCACGTTAATGTTCCGCTCATGTAAAGTTTAGAAAAGCGTTTTTCAAAACTTCTATTTTTAATGTAATAGGGTTTTTATTCTTCCTAATTTAAGAGCTGACATCAACAAAATAATTATTTACTAATGAATTGAAGGAGTTAATCGTCAAAATGGCTTACATAATGGCAAAATAAAAATAGGGGCACAACAGAATTTCGTAAACAAACAATTTGTTGCCACTCAGTGTACAGAAAAACAGCGTTTTTCAATCACCGCGTAAGAGAAATATATATAAAGATAATTGTAACCGCCACATTTCCGTTTCATGTACCGTCCCAGATTTAATGTGCATGTCACCATATTTAATATACCCGTCACAGCGAGTCCTAACACCCTCTACGCTGAACGAGAACTTTGAACTCTCAAAAGAAAACCATTAGTTATATCTTACCATGCTTACGAGAATGTTTGAGGCTTTAAGTTTGCCCCCTCTAAGATTACAATGTCAGTATGTAAAATGTTATGTTTATTTCAAACATTACATAACTTAAAATAGAAAGCTTTGTAATAGTAATGCATTTATAATCTTTATTCTAAAATTAATCAGTTTATTTTGTGATTTAAAAAAATAATTCCGTGAATTAATAGCAAATCATAAACATGTACTTAGAAAACTTCAATATTAAGAAAACCTCAAATTCGAAAAATTAAATCTAAGATTCTATTTCTTTAATGCGTCACTTAAGTTACCCTAATCCCACTAAGAGTCCAGAAACTTTTAAATAAATAAGTCTTCCCTATTTCGATCCCCGATTTATCAGTTAAATTCTTATTTAATTCCCTGGGAACCCCGACTAATCACTCTTCGGGATAGGAGCACTTACAGTGCTAATTACTGCTTAAATCTATTTAAAGGATCATAAATCGTATTTCAATTCCTAATTATTGAAACCTCAAAGTTATTTTTTTTAAGCTGTATGTGAATTTATGGTTTAATTGTTGAACGTTGTAATGTGAGAGAATGTAGTTTATTAAAAAAAATTAACGTTTCATTTGGAATATTTAATTTCATATATATTTATTTTGTATTTAGCTATAATTATAGATTATTATGCTGTCATTATTATTATGATTGATATTATTAAATACTCCAAATTTAATCTTCTAGGCATTTTCGGTGTATCCATGAATCATAAATTTTCAAGGAATGCACATAAGCTTTAAATTCATAAAAGTATTATTTGTTAAAATAATTTTCAAATCTAAAATTTTGTGGTATTTTCTAAAAATTATATTACTATCTATTTTACTATATAATTACCTATATTAGTATCTATATTGCTATCTATTTTACTATATAATTACCTATATTAGTATCTATATTGCTATCTATTTATATTACAATCCATCTATATATATATATAGATTATCTATCTATATTACTATATATTTTATTATCTATATATTTTATTATCTATATATTTTATTATCTATATATTTTATTATCTATATATTTTATTATCTATATATTAATACAGATATCAGATATTAAAATAGATATCACTATCTATATTACTATCTATCTTGTGTATATTATCTATTTATCTTACTTATCTATCTATTTGCCTTAGCTATCTTAGCTGTTTTTCTTATCTATATTCTATATCTTAGAGCTATATTAACTGTATCTTACCTATATTATATATCTATCTTACCAACCTGTCAATTAATCTTACTTATTTTTTTTGTTTTAGCTATCTTACCTATTTATTTTATTTATTTTTTCTAGCTATCTTACCTATTTATCTTACTTATCTTAGAAATTTGTATTAGCTGTATATCTTACCTATCTTATCTAGCTTAGCTATATTAACTATATATCTTACCTATCTAACCTAGTCATCTATCTTACTTACCTATCTATCTTACATATATATAATTATATGTCTTATATATCTGTCTTGTATATAAATCTTATATATCTATCTTATATATCTATCTTATATATCTTATATATCTATCTTATATATCTATCTTATATATCTTATATATCTATCTTATATATCTATCTTATATATCTATCTAACCTATCTATATCTATATATGTAAGTAATGTTATTTTAAATATCATTTTACAGTATAAATAAGCAACATGTATTTATATTAACAAAGTATGTTTAAAGTTGCATATTTGTAATCGAAATAATAAACTTTAAAAGAAATTACTTAAAAAGACGGTGATAATTTGTTAAAATACATCCCTCTGGGGAAAAAAGTATTTTTTATTAGAACATGAAACTAATTAATTTTTTTGCTCCTAATTAATCCTTTAAATAATTCCAATTTTTTGCTGCTTGGTTTAAAAGTAATATGATATGATCAGGATGTTTTCTTATAATTATGAACGAGTGTTAATAGAATTTAGGCGATCAATTATTGTAAAATGTATTAATTAATCATTTTACAGCATAATGATGGAGAATTATTTTAATAACGGTATTTGTTACGTTTAATTATGTATACAAAAATTTATGTTTATTTTGATATACATATTGTTTTTAGAAGTATTTTTTAACCTTTATTCTTTTATTCAAAGTTTTCTCAATTAGATATTCATCTTATATGCTAAACTGTGAAAAATCTTTTATAATGTCCAGCTGCATTAAACTAACAAAAACATAAGCTCGCAAAATGTTCATATATTGCGTATTCTTATATTGTTTTTAATAAAAAATGTATAATACATATTAAAAAATTGCGGGGAACGTCGCGTTGTACAGGGGGAAACATATCTTTCAAACTTGCATTATCTATATCGGAAAGTTCCAATTGCGGCCCATGGAAACCTTTTGTCTGGGCGATAAACAATTGTTTTCTTCTTTGAGAATATGGTAAACCAGGCTTCCTTCGCCCGTAATTGGGCTATATCCATCTATATACCTATATATTTTTTTAAGTTTTAACGGTGAGTTTGAGTGAATATTGCTATTATATATATTAATAGACATACAATCCATATATCAAGACTTTTCTTATTTAATTTGGATATGTTTTCTATGTTTAGATGTTAGACATAATTGATGACCATTTAGGTTCTATTCAAAACGGAACATAATTGAAGGAATTTATCTCAGTCCGCTGTGGATGGTATACCACTGATCTCTAACTGTAACTTCTGGATTCGGCAAGGCATTTTATTGACTTGAATCCAATTGAAGGAATAACAACTATACCCCACTTTCATCGCTATCGCAATATTTCGTATATTTTTCATGTTAAAATAAGTCGACATGTATTGCTTGAGAATTTTTTAAACCCATTTTAAATGCAATCTGCTATTAAAATAGAAAATCATTTGCAAGTCAAAGTCGAAGTGGTTAAAAAGCGAGGGCAAAAACTATTTGTTTGGCAATATAAAAATTAATTTTATAAGAAAATAATTTAATATTTATATAATTTTAATATTTACCACTAAATCACTTTTTTAAAAATGTGAGATACAAGTATGTTACTTTCCACATTGGCATCAACGCGGCCTATAGAGGAAACAAGTTCTGAGCCTTCCAGAAGTTACAGTTAGAGTTCAGTGTGGTAGACCTACAATTCGGTTAACGTAACTGTCTTACTTTATATCTCTTATCTTGGCAAGATAAGAGATATCTGTGTAGGTAATTGGATTTTTGTGTGCAACGCTCATTGCCCAAATAATATATTATTATGTACGATTGGCTATACAAGAGCCATTTGTACACCGAGACTTATATCCAATTCATTTAATAAAACTGTACAGAA
Organism: Troglohyphantes excavatus; assembly: GCA_963932185.1. Lineage (NCBI taxonomy): Eukaryota > Metazoa > Arthropoda > Arachnida > Araneae > Linyphiidae > Troglohyphantes > Troglohyphantes excavatus. The sequence goes on along the minus strand of OZ010673.1, from coordinate 58,633,443 downwards.
AACTTTATGAATTGAATATGAAACCACTTAAACCAATTTATATAATTATTTATTGGATTTTATTAAAATTGCCATTATTCAATTTAAAAATATCAAATTTTGTTAAAACCGAATTGATAGAGCAATACTTCAATTTAAAAATTACAGAGGTTATTGCTAAAAGGATTATATCAATTGCTAAAAACAAAATTATATATTGGTATTAACGTAAATTTGGAATCTAACTCTTCTCACTTTTCTCCTGCACAAACATTGTATGTAAATTTTTAATAAAAATTTTATGGTACAGGTTTTAACAGAAAAATCCCTGATAGGCTTCCTCTAAATTCGCAATCTTCTTTTCGCGTTTTCCGAGAGTTTGCAAAAGTGGCACTTGCCGTTCATATAACGGCACTTGCGTCTATATATCGGCACTTGCGTCTATATATCGGCACTTGCGTCTATATATCGGCACTTGCGTCTATATATCGGCACTTGCGTCTATATATCGGCACTTGCGTCTATATATCGGCACTTGCGTCTATATATCGGCACTTGCGTCTATATATCGGCACTTGCGTCTATATATCGGCACTTGCGTCCATATAACGGCACTTGCGTCCATATATCGCAAACTTCCATTTTTGAAACTACATTATTTAAACAAAATATTTTTTAGAGGAATGTGTTCAAGTTTTTTTTATACATAAAAAACTTAAAATATGCTCCTTTAAAGTTACGGGACCATTTGAATTATCGCGATTATGAACTGACATTTTTGAAGCTCAACTTTTTTTCACAAACATGCAGAATAACAAAATAAATGTTTCTTTTTTTATCTTTTTTAAATAATTTTGAGATTACTTAATTTAAAATTTATCACACAGTTTCGATAATTTTAGCAATTTACAAATTTTTTCAATATACAACACATGAACGAAGCAAAAACAGCTTTCCTCTATACGAAACAAACCACAATTTTTGCATAAAAAACATTTTCGTAATAAAAAGATTACTTCCCTTTTACGTCAATTTCCAGAATACAGGCAAACACCATTAAGCATTATGCGTATATCTTGCCCAATAAACAATTTATGATGTTGGCTTATTGGCGATAAAATGTATACCCCTGCTCACTAGTTTCAGGACTTCTACCCACTTGCTATCCCGCGTTATGTGAGCTAAGGGAACAGTTTGGCAACTTTATTTGTACATTAGATACACTTTCTGTTTGCCAAATGCAATATAACTTCTCCGTTCGCGGAATGTGTCACAGATATCTTATTTAGTCTTTATTTCATGTCAAATAATGATTAATTTCATTATAATAAAATTTATATTAACCATCTGACACTCATGAACGTAATATCATGTCAAGATATCTCCAGTTTTTCTAAAAATACTTTTGATTATTTTAAATTCGTAAAATACTATATTTTATGATATTTTTTAATGTAACGGTTTTAGATGCAACGTCCAACTTACAAGCCATATCTTTATAATTAATTTAAAATTTCGAAAATAGCCCTAGTCAGTGGGTCTTATATAATAAAAGAAATGTGATTAAAAACAAACAAGGTTAATCGACATTTCCGAATATATAACAGCCGGATAACCGATTTGTTTTTGTAGATTTTGCCTAAGTGGATTTTTCTCTATCCAACAAAAAAATAATTTTCAAAATCGGACAATATTGTTTTTAAAACGGTCCGGTTAATTGAGAATTCCGGATAGTTAAATGTCGGATAACCGGATATTTTATCAACTTGCTACCAAGTGAAACATCTCCTATCCAAAAAAAAAATTACAAATATCTGAAGTAGAACCGAAATCCCGCGCGAACATACGTAAAAAAATACATAACAGACGAATTGATAACCTCTCGACTTGGCGCACGTTGACGGTTTTAATTTAAAGTTTCTGGCAGTTTTATTTTGGATTTTTGTGGGCGCGCTGGGCAGTCGGTCAAAAATATATATGTAATTCCAAAATATGGAATCGGATCACTGTCAGAAAGTTCTGCATGAATCGTCTTTTTAGAAGGGTATAAAGCATAAATTGTTCGCTAACAAAAACCTCGCTAACGTAACGGATGTGTAACCTTTCCGTTAGTAACGTTCTGTCTGACACTTCGGCCCCCAACCACACCCGAAGCGTTGTCTAATTTCCCATCGAACGAGAGAAAATTCCTGTCAATCGTGTTATTCCTCACGGAGTTATATTGTGTCGGAGTGAATGCTTAATTTAAATGGAAGGGAATGGAAGAAAGTTACCAAATGGATGACGAATTTAACCCTTTGTACGTGGGCTAATTTATAGAAACGTTGCACTGCATGTGGGCTAATTCCTCAACGAAAAGGGGGAAATGTCGTATTGGGAGGAAAGGACAAACAGTTCTCAAAGCATTGTGGACGGACGACTTGCCTTACAATAAGTGGCGTGTAACTATCTGATGGACGGATCATTAACGAATCTTCCTCAAAGCAGCTATATTTGCAGATGGGGGTTGGATCATTTGAGGGGGATCGAAAAACAGAAAAGACAAGCTGAAGACCGATCTGTAAAAACCATTAGTCAAGCGTCACATGTCAGAAACCATGTAACTGTTTGTTCATTTTGCAAACATTTACTTCAAACCTTTGCCTTAACCCCCCCTCCCCCCTTCCGTGGTCAATATTTTTCCAAGTTCAACTATACTCCCAAGCAGACGTTTAACATCAAAACTTTCACTGTGAAGAAATCGGCCCACACTTCGTAATCCTCTGATTACCAGCTGCCTTTATCCACTGGGCAACTGAAGGCCCAGGGGGGGGGGGGGGGAGATTTCGAGCATTAATGGACTGTAGTAGAGCGAATATGACGTCATCATCGTGATGCAAACATCTCAGACCTGATGGCACTAGAATGAAAAAAACGTTCACGATTTACTTGTGATTTGGTTTGGTTTGGTTTGGTTTGGTTTGTGTTTGGTTTTGTTAATTAACGTCGCACTAGAGCTGCACGGTGGGCTATTGGCAACGGTTCAGGGTCAATCTCGAAGGAAAGACCCGGGAACACATACACATTCACACACACATTCATTCATGCACCTCGTTATTTTAGAACCATGGTCCGATGACGAGGAAACACCTGAACTGGCACCCAACGCCTTCAATAGACGTCGGGACTTTGGACCCCGATCAGATTTATCGTGCACCAGTCCCGTATACACGCCAGTATAATTTGTTGGATATTCTGGACGACTTTCTAAAATTTTTGTAGCGAAGCTGGCAACCCACGGATCGCAAGATCACTACTATTTTACGTTTCTATGTCAAGTCCATTGCACGGATTCGAACCATCAATCCTCTGATTAGTAGCTGAATGCCTTACCAACTGAGCAACTGGGGCTCACTTGTGATTTAGAAATAATAGTAAATATGTTACTTCATGAAGTTCAGGATATTTTCCTGAATGAACTAGAAAAAAATATGAATAAATGACGTAGTAAACCACGTGTCTAAGGCCATATATGTTGACCTCACTTTGATGTGACCGAGATTATAACCTTATGATTTCTCTAATATGCTTAATCCATGCTCGAAAGGGGGAACTGAAATAAAGATACCAGAACACTTCCACGAAAATTTGAACCACCGTCAGATGATGAAGAAAACACCTGATATGGCACCCCACGCATGTATAGACGATTGAACAACCACAGATTTTAAGTACACCAGTTTTCTTTACACGGTGAATGTAAATTACGAACGACGCAGAACGAACACACAACCCTCCGATTATGAGGTCGTTACTCCCAACTCAGCCACCACCGGGGGTCGTAATATTTTAAACCAATGGACATGTAAAGATTTTAAACACAAATAAAATACTAAATTTAACTATTCGAAATAATCTATTATTAATTATTTTACTTGTAATGATTAGTTCAAATTATTATTGCATGTAGTGTTTTCGAAGTTTTATTATAGTCTCTTTATAAATAGTTATGGGATTGCAATATTTACAAATGTTTTAAATCATCTGAATAAATTCGTAATGCAGACACTAAATATTTATTTATAATTTAAACTGTTTGGAACTTGCTTTTTCAGAAGACTTGGAGCAGAAAATTTAATTAAGTTTGGCAATAACATTTAAAAAGTCTAAATACAGTAATACACATTTTAATTAAAATCGCGCTTATATATGAATTTATGATCTTTGATTTCTTCAAACAACTTTATTATTATTTGTTCTAAAAGGTAGCTTAAATTAAACACGTAACTACCTTTTTTTTAAAAATAAATTACCACTTATTATTCCTCAGGCGAATGTTTTTTTTTATGCAAAAAAAATATATTTCGAAGTTAAGTGAAATAATTTGATCAAATATAGAAATTATTGTTAATACTTATAAAAAAAAAATCATTATTAATTGTATATTCCAGTAATTTATTTTATATTATGTCATTTATAAAACAACCAGCTGAAGTAATTATTGTAGACCATGCGATGGACTCGACAAAGAAAAGTAAAAAAAGTAGTGATCTTGCGATCGGAAGGTAGCCAGCTTTGCTACAAAAGTATTAGACAATCGCCTAGAACATCCAACAAATTACACTGACGTGCATACAGAACTGGTGCACGATAAATATGATCGTGTTCAACGTCCTGACGATTATTAAAGTCGCGTCGAGTGCCAGCTCAGGTGTGGTCCTCGTCATCTGACCATGGTTCAAAAATGTCCCGGGTCTTTACTTCGAGATAGGCACCGAAATGTCCCTAATAGCCCACTATAAAACTCTATTGTGACGTTAATTAATCAAACCAAACCAATCGATCCCGTGCGGTGGACTTGACTAAGAAAAGTTAATGATTAGTGATCTTGCAATCAGGGAGCTGCCAGCTTCGCTACGAAAACACCAGAAAATCGTCGAGAACATCCAACAAATTATACTGGCGTGTATACAGGACTGGTGCACGATAAATCTGATCGTGTTCAAGTTCCTGACGCATATTGCGATCGCGTCGGTTGCCAGCTCAGGTGTCATCCTCGTCATCTGACCATGGTTCAAAAATACGAGGCATCGTTCGGGGCCTATCTCGAAGGAAACTTCGAGATAGGCCCCGAACCGTTACCAATAGCCCACTGTCCAACTCGACGTTAATTAACCAAACCACTCTTTCAGATCCACAACTGTCGTTAGTACCCCATTGGATAGCTTTAGAGCGACGTTTATTTCCAACAACCAAATATTACACGGTACATAAAAGGGTTGACTTAACTTAAAAATTACATATTTATCTACTAAACAAAATATAACATAGAATAAAGAGCTTTATTCAAAATTGTTCAGATATTGCGATCCAATAAACAAGCTTCCTCATTCTGCCCTTCCCTTCAGGCATTTTACATTATATTTCGTGCTTTTTCTTTGCTGAGAAAAGCTCATCAAAACGAACTTACCCCGAATTTCCCGAGGTAAAAAAAAAATTCGATAAGCGTTAAAAGCTGAATATTTTCTTAAAATGCGCGTTCTCTCTGTAAACTTCCCCCACTGAATAAATTTTACGTTGCTACCATCAGAAAAGATTAAAAATTCCTTGGCACATAATATCCAAAAACGGTTTACCATGTTGCAGGCCTTGCTCTTGAAAATATTCTGCTAAGTTCGCTCAAATCTTGTTATGCCTTTTAAAAATGTGTTTGTCCATTTCAGGAAAATGTTTTGTAAAAAATCGATTAGGCATTTAGAGTACTCACGAAATTAAATATGCTGTTAAATATGTCGATTATTCTTGCAAAATACGGAATCATCATTATATAGATCAACGAATATATATTAGATATTACACCACAGAAGTAAAGAATCCAATTATACTACATGGTGATTACAAAAGAATATAAAGAATTTAGAGAAAAATTACAGGAGGCAAAAATCCAAAATACTGATATAGTCAGTGATATGGGGGTATTAGTAAATGAGGATTTTAAAATGGGCCATCAATGTACAGTGGCTAGCAAGAAATCTAATAGAATGTTAGGGTACGTCAGGAAAAGTGTTATCAAAATCTAGGGACATATTCTTGCAATTGTAGAGGCATAGTAAGACCTCATTTTGGCTTGGTTTGGTTAATTTACGTCGCACTAGCTGCACAGTGGGCTATTGGCGACGGTTCGGGATCTATCTCGAAGGAAAGACCCGGGAACACATACACATTCACACACACATTCATACATGCGCCTCGTTATTTTAGAACCATGGTCAGATGACGAAGACCTATTTTTAGTATACTATATATCTTAAATCGGTTTTGTTCATCATATCTTAAAAAAACATTGATTTGTTAGAAAAAATTCAGCACAGAGCTACTAAAATGGTCCACGGGTTTTCAGGCATGTATTATGAAGATATATTAGGAAATTTTAATATCAATACTCTGAAAGAGAGAAAGATTAGGAGAGATTTGAATTAACTGTTCAAATTTATTAAACAAGATATTGTGGATCGTTTAGATTTTAATATAAGTGATAGTACGAGAGGTAATGGGTTTAAATTTAACAAATCCCATTTTAATCGGGAAGAGAGAAAACATTATTTCTATAATAGGGTAATAGACACATGGAACAAATTTGTTAACTGTACAGGAGGTAAAATATTAAAAAAAATATTAGATATTTATTGGGGGATAAGTTAGAAGATACTAGCTGGATCAAACTTAATTGACCTTGAGCTTGTTGTTGTTCATCAATATTTGTATATATCTTTGTAACCAAATACACTCAGACCTGTTTTTGTGCGGCGGATAGGGACGGCATAAAAAAATCGCACAAAGCTTCACGAGTAGCTATAAAAAATAGTTTTCGCAACACAATTAAAAAATATTTTTTTTATGCGGTGAATAGGGTCTCAAAAAAAGTCTCACGTAGAAAATAACTCAAAACCTTACGAAATAACTAGAAATTGCTTTTTTAAACGAAATCAAGACACGAGGCTATACAGCTACTTAGAATCTCGCCAAACCTTTTGGAATCTGATTTAGAAAATAAACATGCGAACTTTTTTAAATATTTTATTTACATATGTACTTATTTCACAAATACAAAACTTTTCAAAACGTATAACCATTATCTTTCGTAGTCTGACAATATGCGAACTTTCTTGTGGTAAACTGGTTCAAAATCGCTTTCGTCACTTAAAGATACTACCTCGCACTCGTTTAAAGACTTTTTTTCAGTTACCATGTAGTCAGTGATCAGTTTTTGCGACGACTGTTGTTTTACTAGACGCTTGTATATGTCGCGGTAGCAAGATAATCAATTATGTTCCAATTTGATTGAAATTTTAATATGCCGCACAAAAAAAATCACAAAAAAAAGACCGCACAAAAACAAGTTTGAGTGTAAATAAAAGCAATGCTGTTTTACATATCGTTGTGAAGATGACATTCTTAAGTTTAATTTGATAGGTGTTACATGTTTCTGGGAGCTTTCTTAATTTCACTTTTGATTAGAACTTTTAACTCTGCAAATTGCCCCTTTTCACTAAATTGATGAAATCAATCTGCAATGAAACCCAAACGCCACCATTCAGGTTTTTAAATTGGATATCATTAGTCGTATTTTGCGCCTAAACATTTCGATTTGACGACCGTAATTACACACCCAGGAGTCATTTTTGGCGGCCAAAATTTCCCAAAAAAATTTCAGTTTGAAAACCGTATTTTTGCACCTAGTCATTTTTTACTTGTAACTTAAAAATGTATTTTTGGCTGGTTTTGCTTTTTCAGATCGATCTCCCATTTTTCCCATTTATCCGTATTTGTATAGCAATCGCTTGTTGACCTTCAATTCCTGGTAATTTGGATTTTTAATTTTAGATGAAGTGTTTGAAAAATGGTTAAGCCGATTAATCCTTATTTTATTTCGCCGAGAGCTAATGAAAATAATCGTTTAATGATTGATACGAAGAATGAAAATGAAATAAGTGATAAAACGGGAAAGAAAAAAAAGGTTTCTTAAATAATAAAAATTGATTTTCAATAATCGCTTCCATACCTTTGAGTAATTTTGTCAGTAAGATGGTGATATTTTTAGAGTAAAAATGGAAACATGCTTCTAATTTTATGCAAATGCAGCTTTATGTATTGCAAAAATAGCGCAACAGCTGGCAACTCTGCTTAAGCAACTTGAATTACTTTAAAATTAAACTTAAGAAGAAAATTTTGGTAAATAAGAAGAAAAAAATTGTTAAGTGCCAATAAGGCCTAACTTTTATGTCATAATTTCGAACCCAGCATCTGTTGTGCGGCTGTTATCTCAACGGAAAAAAGAAAACCAATAACAAACTCTTTTGTTGTGTAATGAATAAAGCACACAAAGTAATTTTTTGTCAAACAAAACTTAAAAGTGTCCTTTTTAAAATTATACGATGGTATGTAGAATAACTCTGCAAGTAAAATTGATTGGGAGATAGTCTTTCAAAGTTGTGATATTTTGTCTGTTGTTTTTTCCCGTAATAATACTTAAAACTAATGAGTCTTAAGCATGCTGAGGCCCCCGTGGCCAGCGGTTAAGGCGTTCAGCTGCTAATCCGAGGATTGGTGGTTCAAACCCGCGCGATGGACTCGACAAAGAAAAGTAAATAAGTAGTGATCTTGTGATCGGAGGGTTGCCGACTTCGCTACAAAAATACAAGTCGCCCAGAACCTCCGCAAAAATTAACGGCGTGTATACGGGACTGGTGCACGATAAATCAGATCGGGGTCCAAAGTCCCGACATCTATTGAAGGCGTTGGGTGACAGTTCAGGTGTTTCTTCGTCATCTGCCCATGGTTCTAAAATAACGAGGTGCATGTATGAATGTTTTTGTGAATGTGTATATGTTCCCGGGTCTTTCCTTCGAGATAGACCCCGAACCGTCGCCAATAGCCCACGGTGCAGCTCTAGTGCGACGTTAATTAACCAAACTTAAGCATACTATTAATTCAGAATGCTTTCCATGAAACCATCCTCGAAGAATAAGACACACACTCACAGAAATAATATTCTCGTTTTTGAGAATTCAGCGATCGTCAAGGCTATACTTTCGTCATATTTGACAATCGTTTCGTCGTTGAATCACCTGAATTTTGACGAAATAAGAATCCCCAAATTTTGAGCGCATGGCTTTTACTCAATCCTTTGCGGCCCTTTTATGGGTGAACAGCTCATGTTTGGTTCTTATACTTATCCCTCTAGTGCATAGTGTAGTATATATGCTACACAACTTTTAAATGACCGCTAGTTGCATCTATTGAGTTTTATGTTAACTATTATAGTATTGTCATGTAGGGAACCATGTGCCTAGTTCTTATAACCGCCGCTAGGTCCCTTATCTTTATAAAAATTATTGTAATAAAGGCAATCAGTTGCTTCGAGGTCTGTTGTTCTAAAACTTGCTCGTTAAGGTGAAGTTTTCGAAGATTGTTTTATTACTTATAAGTATAATCTGGCTCTATAAGAAATCCTAGCTAATACCAGAGATAGCTGTAGATTGTATTTTGCTATATTTTCATACTTTTTGAAAATTATTTTAGTAATTACACATGTTGTGGCATATACCCTACACAATGGTCTTAATTAATTATTTAATTAAATAAGCACTTAGGAATTTTTTTATGTATATTTTTTCACCGATCCAGGGGCAAACAGAAAACGGGGAAAAATATTTCATTAAAAAAGAAAAAATCATGAACTAGAGGTTAAATTCTCAGAATTAAATCGAGTCTTTTTTCTTTTTGTCCGCGGTTCGTGCCAGCTCATTATTTAAAATATTATTCATTATATAATTTAAAATCGTCCACATTTTGACGAAATAAATTTCGTTAAAAAAAACGACAAAACGAATTTCGTCACATTGACGACATATTTTATCTTAGCCTGTAGCATGCTTCTGTTTCGTCAAAAATAGCAAAAAGTTCATCAAATATGAGCATGTATTTTTAACAGTGCACCAGATAATCAACTTTCCAAAACAACACTTTTACTTACACTGACAAACTTTTTAATACACCTTCCACCAAAAATAAGCTTCACCCCATATCGATACAAAAATAAACAGCATCATAATATATTGCGAATACAAGAAATAACAACCTGTATCAACAAACAGAAAAACATCCACAAACAAGCCTTATTAATTCCTTACAGAGTGCATGAATCACCCAGCAAGTCATAAACCCCGTGTCGAAAAGACGGAGAATCGTCGAATATCCTCCGGCCTGTCACTTGCTGCAAGAGAAATATATCGGGGACATTATTTGTGCCTGGCAATAAAACTATTTGCCATGTCCGGAGTCTGATTCCAAAGTAGCCCAACTGGTGACTGGTGTCTTAGTAAGGTAAAAAAAAAAGAGTGCCATGGTTACTTTTTATTGGCTAAAAGGGAGAAGTTTATTTTTTCTTTGGCAATAGTTATTTTTATTAACTAGAAAAGGGCTAGCAGAGGATTGTAAAATATTTATGTACAGTTTTCAATCTATTCTAATAAAATTGAAGGTTTCTAACCTTAGAAACTAATTTTATGGTTTTAAACATAGGTGGTAATATAACAGTTTACACTTGGAATAAAGTTTTAACGTTCAAATTTATTTTCCAAATATATATTTTAATTATATTTTCAATATTATAACTATAAAAATATTGTCTTTATGTATTTTTCCAATTAATGTAATATCAAATTTTGTTCGCGCTAATGTTTAAATCTGATATATCTATAGCGGAGCTACAACCACAGTGCCGCATAATTACAAGCTAAGACGCCCGTCGCCAATAGCCCAATGTGCAGCATAATTATATAAAAGAAGAATCCGGCGCTCTACCAGTTCGGACGCGGAGCGCACTTAACCATAGGCTCCTTCAACTTCCTAACGTTTCCGGTCAATCTAATGTAAAAATAAGAATCAGCAAACATGTACATATTTCCTGTATATAAATTAAACTTTATATTTACGTAAAAATATTTACATTGTCTCTAAGTTAATGATCGTTTCTAAGTCTAAATATTTAATGTTCGATTTTAATAAATTTCAAGACCAAGGCACTAGAAATCAATTTTAATAAAACTTTACAAATTAAAAAAAAGGTTTTCCCTATTATTTTGTCTCGATTTTTTACATATGAATTTAACTATTATAATTAATATCTTTTACTTCATATCCATTAGCACATCTCTTTTACGCTTGCATGAGCATGCTTTACTGTGTGCAGGTATTTTGATGTTTTTTATGATAAAGGGAACTGATTTTATGGGGACGTTGGTGGTCTATCCCATGGAAATTTCATAAAAATTGAGAATATTTTCGAGAAAAATAAAGTTTTGAAATTCCTCTAAAATGTTATTGTTGTATCTTTTTTTTTATTTACTTAGAGCATTCGTATATTTATTTCTAGGGTGCGTGGCTTTAATTTCACCGTTTTACAATGTAATGTTGACCAATGTAGCGATGTGCCGTCTATCGAGTTTTGATGCCGTGTCCTTTCGCTTGCTATTTCGAAACTCAGTCGGACCTGCGTCAAATATGTGTGGCAAAAGTAATACTTAAACCCGAGCAGTTATACTGGGCAGGTTTTTTTTCAAAGAACCCGAGCAGTTTCTTTGAAGCGGAATATAAGTAGAGACCACCACAGGAAAAGGAACGAATAAGGCTTGCAATACGTCACTAAAGAAGTTGTGGTGATTGGATGAAGATGGCGCCACGAGTCAATCGTAAGGTGTCGTTTTGTTTATCGTCCGAGGTCACCAACGTTAGGTTGCTTTTACATTTAACGACACGACACCGATAAATTGTATACGATTTCTGTTGCACGATATCGGGGTACGCAAAATACACATACGAAGCCGGGAGCTTTTTCACTAGACGATACGATAACGATATTGTCGTTGCCGATCAGACGATATAATTTATCGGAACGTTTTATCGTGGACACGCGCCTTCCCTACTTCATCGTGACGACATTTTGAGTTTGTGTCGGAAAAACGTGTTGCCGTCTGCTATAGTCTACTGTGTTTTTTCTTATTTATATTATCAATATGGCTATTAAGTCCGATATTGTGAACTTGTGTGAATTAGTGGAAGAAAAGACCTGTATTTGGGATAAGCGAGATAAATTTTACAAGAACAAGATTGTTCGAGAAAAGGCATGGGAGGCAATATTTAGACAAACCGTCGCCAATAGCCCACTGTGCAGCTCTAGTGGTTAGCTCTAGCTTTTTGTAGACGTTCAAACAAAACATAAAAATCTCCTTCAACATGTCTTGCTTTGATGATATCATGCACCCAGAAGCGTTTTGTTATTGATCTCTTCTTTCTCCTTAAATATAGCAAATACAACAATCGCAGTTTGTTATCATGTAATTTGTTGCGATGCGCCATATGGAGAATAGACGTGCTCTCGGCAACAGACGAACACACACTGAATGTAAAAATTGTCGTTTTCGGCGAACGATATCGGTGCAATGAAAAACTGACCATCAGACGATACGATAAAACGTTGTGTCGTCCCTTCGCGATCGTTCACGATTTATCGGTGTCGTGTCGTTAAATGTAAAAGCGGCCTTATCCCTGTGAAGAAACGCGTATTTTTGCTAGTAAAATATTAAATTGGAATTTGCTTTCATGGTAGGTAGCTTCAAAATAAATTTGACAATATGAGCTTATATATTTAATAGAGTTTAACACATTTTCGAGAAGTACATTCGTATTTATTATTACAAACGAATATCACAACTTTGAAAGGATATACTAAACAACGACATTCTACAAATCATGAATAAAACATTTGGAAATTTTGTTTGATTGCCAACAGCTATTTTTGAAATTTCTTCAATACACTTTCGAATATAACTTTTTTCTTTGAAGTGGACAATTTTAACTGACTTACTTAAAAATATTCGATTGCAACACCCTCCGTAGCACGGTTGTTTTCCCAACTCGAACAAATAATAAAAACAGCAAACTCTTTTGTAATTTATTGTCTTGGTTTGGTTAACTAACGTAACACTGGATCTGCACAGTAGTCTACTGGCGACGTTCGAGACTAATCTAGAAGGAAAGACCCCGGGCACGATGCCTCTTATTTTTTAACCATGGTCAGATGACGAGGACAACACCTGAGATGGCACCCAACGCAACCTCAATAGGCGTCCGGGCATTGAACCCTGGTCATATTTAATGTGTACCAGTCCCGTATACACGCCAGTATCATTAGTTGGATATTTTTAGATGACTTCCTAGTATTTTAGTAGCGAAACCCAATTTCCGCAGCAAAAACTAAAATCATTAAAAGTATATTTAACTTACGAAAAAAAATTACTATACAACAAATATATTACTTTAGAAAAGAATGAATTACGGTACTTTTATTTATGTTAAGTCATGTAAACATTAATGTTTATCTCACATAACCACAAATACAATTTTAAATGGCTTGTTATCAATATTTTAAATAACGAACGGTTACGCAAACATTCTTGTTTACAAATTGATTTCCAGAGTAAATTATGTACATAAAATTCCTCGAGGTAACAAACTGAATAAACACTTTAATGGTTTTAAGTATTAAATGTCCTATTTATTGCTTTAATGAAACGGCTTACAGTGTTCCGCTTTCAATGGATTGAGAATTAACAGATGTGCAATTTAGCAGAGAATTGATTCCAATGACTCGGGAAATGCCGAATCCATGAATCCAATTTAAAATGGTTGGAATTTCATTAGGGACGAAATGGAATGAAGAAATTTTCAGAAAGCTAAAGGCAATTGAAGTTGTTTACATTGAGTTTAAAGGCTTTTAAAAGAGGATTGGAAATTCAAAACGCTAGAAGGATTTTATATTTAATATTTTATTATTTAATATTTAGTATAGGTTCTTAGAGTTAAGGCTTGGCGCAATCGAATGGCGAATTGACAAACTGTAGTCTTGAAGACATTCGTTTTATATACAAGGTGCTCCAAAAGTCCTTGAAACGTTTTAAATTTTAATATAAAATCAAGTAATTGGTAAAGGTTTGGTTTGGTTAATTAACGTCGCACTAGAGCTGCACAGTGGGTTATTGGCGACGGTTCGGGGTCAATATCGAAGGAAAGACCCGGGAACACATACACATTCACACACACATTCATACATGCCCCTCGTTATTTTAGAACCATGGTCAGATGACGAGGAAACACCTGAACTGGCACCCGACGCAACCTCAATAGGCGTCAGGACATTGGACCCCGATCAGATTTATCGTGCACCAGTCCCGTATACACGCCAGTATAATTTGTTGGATATTCTGGACGACTTTCTAGTATTTTGTAGCGAAGCTGGCAACCCTCCGATCGCAAGATCACTACTTTTTTACTTTTATTTGTCAAGTCCATCGCACGGATTCGAATCACCAATCCTCTGATTAGTAGCTGAACGCCCTATCCATTGAGCAACTGGGGCTCGTATATGTTCTTAGAGTTAAGGCTTGATGCAATCGAATAGCGAATTGACAAACTGTAGTCTTGAAGACATTCGTTTTATATACAAGGAGCTCCAAAAGTCCCCGACACATTTTAAATTTTAATATAAAATCAAGTAATTGGTAAAAAAGAATGGGTTAAGCTAAAATTGTTAACTGTTAAAATTTGGTACATGAACATGATTAAAATGGCTCGTTTTTGATTATATTCCATTCTTATCACGGCTCCGAATACACGAGTTTCAATTTTTAAAAAGACATGCACTAAAGAATGTGTGCACTTAGTAAACATTATTAGATGCCTGCCTACCTAGGCTGACTTCAAAGACCACTTTCAATAAACATCGACAATTACCACCAAGTCTTACAGGGAATCGAACTCGGACCCTCCGCACCGGTTGGTTGGTTGGTTGGTTTGTTAGAGTTTAGTGGCGCAAGGGCCAGTTTTGGCCATGCTGCGCCAAACACACGACAATATAGTTCTTTATAGTGAGGCCTCTAAAGTATCAGTTTCAAAAATTAAAAACGTTGTAAAGGATAAAAATATATTTAGATCAACTGTAAATGTTGACAATTTTGGTAAAAGGTTAAAAATATTTGAATAAATACAAAAAATATGTTTTGTTAGACACTATATACACTATTTACATTTTAACAATTGTTGACCAGCAACATTGTATAAACACTTAAAAACAGACGAAGTTTAAAAGAAAAAATTTAAATGTGATTGATAAAGCCAACCTCATTTAGAAAGGAAAACAGATTTAAATGGGGAACTTCTCCAATTAAATCTTTCAGATTTAAGATGGTGCTTTTAAAAAATTTCATGCGTTGTTGGTTAAAAACAGGACAGACAATTAAGATATGATGAACAGTAAAAACAGATAAGCATGATTGACATGAAGGAGGGATTTCATTAAGAAATAAATGGCGATGAGTAAAGCGAGTATGCCCAATACGAAGACGAGTCAACTTGACATCGGTCTTGCGTACTGGGGCAATGGGCCATTCTTTAGTTATGGGCTTTACGGAATGCAATTTATTGGCAATTTGCAAATCCCAAAATTCTTGAAACAAAGAATTAATAGTGTTTTTAGCGTATTTTTTCATGTCTGTGAAAGGGACTTCTTGCTGCAGGGGAACGGATGCAGTTTTTGCTGCAGTATCTGCAAGTTCATTCCCTAAAATGCCCACGTGACTAGGGATCCAGCAAAGCAAAATATCAAAACCCGCGTTTTTTAAATTATTCAGAGTATTGCAGATATTCGACACCATGGGATGGCAATACGGATCAAAGTTCTCCAGCTGTTGCAGAACACTCATGCTGTCAGTGTAAATGCAGAATTTTCGTTGAGTACTGCAAGATATTGTTTGAAGGGCAGAATAAATTGCCACCGCTTCAGCAGTGTAAACAGAACAGGAAGAGTGAAGGCTGTAACTATATGGTGCGTTCTGGATAACTACTCCACAGCCAACGTATCCAACTCCTTTAGAACCGTCGGTAAAAATTGGTAAATATGATTCATACTGAGAACGATGCAGCTCGAAAAATTGCTGATAAACAACAGCAGCAGTATCAGTTTTTGTATAGTCTGCGAAGGGGTTGATAAAAGTGCAAATTGGGATATCCCATGGCGGGAAACGCAACATTTCGCTCTGCTGGATCTCGATATCACCAAGGTTCAAGTCATTAAGTAGACCTTTTGTCCGTTCACAGAAGGGACGAGTGTGAGATGGACGAGCGTTATAAAGTCGATTTAAACCAGGAGAAAAAGTCATGCTCTTCAAAGGATGCGATGGTAATGATAAAATTTTAAAATAAAAATATGCAGACAACATTCTTCGTCTAAAATCAAGTGGAAGATGATTACTCACTACGTAGAGACTGTTGACAGGCGATGTCCTGAATGCACCTGTGCAAATTCTTAAGGCAGAATGGTGGACAGTGTCTAATCTGCGTAAGACTGAGTCAATAGCCGATGCATAAGCCACACATCCGTAATCAATCCGTGAGAGAATAATAGATTGATAAACCCGAAGTAACGAGGTCCGGTCGGATCCCCATGCGGTATTAGACAACACTTTCAGGATATTCAACGATTTTTCGCACTTTTCCCTTAAGTGCAGTACATGGGGGCGAAAGGAGAGCTTGTTATCAAAGATGACACCGAGGAATTTCATCTCGCTCACAACGGGAATTTGTGAACCACGGATGGAAATTTCGGGATCTGGATGTAGGTTTCGCTTCTTACAAAAATGCATGCAACAAGTTTTGGTCTGTGATAATTTGTGACCGTTCTCGTCACACCATTTGATCAAGTTATTGACTGCAGATTGAAGCTGCCTTTCAATGAATCGCATATCGGATCCCTGGAATGAGATCTGCAAGTCATCAACGTATAATGAAGAATGAATGTATGGTTGTAGCGAGTGAATGATATTACTAAAATGAAGGGTAAAAAGAACGACACTTAAAACACTACCCTGAGGAACTCCCTCAGCTTGAATAAAAGAACGTGACAAAACGTCACCTACACGAACTTGAAACGAACGAAAAGATAAAAAGTTTTGTATAAAAAGAGGTAAATTTCCTTTAAAACCAAAATCAAACAAAGTTCGGAGAATACCATAGCGCCACGTGCGATCGTACGCTTTTTCAACGTCAAAAAATATTGAGACCAGATGATTCTGCCTTACAAATGCGTTTCGAATTTGCGTTTCCAACTGCACGATGTTATCAAGTGTGGATCTTCCTTTACGGAAGCCACTTTGGCATGAAGGAATGCATTTGTTCTTTTCAAGCAGATAAATAAGGCGTCTATTGATCATTCGCTCTAGTGTTTTACACAGGCAGCTGGTTAAGGCGATTGGTCGATAGCTCAAAGGATCTTTGGAATGTTTTCCTGGCTTTAGAATTGGAATCACGATGCTTGTTTGCCAAAGAGACGGAAACTTTCGTTCCTCCCAGATTCTATTAAACAAAAGAAGAATATTCGTAAGTGAATCTGTAGTAAGATGGCGTAGCATGTGATAAGTTATTCCATCAGGTCCAGGACTAGTGTTATTGGAGTTAGAAAGCGCCTTTTTCAGCTCCATCATCGTGAGACTGCAATTATAATCGAGATTGGTTTTAGTTTTAAAATTAAGACAAGTTTTTTCGGCATGTCTCTTGGTTGTTAAGAAAGCAGGGCTATACGAATTCGAGCTGGACACATTCGAAAAAGCTTCACCTATTGCATTGGCAATATCGTCTGGCGAAGAGTGCACAGCAGTTCCTGTTTCTAAAATCGAAATCGAATAGTCCTGGTAGAGGCCATTAGCTGCCTTAACCTTTCTCCATAATTGCTTGCTCGTTGTTGATGAAGTGATTGAAGAGACGTAATTGATCCAAGATTCTCTTTGGCTCTGCCGTCTTACCTTTCGAGCGAACGCTTTGGCCTGTTTAAAAGCGACGAGGTTTACTGTAGTTGGGTATCTCCGAAAAATGTTCCACAATTTCTTTTGTCTCTTGTATGCCGACTGACAATCAGGGTTCCACCAAGGCTTGCAAAATTTGCGCTGCCGAGTCGAACTTTTAGGAATCGTTGCATCAGCAGCCTTAATAATTACCTCGGTGACGTTTTCCACGGAAATATTAATATCATCGTCTGTAACCATTGTCTCGGTAACTAGTGCCAATTGAGAAAAGGCAACCCAATCAGCTCGGTAATACTTGTAAGCAGGTGGTCGAATGACCCCTCTGCTACGACTATTTTGCGAGACCAAGATGGGGAAATGATCGCTGTTATAAAGATCACTGGCAACTGCAAAATTCAAAAAAGGCAAAAGTGTTGGAGAACAAATGGCTAAATCGAGAGAGTGGAATGTCCTTGTGGGTTCGTGAAAATAAGTTTTCTCGTTGTTGTTGAGCAAGCAAAGAGAGTAATCGGCTATCAATTGCTCAATCTGTTGCCCTCTACGATTTGTATTGTCACTTCCCCACAGAGTGCTGTGGCCATTAAAGTCACCGAGTATTAAAAAGGGCGCTGGTAGCTGGTCCACAAGGTCGTTCAATTGCTGCTGAGAGATGTTAGAATTGGGTCGTAGATAAAGACAACAGACTGTAAGAAGAGATTGAACATGCAGTTTAACTGCAACAGCCTGTAAAGTTGTATTTAGTGGGATTACAGTGCTGGGATAATTATGAGAAGTGAAAATGCAAACTCCTCCAGACACTGTAGTACCAGAAACAAAGTCTTTACGAGTACAATTAAACCCACGAATCTTAGCAGATTGAGTAGACCGCATAAAAGTTTCTTGAAGTGCAATACATGCTGGACTGTAGGTGGAAATGAGAGTTTTTAAGTCATCAATTTTGGGTCGAAGACCACGGCAGTTCCAAGAGATAAAGAATGTTACGTTATAGAGGGTGCGTTCGAAAGGCCATCTACATCACCCTCGTTCATTAAAGTTTCCTCATCGTCAGATGGGTGCAGAAGCATCACATCTGCTTCTTTTTCCAAATGAGGAAACCTGAAAGATGTTATCGATTTTTGGCGAGAAAAACTTTCTCTCGCAGTTTTTAATTTCAAAGCTTGAAAAGATTTAGATTTCGCTGTAGTTTTTGATTTAGAAATAGAAGGTCTGGGATCTATTTGCTTAAAGATACTAGTGGAAGAAGATTTAGCTACAGGTGTTGAAGATCTAGTTACAGGTTTTGAAGGTGATCTAGTTAAAGGTATGGTAGTTGTGTCTGTTTGTGTGCTGCTGGTTTTCATAACCTTTTGTGTAGCAGAAGCATAACTTTTTCCTGCTACAGGTGTTCGAGCTGTGACTTTGCGTCTAGCTTCTGGATATGATATGTTTTCCTTAAATTTGACAGTTGTTATCTCCTTCTCTACAGCCCATACCGGACAGGTTCGGAAGTAGGAAGGGTGGTCACCCTCGCAGTTAACACATTTTTGTTCTCTGTTGCAGTTTTCGCTTTCGTGCCCTGGCTGAGCACAGCGAGCACAAGTTTGGGTTCCTCGGCATGTAGCCTTAGAATGGCCATACTGTTGACAAGAGAAACAACGCAAAGGATTGGGAATGTATGGTCGAACCGGACAACGAAGATAGGCAGCTTTAACATGTTGTGGGAGAGTTGGTGTCTCAAAAGTCAAGATAATGTGTTTAGTATCCAGTATTTCTCCATTTCGCTTGATGGTTATTCTTCTAACTTCGCATACTTTTTGATTCCTAAGATTTTCAAGGATTTCCTTTTCAGGGACATTTAGTAAGTCAGCTGCCGAGATAACACCTCGGGAAGTATTCAAAGTAGTATGGGGTGACACGGATACCGTTATATTAGCCAGGGTAGTCAATTTAAGGAGTGATGCAGCTTGTTTATCTGTAGCAACTTCAATTAGCAGATCGCCCGAGCGCATTTTGCTGATGGATTTAGCTTCGCCAACACAACCGGAAATGCCTTTCTCTATGAGAAAAGGCGATACGGTGTGAAAAGAACCTTCACTACGTCTCATAACAAAGAATCTATAAGTACTTGGACAAGATTGTATCGATGGTTGCTCCACTGAAGGAGAGGGGTTGTTAATTTCCATAGAAGGAGAATGAAATTTCGGATCCTAGAGTCCCACCCACCATGGAGTCCTTATTAATCAAGGGATAGTACACGCCGGCATGCAACCAAAATAAACATAATGAATAAAGAAACAAAAAATGGGTGCGCTCGGCAATGTACTACCAGGTTTACTAGGAACTATACGCGCGCACTATGTGCCTGAAGACGCCTCCGGTCCTGAATGTTCAGTCATCCAGGGGGAGGGTCCCAGAAGACATAACGTTTGCTTGATTCCACCCAGCCAGGTCTGCCGACCCTAACCAGGAGCCGATTGATACACTGGGAACCACAATGTACCTCCCGTTTGCCTGAAGCAAAGGCCGAAGTAATGTGTTGAGGTAAAACGTACAAAATTTGACCCAAGACGCTATCCTCTCAATTACCAGGCTCCTCATTTCCAAGGTTACGAGTATCCACGTACGGCAAACACGTGGGCGACTTAATCGCCAACAGAAGCTATATGCAACAGGGCGGCAACAGCTTCTGATGGAGAGCCCTCACCTACGAAAGGTAGTCACAACGAGGGAGGAAGAAAAAAGGGAAAAGCACGAGAAAGAGGAGAAGAAACAGAAAGTAGAATAGATCACTAGGGTACCTCGGGGTTGTGAAGCCCGTGTTTACTTAAAGAAAGTAAACCCCCTGAGGGGTCCGCACCGGAGTTTAGTGCCTTATCCTTTAAGCAACAAAGGCGACGTTAAGAAGTTATAAACAGAAGACGTGTTAAAAAAGGTGTGTCAAAAGAATGCAGAGTAAGATAATTGAGTTGTAATAACTACGTTTCTATTCAAGCAATCGAAATCAAATAATGTGAAAACCCTTTTGGAACTTTAATTTTAAGTATATCAGGTTTCATTAAGATCGCTTGAACAGAAGCTGCGATTTCCAATGTTAAATCACATTGCAACATTTTGATAAAAATTGTTTACTTGCATTTCAGTATGTCATGCGCCCGTTTACGAAACGATTATATTTAAAGAAAAACGAGTTGGTTTACATACTCATTATTAAGTACCCTTTTTTTACTGTATTCTCATAATGAAAAGTGTTTTTAAGCAAATAACAATTACAATTTCAAACTTCGTCATAGATTGCGCTGTATATTAAAAACATAAAAAAAAACAATAAAAAAAACTTCTAAAACTCGAAACAATCAGTTACATATAAGATTTGTCACAAGCAAACAATTTAATTATTACTAACATATTTCCATGTTCTTTGTAGCAGAAGCCACATTCAAAAGGTAACACAATTCAAACCAATTATTCGTCTCTTTAGGATTTATTTTCTGATGTTTCTAGATACAGCGCCATCTATGAGTAAAGTTTGGAACAATACATTTTATTTGCTTAAAAAAACCTTGTATGGGAGACAACCATTGAAATTCAAACGTCATTATCTTACGCCAATTTCTTGATTTTATGTAAAATTTTAAAATGCTCGGAGCTTTTGGCCCTACCTGTATATTATTTATTGTTAAATAATACAAACTTTTTAACCAAAAATACATATAGCTATGATATAAGCACATATTTAAAACAGTATCAAAGAAAACTTTGTAATATATATGTCATTTAATTAAAATATAAAAGCCAATGACCTTACGCTTATATTTTTGTAGCTACTTAATTGATAACTTATTGCTAATTTAAATTCATCACCAACTACATTAAATTAATTTCAAACTAATGTATCCTTAAACTATATAAGATCTCATGCTTATCATTCTGATAATTTATCCGTAACTACAAAACAATCTATAAATCCTTAACTAATAATGTTTTAATGATTAATCAACGTCGATAAACCGTCAATTAGTCGTTAATCAAACGCAAATCTTCAATTTATTAGCATAGAACTTCATTGCAAAATCATTAAAACAATCAATGGACAATCCTGTTTACTGACTTGATGTGCCACTCTACATCAATTAATAATCAGAAACAATTCCCCAATCAACAGTCTATCAACCAATCGTCAATTAATCTTCAAACATTTATCGATCTCTTAGCAATAAAAAATTGACCATAAATCAAAGACAGATAAAACAATTGCTGATTGATATTATGTAGCTAATCATAATCACAATCAAGGTTAATCAATTAATGATTCATTATTCGCGTTATTATTCATTTATTGTCGCGTTCAGAGCTGCCAGTACACTGCAGAAAAAATTGCTTAAAATGAGTATGCAAGTTATTGTTTTTTTTAAGTAAAATTGCATCGTAAATGAGCGATGACGTACTCAAATTTAAGCATCCGTACTTCCTGTTTTAATGATTCTAATTTGGAAAAAAAATTCTGATTTTTTTTATGAAATTTTAAAATTTTCCCTGATTTTTTTGTCAAATTTTGAAATTTTCCCTGATTTTTTGTGAAATTTTGAAAATTTTCCTGACTTTTCCCTGATACTTCCAGAATTAAAAACTTCCATGATAATTCCCCGATTTCCCGGTTTTTTAGGTTATGTTGCCACCCTGTTTTAAGTGCAACCGCCTAACGTTTCTCCTATAGGTACTGTAAACGATCGCATTGTACAGCGCATGGTCACTTTACTATACATAGACACCACGACTATAGACGTCGGTGTTGAAAAAATAAGGGATTTGCAAATAACTTTAATGGGCACTCTGTATATAGATAACAAAAATGGCTCCTCTCATCTATTAAACAATTTGCATATTCTGAACATAAACTTTTGGATAAGGTACATGGAATTAAATTAACAACGAAAATCCGAGCACTTAACTGTTTATAATAAACAGCCCCTGCTCCATAAAAACCCATGAAAACGAACTCACTCGATTTTTCATCCTCCATTACAGTTTCTTAAGTGAATTTCGACATTCCCAACTGCGCTCTGCAAGAGATTAAAATTCATTCGCAAACTACTTTTGTCTCGGGAAAAGAGGCCCAGAAATGAGCTTACGGATTTCCTTCTTTTATTATGCAGATGAAAGTAGATTCAATGAAGGAGCTAAGAACCTTATTTTTGGAAAAGAGTCTGCGTTTTTACTGGCGATTTCTTCTTGCCGAAGATATATTTTGTGCCAACACTTTTAGTGGATTAAGAGCTCAAAGAGAATCCGTGCATCAACAAGACGCTAAAGATAGTGGATGGAACTATCTTTTTTATAGTAGCAAGTGAGATTTTTTTTGTTTGTAAAAATTCTTGTGTGAACCAGTTTATGGTATATTAATCCTCACTCTCCTTTTTAAAGTTATGTTCAGATAAAAAGGTTTTCCTTTTATTGGTTAATTCTGTTTACAAAGTATAAATATTAAAAGATTGGGTAAATGTTGCAATACTTTCATTTGAGTTGTAGGGTAGGAAACAAAGTAAAACTTAAAATGGTAGTAATTTTATAGAAATGTGTAGACATTTTAACTTTTGTTAGAAAGTTTTAATTACGTATTTTTAAATTCAACAATGATTTCCTCATAGTTTTAACGCTTATTATCTACTTTTAAAAATATTTTATACGTGTTTCATAATTATCTTTACAATTTTGACATGCAATAAAAACAAACCCAAGAGAAATAAGATAGCAAAGGTACGTTGCTTGTACATGTAACAACACATGACTTTTTATTTGTACAAATATTTTTCCAAAACCGTTAACTCATCATTCCAAAAGCATTAACATACCAATAAACATCAACGTATTACTATTAAAATACAAATGCAACGTTAAAATACGCAATAAAAGTCCGTAATAATCCGGACATGTTTCGGGAGATACATCACCCTTCATCAGCGGAAAATGTAAAGTCTGTGTGTAATGAAATATAAATAAACCCAAAGAAATCTAAAATGTTGCCAAAGACTAAAAAACTAACTAAAAACTATTACAAACGGTTGGAGTTAACTATTGTGTGCCAACAAGCGGGAAACATTGGGACCGCAAACGTTTCATTGACAACCGAATCAATATTACTAAAAATATGAAACGCCTCCAGGAAGTCAAGTTCAAATGGAGATTTAGGTTTGCAAATTAAATGTGAGTTAGAAAAATTAAATATATGACCATGTTCCTAAGAGTGCTTGGCAATGGAGGACTTCTTTATTTCTTGTTTAACAGTATGTGCTTGGTGCTCCTTGATACGAAATCTTAATGCTCTCCTTGTTTGACCAATATATGACATGCCACATTGACATGAAATACTGTATATGCCCCAGTTATTAAGATCGTCAATAGGGTCTTTAAGTTGTGTGAACGTGATCTTATTGATAGGTGAAAATATGGAACGTATGTCGAACCTACCGAGAATTTTAGAAATTTGATGGCTGATCTGGGGATAATATGGTAAAACAACTAAAGACTTAGATCGCTCAGATAGACTAGAATTTTTAAATGGATTTTTAAGTTTATGTAGGGCCTTATCAACGACGTTGGGTGAGAAACCTCAGAAAACATCAACGCACTGAGTTTTAACCTGAGGATGTGTATATGAAAGTTATCTTAATAATGCAATAGTGGTGTTGTAGAGTGTGCATTTTTTAATGCTGAAAGTCAGTTGAAAAGTTCCGCAGCACAAACGATTTAAATACATTTCTTAGATATACGAGTAAACTAAAATTTTAAATTGTTATGGAG
The DNA here is from genome assembly GCA_963932185.1 of Troglohyphantes excavatus. Classification (NCBI taxonomy): domain Eukaryota; kingdom Metazoa; phylum Arthropoda; class Arachnida; order Araneae; family Linyphiidae; genus Troglohyphantes; species Troglohyphantes excavatus. Next base: position 58,608,793 of record OZ010673.1, on the reverse strand, counting down.
TTTTAAATAATATAAATTTATTTTCTTCTAATCCACGTTTATCGATTTGAGTAAACTGGGTGCGTTGCCACTCTAAAAACATCGGGGTCATGTGCGGTGGTACGCGTCGCACACCCCTAAGGACGACCCTGAATTCGTTGTGATCCAAAGTGAATTTCATTGACTTTTATTACTTTAATTTTATTATACTTTTGTTGCGAGAAGGACAAGTGGCGCCATCACTTGGTGTCAGTAAAACTCAAAAAATAAATGAAAATAAGTTTTCGAAAAACAATCTTTTATTATAAGATAAAAACTAGTCTTTTAGAACATTGCGTTAAGAATAATAAAATACAAATACAACTTTAAAATACGCAACAAAAATTCATATAATCCGGACATGTTTCGGGAGATACATCTCCCTTCATAAGCAGAAAATAAAAAGTCTGTGTATAATAAAATATAAATAAACCCAGAAATTGAAAGTGTTGCCAAAAAACAAAAAATATGGAAACTAACTTCCTGGAGGCGTTTCATATTTTTAGCAATATTGATTCGATTGTCAATGAAACGTTTGCGGTCCCAGTATTTCCCGCTTGTTGGCACACAATAGTTAACTCCAACCGATTGAAATAGTTTTTTGTTCTTTGGAAACACTTTCAATTTCTGGGTTTATTTATATTTTATTATACACAGACTTTTCATTTTCTGCTGATGAAGGAAGATGTATCTCCGGAAACATGTCCGGATTATATGGATTTTTATTGCGTATTTTAACGTTGTATTTGTATTTTAATAAGCTTTTACTATAATTATTGTACCATAAAGTTAAAAACAAACTGTTGTTTTAAATTAACTCAAATAAAAGGGGACGGTATCAACATTATACAATTCTAAAATTAAATTATAAAACATTTAATATAATAATAGCTTGTTTATTAAAAAGTTTTTTTTTAAATATTTAATTAATATTCTAACAATAGTTCATTCTATTAAAATATTTAAACATCAAATACATTTTTAAAAAAATTGCACCACTACATAAAATTTAAACTTCAGAAATCTTGATAAAACCTATTGAATAGACGTAAAAACTTTAACTTAACAAAAGTGTGTTAATCTTTTAATTCTTACCAGTTACTATATGACCAAACTTTAAAAAATATATGGAAATAAATATTTACAACGCATCAAATTTTATTCCAACACCGTAAACTTAACGTTAAAAATATCCAAGGAATTTTTTTCATGATGTAAAATAACTATGTGAAAAGAAATTTTAGGATTATATTCATAAAATACAAAAAATAAATAAAATAACATTTCGCGTTTTTTAAACATGTTAACAGAGCCTTCTATTTGTTTTCATCTAAGATATATTCGAATGCTCTTTACGGTAGGTTTCAAGCAAGCTCTTAAGAAGATTAAAAAAATGTAAAATGCAAGTAATAACTAAATTTAAATAAAACGCAGACTTATAATAATATTACATAGGTTTCTATGACGCTTTGCTAATATTTATTTTTAACAAAATGTATTATACAAAATTGTATTATCTAGTGTAAAGATTAAATAATGTTTATTGATAACTTTTGCATAATGTATAATTGCATAATTCACTTTTGCATAAGGCATTTTTGGTTCATATAGACTTGCTTAATTTGATAAGTTGATTGAGTAATGATGGATTGTTTGATTGATATTTTACGTTCTTTTATATTTTGAATTGTCTCACAGGCCAATTGTCACTAACCTTTAATTGCATAATTTTTAGGATACGCAGTATAATATAAGCTAAAGCTACTGATACAACAAATTAACTGTAGGATATCAATGCCCATTTTCCCATCACCCCTGCTTGTTTGTAATAGAACAACCCATGCATATAACTTGTAACCTAGTGGTGGCAACACCCTATTCATTCGTGTTTACAATCTTCATGTGATCGGTCGTGTGTCGTCCCAGTGGGTCAATATCGTAGGCACCCACTTAAATGTTCCTATCTTTAAATATTATCTTAGCTTGAACCTAAAGTTTAAATATATTTCAATAATGTCATGTCTACCCTCTTGTGTTCATTTCTCTGCTAAAACAACTACAGTACAATGTAATTTTATTTGTGTTTGACTGTGGTAAAATAAATACAAATACAATAAAATAATCGTTTATCTTTTTTTTTAATAAGAGACTGTATATAATTAAATTCATGTAGATAGGAGGTATTATTGTTCTTTTGAATTAAAGTTAATTTGTGCCGTAATTTCGTATTTTGTGAAATACAATTTATCAATAACAGCAAATCCAACATTTGGTGAAACGGAATTTAGCATACGGTATTCTAGACACATGTATCCTAACATTTAAAAAAAAAATATCAGCTAATACAATTTTATTTTAATTTTAAAATACAAATACAACGTTAAAATACGCAATAAAAATCCATCAAATCTGGACATGTTTCGGGAGATACGTCTCCCTTCATCAGCAGAGAATGAAAACGTCTGTGTAATAAAATATAAATAAATAAACCCAGAAATTGAAAGTGTTGCCAAAGAAGACTATTTCAATCGGTTGGAGTTAACTATTGTGTGCCAACAAGCGGGAAATACTGGGACTGCAAATGTTTCGTTGACAATCGAATCAATATTGTTAAAAATATGAAATGCCTCCAGGAAGTCAAGTTCAACTGGAGATTTGGGTTTGCAAATTAAATGTGGGTTAGAAAAATTAAATATATGACCATGTTCCCAAGAGTGAGGACTTCTTTATTTCTTGATGGAGGACTTCTTTATTTCTTGTTTAACAGTATGTGCTTGGTTCTCCTTAATACGAAATCTCAATGCTCATAAACTAATACAATGTTAACATTGATTTTTTTTCAAAAATAGGGAACGATAAACAGCTTAAAACAAGGTAAAAATATGTTTAAAGATCAAAATAAAAAAAAATTGTCTATGGAAAGTCCAGAAGCAAGAGTATTACCAAAAAAATCCCTCACCTTCCGTTTGCATTAGCATGAATAAACCAGAATATTCGATCAGATATTTCGAGGGAAAATATAACGCTGACATATTTTATTTATGAATGCATACCTCCAGAATTTGTATTTGAAATATTTGGCGAAAGAAGCATATCTCCAACTTTGTTGATTTTGACTTTTTGACAGACTAAGTATTCGTCAGAGGAGAATACAGGGTGTTCCACATAAAACTCCCTGATTTTAAAATTAAATAATTTGGAAACTGAGATCGATAGAAGAGAAGTCGTATGTTTATCTTTAAAACCGTGAATACCTTGTACAAAAGTTTCAAAATTAGTTAAACATTTTGCCGACAGGTGGCGCTGTTGTCCCAGTAGGGAATCCGAGAAATAGGCTATAAACTGCCCTTTGCACAAGCAGTTGATGTAATTACTTCACAATCCATTCAAAATGGGCACCTTTAGCAGCAGAGGGAAATTTTCATTCACACTCTGTAGTGTGCAAAACAAAAATGGACGTGCATGTCTCACAGATCAACTGTTCAAGCAAGCTATAGTCCAGTGTTGCAGGAATGTTCCGGAAAACAGTGTCTTTCAAAGTGCCCTATAAAAAGTAATCGCATAGGGTAATATCAAATCAGTATGGAGGCCAATCCATGCCTTTTCCAGCATACAGTGCCATCTGTCGGTAACATTTGTAACTAATTTTGAAACTTCTGTATCAGATTTCTTATGACTTTCAAAATAAACATTCTACTTGTTTCACTTTTCTATCGATCTCCGTTTCATAGTTATTTAATTTTTAAATCACAGTCCTTCGTAGAACATCCAGTATGTATAACAAATGAATTTTAAAAAAGAATAACAACAGCTGAACACAACAAATCGATGCAAATGCTAATAAAAATAAAGCGTTTAAAATAATTATTGTATAAAGAAACATTTTAATATTTATTTTCACGATCTAGGTGAACGTGCCTTTGTAGCTTGATCGGTAATGGTCGTGACTTTTGAGCAATAAATTGTGGGTTCGAGTCCCCACGGTACCATTCCAATATTTTTTTAATTTATATGCTTTAAAGGGTTTTCTAGTAACACGTGGTCAAAAAGGTAGTTATAATTTACTTTCTTGGGAACAATATAGATATGTTTAGTCTAAGTATGGATGTTTAATTTTTATAAAATAATTTAGTATTAATAATTAAATCCTACGGACGCACAAAACTAATATCACGTCCTGTGATCTAAAGTTGTTTTTTAAGAATGGAATCAATTTTTAAGTTCTTAAAAATACTTCATTCCACAATAATTTACAAATCTAATGGTTTGAGATATAATTTTCAAACTTTCCTTTTTTAAAAATTGATTTTAAAAATGTAAAAATAGAGAAAAACATGCGTAGTAGAAATTATTAAAGTAAAATCAATTTTAAAATTGAAATATAAAGAACGCTTGATCGCTGGTGGGTTAAACAAGCCCCAAAATCCTGTCCCTGTTTTTATTTTACAATTCAACATTAAGAAGTAATTCACAAGTAACATCACAAACGCGAATCTCAAGCACAAAGATCGATGCATATGATTAGTTGTTGACCGTTACCATGCCAACGGGCGGATTGAATGGTTAACGATTCGTCCCACTGAGACAAAACTAACTTCACAATTACCCTACGATCCTTCCGCTTTTATTCCCTGGCACGTTCTCCGCTTCCAAAAGTATCTCTAAATCTTTTCTGATATTCCAAAGATGGATGCCAGGACAAGTGGCCGGGCCTGATGAATGTTTAAGCAATGAGAAGTATCGGATGGTCGGAAACCTTAAGAAGCGCTAATTTATTATTCATTGCAGGAAATGCCCGGGTTAGTTTGGGGGTTGCACCTGAGAGGGTTGGGAGAGGGTAAAGTGGGAATGGGTATAATTAGGGAAATAGGGTTTAGTTGCTGAGCTTTAATTTACTCGCTGCTAATAACATTTTGGAGATGTGGCATGTCGGTGTGGAAGAGGTTATTATGTTGTAAATTAAAATATTTCTGCATATTTTATTTTCAAATCTCTTTGAAATCTCATTTTTATTGAGTAATAAAATTTTTATATTATGTAACTTTTAATCTAAAAAGCGTAAAATGCGAAATATTTACGAATCCTATCTTGAATATATAATCAATACTAGGAGGTTCCCCGCCAACCCGCGGATGATTGCTAAGCAATTATTTTTATTCTTCTTAATTTATTCTTAAATTCTTCTTAATGTAAGTTGACTTTAAAATAATTATTCACCATTAAATGTAAAGGTAAATTGTCAAAATGGCTTACATAATGGGAAAATACAAACGCGGACGCAACAGATTTTTGTAAACAAACTGATGTTGCCATTCCACCGAGGGAAAAACAGCGTATTTCGAACACCGAAAGGAATAGTATATAACTGCTTTTTAATGGTTGGCTTATTTCTGTTTTACGGCTGCTTATTTCTGTCCTCGTATTGAGACTTATCACAACCACACACATTCATACTTGCACCTCGTTATTTTAGAACCAAGGTCAGATGACGATGAAACACCTCAAATGACGAGGACAACACTTGAGCTGGCACCCAACGCATTCAATAGGCGTCCGGTCTTTGGATCCCGATCAGATTTATCATGCCCCAGTCTCGTATACACGTCGGTATAATTTGTTGGATGTTCTGCACGACTTTCTAGTATTTTTGTAGCGAAACTGGCATCCCTCTGATCACAAGATCACTACTTTTTTACTTTTCACTGTCAAGTCCTTCGTACGGGCTCGAACCAGCAATCCTATGATTACCAGCTGAACGCCTTTATCCACTATGCTACCAAGAGGACCTGCTTTTCAATGTTATGACTTTTCAAAGGGAAGCTAAAATAAAACGACATTCTGAAAATTGTAAAAATTGATTTATACGAGTTTAAAATTAAACGGTTTAATTAGCAAGTAATTTATAAATCAATTAAATCAACAGCTCCAAAAATGGCGACTCAAACCACGCTCAGGGACCGACTTACAAGCTTAGGGGCCCAGGGCAAAAGAACATTAGGGGGCCCCTCGACGTAACTCAAAATACAACTGCTAAATTTATGTATAGGCACACAATGCGAAATGACGTAATCAGTCAGCACACAATGCAAATTTAAATACTCAGAATTGAATTTTTTTAAACTGCTTAATTTGTTCTTTTGAGAATTTGACTTAACGTAAATGGTCGGTACTTCAACAGAGTTTCTTCGTTCGTTTCTGTTCCTTTTAGCTTTTTTTTTAGTTGATCCAGATTTGTACTTCTACCCATTTTATAGTTAGAAAATCCCTCATGATTACAATAATAGAAAATTTGTTATAGGAAAAGTAACCGTAAACGACTATGCATACTTTTTTCTTGTACCAAATGTGCAATTAGTAAACCCAGTTTGTTTATGGTTTTGGTCATGAATTGAATTTTGCAATTGATCCAAAGGGTATTTCTTTGACAAGCGCAATGAAAAAGGCGACATACATCATGTATGTGCTGAAAAAGTTCAATTGATTTAATTGGATGAAATAGTACAAGTTTCGCAAAATAATTAACAATTGATTTAAAAAAAATCGATCAAAACAATTTTATAAACTAAATTTAATTGATTTTTAAAAAAATCGTTAATAAATTTATTTTTAACTTTTGCACATATATTTAGCATTAAATAATTTTTTGGGGCCCCCTTAAAATGGGGGCCCTGGGCAAGTGCCCCGAATGCCCTGCCGTAAATCAGTCTTTGACCACGCTTTTATTATTTTACAACTATTCCCAAAACAGAAGGATAAAATTAATAATAAACCATTAAAATAAACCAACTAAAACTAACCTTAATCAATAGAGTATAAAGTTCCTTTCCCACTTCAGATCCTTTTCTTATTTGGAAATAAATTCGTCATCGTTCCGTGATCCATCGAAATAGAGAAAAGTAAGGGGACTTAGGATAAAGAAATTTCAATACGATAACTTTTAACTTGAATGCCTTGTGCTTTGTCATTCAGATTTCCTGAATACGATAACCCCTTGAGAGTTCCGGCTATGAAGGAATATGAAGAGATGCTTTTCATTTTTAAGCACTTTTCCATACTTTTTGTAATTCTTATACAATAAAAGATCAAATATGCGTATTGGAATAAAAGTAGTTTGAAATATGAACGTTTCGAATTCTGAAACTATTGGTTTTATCTAGTAGAATTTACTATTTTGTTGATTCTCTTTACTGAATAATATATTAAATTATATACTGTTTCGTAATATTTTATTGAAAAGTAAACATTAAAAAATATTTTAAGAAAATTTTTAGGCGTCTACACTCACATATAAGAAAAATGTGCGATTTAAAAAAGTAAAAAAATGTTTTAAAATTAAATATTGTGTGTTTAACAATGATTTTTCTTGTGAATTTTTATTTAAAAATAACTTGAATTTTAATATTAAAGTTTTCAGAGCACTTTAAATCTTTACATTTTAATTATCTAAATGATATTTATTATATACAAGACGGATATTGAACTACGATCAGGCAGTCTGAAGCACTTGGTTTGAAAAGAAAAATCTGAAGCAAATTGCTTGAAGGAACATTGTGCATAAAAGAAACGATTTCTTGGACTAGCCAAAATTAGACAGATCCGTCGTAGCCCAAATCCTTAAACCAAAGTAAAGTTGTGTGGTTTGGTTTGGTTAATTAACATCGCACTAGAACTGCACAGTGGGCTATTCGGGGTCTATCTCGAAGGAAAGACCCGGGAACACATACACATTCACACACACATTCATACATGCACCTAGTTATTTTAGAACCATGGTCAGATGACGAGGAAACGCCTGAACTGGCACCCAACGCCTTCAATAGACGTCGGGACTTTGGACCCCGATCAGATTTATCGTGCACCAGTCCCGTATACACGCCGTTAATTTTTGCAGATGTTCTGGACGACTTTTCTAGTATTTTTGTAGCGAAGCCGGCAACCCTACGATCACAAGATCACTACTTTTTTTACTTTTCTTTGTCAAGTCCATCGCGCGGGTTCGAACCACCAATCCTCGGATTCGCAGCTGAATGCCTTAACCGCTCGGCCACGGTGGCCTCTAAAGTTGCGTGAAATGTCATATCAAGTTTTGTTCTCATCATTTGACCATGGTTCAAAATTACGAGTCTTTGTTGATGGACGTTTCCTTTGGGACAGATCCAGAACTATCTTCAATAGCCCACTGTCAGCTCTAGTGCAACGTTGTTCCAATCAACAATTCGTAAAAAAAATACTCTTGTGTTTAGATGTAAAACAATATAAAGAAGACAGATGGTTCACATTGGAAAAACTGATTTTATTTATTTAATTTTATTATTCTCAAAAGCAGATATCGAAATTAGCAACTTGTATGAAGCTGTAGCGGCACATAGTAACAAACATTGAACATACTAAACATACTTCTTTAAGAAAGATAATTTCACCAATCAATATTAGGTTCGGAAAAAAAAAATCTAAAATCTCATTAATTTAAGCAACACTCACTACGATCCTCTTACTAACATCAACTCCATTCTGAAAACATCCAATACAACCTGAAAGAACCATCTCTGAGATTTCCAATGGTTATCCTATTTACTTTTACGTAACGAACAACCGAAAATAAAAGAATCCATACGCTCCCAGAACTAATGTGGAATATCTGCAATGGGACATAATGAAAAAGTTCTAGAAGAAAAGACGCGATAATAGGGTGAAGATGCAGCAAGAATCCACTCTCTCATTATAGCATTTCGATTCCTTTTAAGAAGGTTCTTTTCGCAACAGGATTTTTAAATTAACGTCCGTTAGAGAAATGCTTTCGAGAGAAACGGGCTTTATAAAAGTGGAACTATACGAACTATTAACAAGGCAAGAGTTCAATTTTGTATTTAAACCGGTGTTCTTTTTAAAGGGATTTTAAATTATTTTTTTTTAATAGGAGGTGATTTTAAGTAGATTTTCGACACTAATTGGTATCAGTTTCTATAGATGATCGTCGATTATTTTCTTAGAATGATTTATGCATGGAATATTTACAGATTTATTTGTAAATATTGGAAATGATGCCAATAGTTATTGTTTAGTATGTATAATATTGTTTACTGCGTAGAATAACTATTATTTAGTATGTAGAATAACTTATTTAGTCTGTAGAATAACTATTTGTCTGTAGAATAACCATTACTCTGTAGAATAACTATTATTTAGTCTGTAGAATAACTATTATTTAGTCTGTAGAATAACTATTGTTTAGTCTGTAGAATAGCTGTTATTTAGTCTGTAGAATAACTATTATTTAGTATGTAGAATAACTATTATTTACTCTGTAGAATAACTATTATTTAGTCTGTGGAGTAACTATTATTTAGTCTGTAGAATAACTATTATTTAGTCTGTAGAATAACTATTATTTAGTCCATAGAATAACTATTATTTAGTCTGTAGAATAACTATTATTTAGTCTATAGAGTAACTATTATTTAGTCCGTAGAATAACTATTATTTAGTCTGTAGAAAATCTATTATTTAGTCTGCAGAATAACTATTATTTAGTCTGTAGAATATCTGTTATTTAGTCTGTAGAATAACTATTATTTAGTCTGTAGAATAACTATTATTTAGTCTGTAGAATAACTATTATTTAGTCTGTAGAATAACTATTATTTAGTCTGTGGACTAACTATTCTAGGTACGTGGCCCCGCAGAGTTGATGGCAATTTGAAATATTTAGATTATCTTCCATAAAAGAACAAATTTATAAACAAAATCATTATTTTGAACAACGGTCAGAGAGAAACAAATGAACTTGCACAGCACTGTCAAATTTCCACACTACTACTAAATTGAGCTCATTTTAATCATGATACATTTAATTACACTATCCCATTCCACGATGATGTCTTCGGTTGGTCAACGATGGTCGAACTCACAATCCTTTGAATACGAGTACGCCTCTCTTACAATCGGTCATTGAAAGTACTATTATGAATCCTTGCAGGTGTTTCAAATGTCAGTTATAAAAAACGAAATTTGTTCGTTGGAGTCAATTATATGTATTTTATAGAATTAATTTAAATTTAAGAAACAATCAAAAGTTTGATATAATTTATTACATTATTCGGTTTTTAGAATAAAATTTAAATTCAAATTTAATGGGTTGAGCAAATTTGTTATTAAAATAAAAAATTTGATGCCCAAATTATTCTTTTGAAGATGTTAAATCTAAAAGAAAATGCAAATTCACTTCCTTTTCCCACTTTATAAAATTTTAGAATTAATAAACATGGTAAAGAAACTAAATTTTTTACTAAAAAAATAAAAGAATAAATGGCAATATATCAAACTTAAAAGGTTTAGTTATGCCAATATTTTCCCAAATTGCAATACTCCCTTGAGTTTTATCTTTATAAATATACATGAACTTACGAAAATATTACATTTATTCACAAATGTTTCATAAAACTTTTCTTTTCTAAATGTACTTCAAACAAAATACTGGATTTTTTATGCAAATAAATTTTTTTTTTTAATTTTTCTCCGAAAGAAATCCACTTTTTTTGGATTTAAGTAGATACGAATGAAATTTCTGCGACTCTTAAATAATTCCCTTTGTTGAACACTGCGTTCCTAAAGTTTAAATGTTTGTAAACGAAATATTTCTTTCTTTGTTTCAAATGATCCAACAGGGAAATGAACCTTCTGAAATATATTTACGTATTTTCCGGGTTTGGGAAGTAATGGTATTCATTAAGGAACTCTTTTGAATTGCAATGTGCAAAATAAGATCCTTTTATTTTCTCGTGAAATGTCTTTTTGTTCATTGTTATCTTGCAATGTATTTAATGCATTTTAACCAAAGGTAAAAGATTCTTAACAAATTCCTTAGAAATTTAAAATCCCATATGATTTTATATTTAAGTGTTTAATTACATTGTTAAAAAATAGTACTTAAAAATGAGTACATAAACCTACTCGTTTTTCTTTGAGTACAATTGCATCATAAATAACGTACTAAAATTTAAGTAACCGTACTTTCCTAAAAATGAGCATGATTTAATATTGCTAATATCAGCTTCTGTTCAAGCCAACTTAACTAAGCGACCTGACAAACTTAAAATGGTTAGTCAGAAGTTGTTTTTCCACATCATTTGATGTCGATTGCTTAAATGGAAACTGAGTTATTACGAAACAATTATCTTACTTTCCATTCTTTTTGCACGTCTTTTAAACAAGTCGTCTGTTTCTACCTTCTTCACGTCGCTTTGGTAGTACAGCGGATAAAGAACTACGGAACCTTAGGGTCTGGGTAATATTCCCGGTAAGTCTTGGTTGTAATTGTCGATATTTATTGAAAGGGATTTATGAAGACAGCCTATACACTAGGGTGGAGCGAAAAAACTTTTTTTTGAAATTCATGTTGCCTGAGTCATTATACGGTGCCAAACTCACTAGAACAAATTGTCACCAAATTTCAGCCCAAAATATTGCTATCTTGAGGTTTTACATCTCAAAAGAATGTTTATACATAGCCTTTTATGTAAAAAATGTGCTTTTATTTAATAAATAATTTCAATTAATTAATGCGTTAATTAAAATGATATTTAACATTAATTGTATGATAATTAATTATGATTTAGACAATAAATTACTTAATTAAAACTTTACTGTCAGATGTTAGCGCTATAAATTACTTTCGTACTCTACATAAAAAGCAAATTTATTTAATTTTAATAGATGGCAGCACGTGTTTTATTCTGATAACTATTTTTAGCATGACATATTTGACACGTGGATTCCATTTTCTGGGACAGTTTTACCCACGTATGCTGATTTAATAAAGCATTTCCTCTGGATCAAAAATTATTTATTGTGAAAGGGGAATAAGAAAGATCCTTCAATCAGAGATATCATCGAAATTGTTTCTTGGGATATTTCAAGAATTTGGAAGAAAGCCTCCTTGCCAGTGGTATAAGTCATCAAGAAATTTTTCGACTTATAAGAAATTACAATGAAAAGTATAAAAATATGAAAAGCATATCAAAATCTCGAAAGGGGGCTAACAAAATTAGGAAATATTTCTTCGACCAGACAAATAGTACTTCGTTTGATATTTCTTCATGCAAATGTTTGAATTATGAACAATGCAAGTGTTCTTTAAAGATTCCTCGTATGGAGCGAAATTTTTTAACAGGTCAATGGCATGTAAGAAAATGGCAATAGGGTCGATAGACATTTCTGTAAGCCAAAAATTGAAGCGTATAAGAAAAAAACAACATGAAAGGTAATACCATGAGGCCAAAGCAATATAATGCAAAACTAAAGCTTTTTCTAAGTCTATTACAGATTCAGCAGCGAACGCCATTCTAGGATCTGATTCATAATTAGAAGATATCCCTGAACATGATGACGATTACGTTAGCCTCGAAGCCAAACGTCTGAAAGCAACTGATGATAAAACTCCATTAACATCCAAGACAAGTTAGATGAAAATATCATTGCTGCATTTAACGGTTGCTTGTGATAGGACAGGAATATCAAATAGGTCAGCTGCTGTCATTGCGTCATCTGTGCTTCATGATGTAGGGATTGTATCTAAAGATATTCCGGCTAAAGTGATCGACAGGAATAAGCTGAGGACAGAACGTCGGAAGTTACGGTCCCAGCTAGATTCTACACAAATACCGCAATTTTTGTATGCCCTCTACTTCAATGGAAGAAATGACAAGACTATTATGTATGAGAAGAAAGGGAATTCTTATACTACAGGACTACAGCTGTAGTAGAGCATATTACGCTCTTGTCAGAACCTGGTTCTGTTTATTTAGGACCGAAATACGTCTGGACCACAAGAGTTTTCCGCGACAATAGGCAAATCTATGAAAACATGCAAAACTCTTGCCATAGCAAATTTTGTCTCTATTCTAGTTGCTTTTCCCGAAATTGACAAAAAAGAACTCAGTACAGACCAAAAACACCTCTTCGACATTTCTAGGCAGTATCATTGGGGGTATGCCTTCCAGAATTAGTAAACAGAAGACCCGGGAAGAGGTCTCACTCAAGATGGCTCACTTCAGCCAACAAAATTCTTCGCCTTTACGTATCGACCGCCAAACCAATAATGTCTGAGACTTTAAGCTCATGGTACAATATGTAATGAAAGTTTATGTGCCATCCTGGTTTGAAATAAAGAAAATCCCGAATGCCACTCATGGAACACGTCACCTTAATGAAATGATAAAAAAAATTTCATTATTTCCAGAAGACTTTAAGACAATCGTTCACGAATTTATTCAGAGGAACTGTTATTTTGCTTATTCTGAGAATATTCTGTTAGCGATGCTAGTATATGAACGAGCACACATTCGAGAACTTGGCTTCAGAAGAATACTGAAATCAAGAAAAACTGACTCAAAGGGGAAAATAAGATAATTTAATCTTCCCAATTTGAATTTAAAAGCAAATGACTTTTTCGAGATGATTCACTATGACAATCCTTTGGAATCACCAGTTACCACGAACTTCAGCGACGAAGACATAACAAGATTGATCAGAAATGGTTCACAATTTGAACAGAGAAGCCATTCTTAAGCAGTGGTGAGGCATGTGAAACTGGAAACACGAGCATCATTGGAAACATGTGGTGTAGAAGCCGTCGGGGATGGATACTTCGCAGTGGAATAAAGTCACGAAACGAACTTCCGAAATTTGACACCAATATGATCTTTTTTGGACCTCGTGTGAAATCTGAAAATAATGTGTGTTAAAATGTTCATATCTATTTTTTAATAATTAGAACCGTTTTTAATCTAAAAATAAAATATTGTAAAAATTAAATTAAAATAAAAAAAAAGATTTTTTTTTACTGTTTGACTTTAATATTATATTTTATATCTCAATGTGGAACCTGAAGATGATGAACGATTCCGCTTAAATTTTTTCACAGTGATTTTTTCACCAAATGGCACCATTCGTTGGGTCAGGAAACACTAAAATTTGAAATAATTTTTTTTTCGCCCTTTTCACTCCACCCTACTATACAGGCTAGCATCTGCTCTTTTTATTAATTTTTACTCATTGGTACTCGTTTTTCAAAATTGAAACTTGTGTATTCGGGGCAATAATAAGCATCGAATGTACTCAAAAATGAGTATATTTTAAATATTTTGAGAACCTATTTTTAACAGTGTAGATAAATTAAAAACTAATGGCTTTTAATAAACCTTCAGTATACGTATATAAATTAATCATAAATATCTGTACGTTGAAGTAAATGTTGTTCGACTTCTTTTAATACTATCAAGAAAACAATGTTGCTCATGGATTAATCTATATCTATAAAAGTACACGAGTATGCTTGGTTCGGTTCGGTACGATTAATTAACGTCGCACTAGAGCTGCACAGTGGGCAATCGGCGACGGTTCGGGGCCTATCTTGAAGGAAAGACCCGGGAAAGATGCTTCGTATTTTTGAACCATGTACAGATGACGAGGACAACACCTGAGCTGGCACTCGATGCAACCTCAATAGGTGTCAGGACGTTGGACAACGATCATATATATCGTGCACCAGTCCCGTATACAAGCCAGTATAATTTGTTAGATGTTCTGGACGACTTTCTAGTATTTCTGTAGCGAAGCTGGCGAACCTCCAATCGCAAGATCACCACTACTTTCTTATTTTATTTCGAGTATGCTTGGGTTTGGTTTGGTTTTTGTTAATTAACGTCGCACTAGAGCTGCACAGTGGGCTATTGGCGACGATTCGGGGTCAATCTCGAAGGAAAGACCCGGGAACACATACACATTCACACACACATTCATACATACATACATTTCGTTATTTTAGAACTATGCTCAGATGACGAGGAAACACCTGAACTGGCACCCTACGCCTTCAATAGACGTCGGGACTTTGGACCCCGATCAGATTTATAGTGCACCAGTCCCGTATACACGCCAGTATAATTTGTTGGATATTCTGGACGACTTTCTAGTATTTTTGTAGCAAAGCTGGCAACCCTCCAATCGCAAGATCACTACTTTTTTACTTTTCTATGTCAAGTCCAGTGCACGGATTCGAACCACCAATCCTCGGATTAGTAGCTGAACGCCTTACCAACTGAGCAACTGGGGCTCGAGTATGCTTGGGAGACGACATCACAAAAAACATTGCGAAGTAATAATATGATTGTACACTGCAAATGATTGAAGATTTTTTATTTAAAATGACGATAAGTTTGAAACGACCACTTTAATTTGTTTCATATTTTATTTTGTGTTAAATAGCATGAGAGCTTTTTCAGCAAATGTGGCTTGAAAAAGCTCTCAGTTTCAGAAAAATGTCTTCAAGTTCTTAGTATTTAACAATGCAGAAAGTTCATGAGGCGATATGTCACCACATGGGCCCTATTTTTGGTAAATTCCTAGTTTGCAGTGCCTCTTGGCGCAATTGTGGAAAATTAGCGCAAAGGACAAAAGACATGTTTTTCAGTAGTCAACAAGTCAAAACGGCAAATATAATGACTGGTTGGTTAAATGACGAAGCACTAAAGCTGCACAATGGGCTATTGGCGACGGTTCAGATTCGACAATACTATTTAAATCCGATTCGAATACTAAAATTGGGTTTGATTTGTTTTAATTAACGTCGCACTAGAGCTGCACAGTGGGCTATTGGCGACGGTTCGGGGCCTATCTCGAAGGAAAGACCCGCCGAATACAAAAAGATTGGTTAGTTAAGTAACGTCGCATTGGAGGTTCACAATGAGCTATTGGCGACGGTACTATTTAACCCGCGAGCATTCGCTCTGGGTCTTAGAGGCCCGATCGTTCTAAAACCGAGGCCACCGTGGCCGAGCGGTTAAAGACGTCAGCTAGGTATACGAAGGTTTCCGGTTCGATGGCAGGTGATGGACTTGACAAAGAAAAGTAAAAAGTAGTGATCTTGTGATGGGAGGGTTGCCAGCTTCGTTACAAAATACTAAAAAAGGCGTCCAGAACATCCGCAAAAATTAACGACATGTATACGGGACTGGTACACGATAAATCTGATCGGGGTCCAAAGTCCCGACGTCTATTGAAGGCGTTTGGTGCCAGTTCAGGCGTTTCCTCGTCATCTGACCATGGTTCTAAAATAACGAGGTGCATGTATGAATGTGTGTGTGAATGTGTATGAGTTCCCGGGTCTTTCTTCGAGATAGACCGCGAACCGTCGCCAATAGCCCACTGTGCAGCTCTAGTGCGACGTTATTTAACCAAACCAAACGTTCTAAAACCATACCGTAGAAACACCCCTCTTCTCGAAAGTGGTCCAGGTGTCCAGTAGCTGTATTTAAGGTTCAACCACTTTCTGATGTTTGGAATTTCCACATTTCTGAATTTCTCTTTGTTAGATGTCGTACGAAGATGGTTTGGTTTGATTTTTGTTAGTTAACGTCGCACAAAAGCTGCACAGTGGGCTATTGGCGACGGTTCGGGGTCAATCTCGAAGGAAAGACCCAGGAACACATATACATTCCCACACACATTCATACATGCACCTCGTTATTTTAGAACCATGGTCAGATGACGAGGAAACACCTGCACTGGCACCCAACGCCTTCAATAGAGGTCGGGATTTTGGACCCCGTTCAGATTTATCGTGCATCAGTCCCTTATACACGCCAGTATAATTTGTTGGATATTCTGGACAAATTTCTAGTATTTTTGTAGCGAAGCTGGAAACCCTCCGATCACAAGATCACTACTTTTTTACTTTTCTATGTCAAGTCCATTTCACGGATTCGAACCACCAATCCTCTGATTAGTAGCTGAACGCCTTACCAACTGAGCAACTGGGGCTCACGAAAATGAAATGAAGAGGTCTGAAAGTATGCTAAAGAAAAGAATCACACGTGTGGGAACAATTAGAAAAAATAATCGAGAAGTACCCAAGAAATTCATCACAGGAACACATCGTGGTGCACTCGTCTTTGTTCAATACAGATTAGTATAGGACATTTGGCGCTCGAGTTTTTTTTTTTTTTTGGCGTGTTTTATAGGGGCGATAAATTTATAGTATGGTAAACCCACCTGATATTGTTGGTATTCTCCGATTCTTGCGGCGACTTTCAATCTGGCAACCTTATGACGTTTTCGCGCTGCCCGGAACCATGTTTAACGGCAATTTTTCGTCGCCAAAAAAAAAAAAACGCGCCAAATGTCCTGTACTACATCTGTTCCCTTTGTTCGGCTTTCAGAAACATGATTATTCAGATTCAGAAACATGAAACGACGTTTCGTTTGTACCAAAAAAGAATAAATGCGTAAACGTTTTGTAATTTATTTTTAATATATACTTATTGTCTGTTCTTTTATAGATAATGCATTTAATGTAGTAAAAGATATTTTCAGTTATATTATTTAACTAAAACTGCTGACCGGGTCCGATAGACCCACTGCGTGTCCTCGCGTAAGTACTTATAGCGCGCGTTGCCCCAGGTTAAATCCGATTCGAATTCAAAAAGATCGGTTAGTTAAGCAACATTCAACGTCCGATGAGGTTCACAATGGACTATTGGCGATTGTTCGGATTCAACAATTATGCAATTAATCAATAAATATACAACAAAATCAAAAGTTTTAAATGCCTCAACGCAAAACCACCGCAACTGACCTACGGTACTACCATCCGATTACCAGGTGAATTTTTTAAGGAAAGTATAACAAAGATGGATCCGTCAACGTTTGTTGGAAAATTATAATACACCAGGCCCAACGGTACTAGCATCATCTCGTACTGGCGACAAAGTTTTCATCCAATCCAATCTTCAAAATAGTTCACATATTTTTATACGCCACGACTCGAGTTCACCGTGGATTACGATTACTTTACCAAGGCCCCCTACAAAGTTTTGTCAAAGTCAGACAAACTTTCTAAGTAAGCATAAAAGGCAAATCAGCATTCATAAGCATAGGCCGATCAAAGCACGCATTTATTCCATCATAGGTGCAAGCACCGGTAGATAAATTACAAACTCCGGCCTAAACAACTAGAATACGATAGGAAGAAGGGTATATTCCTAGTGTACGGTGCCTATTTAGCGCGATTCTGAAAATTGGCGCCAATGACAGAAATTACGTTGTTTTTTTTTGTTTCCAAGTCAAAATGGCGGACAAAGTACAGATAAGTAAAGTAGGATTGCCAAAATATAAAGTTTATCGCCCTTCAATTGTCGCCAACTCACATTTGGCGGGGGCACCGTATACTAGCAATTAACGGGAAGGTGAGATTTGCATGGACAAATAGGTGTACCTTAACACTGTTGGGACAGTCCCTGTATGCGGTACTACAATCAATAAACTCAATTTAATAAGTGAAATGAAACTTACCCCAAAATAAATACAATCTTGTAAGTTGAATTATATATTCAGGAATATACGTAACCGGATTACGGTTTAAAAATATAAAGTACATGTCAAGCAGTATAATTCCTAAACAAAGAATTTCAGAACTCACTCATCCAAGTTTGACACAGAGAAGTATCATGCAAAACACAACACAAACCTTTCAGTGGGCAGTTGATACCAAACTCCAAACGGAAACTCATTTCTATCCACCAGAGGTCGCATTCAAAGGAACCGTGATAGTCTGGTCGGAAGGGTGCCAACAGACACGTGATGGCCTGATTGTACATAATGCCAATCTTTCAACAAACTATTTTTTTTTATTAATTAACGTCGCACTAGAGCTGCACAGTTGGCGACGGTTCGGGGCCTATCTCGGAGTAAAGACCTAGGAACGATGCCTCGTGTTTTTTAACCACGGTCAGATGATGAGGACAACACCTGAGATAGCAACCACATCTTCAATAGCCGTCAGGACTTTGGACCCGATCAGATTTATCGTGCAACAGTCCCGTATACATCCCGATAATTTTTGTGGATGTTCTGGCCGACTTTTTCTAGTATTTTGTAACAAAGCTGGCGACTCTCCTATAACAAAATCACTACTTTTTACTTTTCCTTGTCAAGTCCGTCGCATAGGATCGAACCACGAATCCTCTGATTCCCAGCTGACGCCTTTATCCACTGGGTCACGAAGACCTTAATCAAACTAGCAAATCGCCATATACAAATTCGACTGGGTACATCAGGTTTATAAAGGTGACCTCCACCCACTGATCAGGCCTCTAGTGCCTAGATTGCCCAGTAGATAAAGTAGCTTAGCAGGTAATCAGATGATTGCTAGTTCTATCCCGTGCAGTGGATTTGGCCAAGAAAAGTAAAAAAGTAGTGATCTTGCAATCGGAGGGTTTCCAGCATCGCTACAAAAATACTAGAAAGTCGTCCAGAACATCCAACAAATTATACTGGCATGTATACGGGACTGGTACAAGATAAATCTGATCGGGTTCCAATGTCCTGACGCCTATTGCGTGGAGTGCCAGCTCAGGTGTCGTCCTCGTTATCTGACCATGGTTCAAAAATACGAGGCATCGTTCCCGGTTCTTTCCTTTGAGATAGGCTCCGAACCGTCGCCAATAGCCCACTGTTCAGATTAACCAAAACCAAACCACCTACTGATCTCAAAACTGTAAGTTCTGGATTGGACAAGGCAATTTGTTGGCTTGAAGCCAATTGCATGTTAAAAAAGTGTACCCCACTTCTATTTCAACCTGATTATTTCTATATTGTTCATACTAAAAAACGCCAAATTAAAGTGGTTTTTTTTTTCTTTTTTTTTCTTTTTAGTTTTCCATTAAAACCCATTTTGAATGTCTGTTCTTTGAAATTCAGTTTAACAAATAGTTAGTGGATAAGCAGCAAAGAAGAAAATTATATTTTTGGCGATATGCAAATGGATTCTATATGCAGAAAATAATATATCAAAGCATATTTAACCTTTCTATAACATTTGAGAAGAAACAAAACCACAAAATCACTTTTAAAAAGTAGTTGGGGTACAGTACGTTTGATTATAGTATGGATTCAACTGCGTCTATAGGGGCAAACCGATTTGAGCCTTCCAGAAGTTGCAGTTAGAGTTCAGTGCCTCTGCCAGCTTCAAGTTTTCAACCACTCCTACGTTGGTGTCTGAACTACGCAATTATTAAGTAACAATATAAAATACTTAATCACAACCTGTATATATGTAAATACGTTCATTGAAATATATATTTAATGAATCCGGTACATAATTTTTAAATAAAGAATTATACATTTTAATGAAATATAACATTATCTATATTATCTATCAAACTAGTTCACACAAGACGTATTCAAAGGTAATGCATAGGAACCCATTGCATATACACATCAGGCATCCGTGGCCGAGCGGTTAAAGACGTCAGCTGGGAATACGAGGGTTCCTGGTTCGATACCAGCAGATGGACTTGACAAAGAAAAGTAGTAAAAGTAATGATCTTGTGATGGGAGGGTTGCCAGCTTCGTTACAAAATACTAAAAAAGGCGTCCAGAACATCCGCAAAAATTAACGACATGTATACGGGACTGGTACACGATAAATCTGATCGGGGTCCAAAGTCCCGACGTCTATTGAAGGCGTTTGGTGCCAGTTCAGGCGTTTCCTCGTCATCTGACCATGGTTCTAAAATAACGAGGTGCATGTATGAATGAATGTGTGTTTGAATGTGTATGTGTTCCCGGGTCTTTCCTTCGAGATAGACCCCGAACCGTCGCCAATAGCCCACTGTCGAACTCTAGTGCGACGTTAATTAACCAAACCAAACTATCACTGAGTCACCAACTGGCTCATTAAATTAAAGTTTGGTAGTTTGATTTGGTTAATCAACGTCGCACTTGAGCTGCACATTGGGCTATTTGCGACAGTTCAGGGTCTATCCCAAAGGAAAGACCGGGAACAATACCTCATATTTTTGAACCATGGTCAGATGACGAGGTCAACACCTGAGCTGGCACCCAATTCAACCGCATTAGGCATTTGGACATTGGACACCGATAAGATTTATCGTGTACCAGCCCCGTATACATGCCAATATAATTAGTTGGACGACTTTCTAGTATTTTAGTAGCAAAACTGGCAACCCTCCGATCGCAAGATCACTCCTTTTTTACTTTTCTTCGTCAAGTCCATCAGTCGGGTTCGAACTCGCAATCCTCTAATTACTAACCGAACGCGTTCATCCACTGATCAACTGGGGCCCAAGTAAATAAAAGAGCTCGTGATTTTACCATAGTGTATTAAAATTGTGCATATAAATTTTATTTTTTGAATAATTAGATATTTTTTTTCTCTTAAGAAATGGACTTGTTCCGAAACCTACAAAAAAGAAAGAACTCAATTCAAATACCAAATTATAATTCTGGAAAGAATTAAGACTATCCACATTTTAATTTTATTACAAACTACCAATCTCTCGCATCAACCGTAATATATGATTCTTGTCGAAATTTGTTATTTATGCATAACTTGAATAACGAATATGAAAGCTAAATTGAAGTACTCTTTGCGAGACATGTTATAGACCTGGCCCTTGCACTTTAGATCAAAGAGTTTTGAAGCTTTCAACGATCAAAGTAACCCGAAATGTCGGCAACTGGAAACGAATACTGATTCTTTCCATTTTTGAGCTGGAAAGAATAGTTTGCTTCTCATCAAATTTTGTGTTTATATATTTGTATTTGAAATGAGTTCTTCAAGTAAAAAATCGAATACATTTAATTTCTAAATAAAATATTTGAATTTGGGCGGAATTTATTTACTTTAAAATGTATTATGAAATATTTTTTAAATAAAATGTTGATGCTTTTATACAAAATAAAACTAGTTTTAAAGATAAATAAAACATTTTTACTGATATAAGGTTTCCTAGGGTAAGGTTGGCCGAGCGGTTAAAGGCATCAGCAGGGAATCCGAAGGTTCCTGGTTCGGGCCCAGACGATGGACGTGACAAAGAAAAGTAAAAAAGTAGTGATCTTGTGATCGGAGGGTGTGATCGGAGGCAGTCGTCCAGAACATCCGCAAAAATTAACGGCGTGTATACGGGACTGGTGCGCGATAAATCTGATCGGGGTCCAAAGTCCCGACGTCTATTGAAGACGTTGTGTGCCAGTTCAGGTGTTTCCTCGTCATCTGACCATGGTTCTAAAATAACAAGGTGCATGTATGAATGTGTGCGTGAATGTGTATGTGTTCACGGCAAAGGCCTCCGTGGCCGAGTGGATTAAGGCACACACACGCACACACACACAGAGACATACATACATATATATATATATATACAAAAAATATACAATTTTTATTTTAAATCTAACGAAAAGTGTAACAAAAAGTCACGCAGAAAAAATTACGCTCATTCCCTGAAATTCCACAAAATTGAATTACTCCATATACCATCACCTTCTAAAAGCACTTTCATGCGCGTATGAAAAACCCAAAAGAAAGTGAAAAAGACAGTAAAAAAACCAATTTATAGGAGTGCCCGAAAATAGTTTTACTGGCATTTTTTTGCAAGATACACCGATACAGAGGAAGTGGAACATGTGTTACCACCAGATGGCGTTTGAGATAATAGGGGATGTTTCTCGTTAGTTCAATGTTATGAAGCATATGGTCTTTGGATGACTGGAAGTGTGTCTTAGAGATACCAAGATTTCCAGAAGATCTTTTGATGTTGCCGGTTCTTGTAAAAATAAAAATATACTTTGGAATGATAAATATTTAAAGAAGGGGTGGAGTGCTGAAGTTAGACGGGATTTTCAATGGATTGTTGAGTAAATAACTTATGTGGGAATTTGATTTGTTTGGTTTGTTTAACTCTAATTTTATTTGGTCCATGAGATCCATGATATTGGAACATTTTTATATGATCATATACCATTCGAAGAGTCATTCCATGAGTATTTTTTTTTTAATTTCTTCAACAACAAAAAATCGAATGTTTTTAAATGGACATAAATTACTAATATCAAAAATCATCTGTAAAATTTATAAAAGGGAAATTGAAAATATATATATCTCTCATTTAAATTATAAAATAAACCTCTAAGCGGCAAAGGCCTCCGTGGCCGAGTGAATAAAGGCGTCATCTGGAAATCCAAAGGGCCCCCGGTTCGAACCTTTGGCCGGACTAGACTAAAGAATAGTAAAAAGTAGTGATAATGCGATCGGAGGGTTGCCAACTTCTCTACCAAAATACTAGTATGTTGTCCAGAACACCCACAAAAATTAACGGCGTGTATACGGGACTGGTGCACGATACATCTGATCGGAGTCCAAAGTCCCGACATCTATTGAAGGCGGTGGGTGCTAGCTCAGGTGTTGTCCTCGTCATCTGATCATGGTTCAAAAATACGAGGCATCGTTCCCGGGTCTTTCCTTCGAGATAGGCCCCGAACCGCCGCCAATAGCCCACTGTGCAGTTCTAGTTCGACGTTAATTAACCAAAACCAAATCTAAGCGGCAAAGAAAATATCAAAATTGTAAAGTTGTTTTCACTCTAAGAGGGTTAACTTTGTTTTTTTTCAAATACAAAGTAAATAAAATATTTTTTTAATTTGTTTGTTATTTTAATATTTATAGATTTTAAAAAAAATTCCCTGCAGGAAAGTTTAATTTATATTTCCAACACATTCTTCGGTTTTACAAAAATATATTTTTAAATTATATCAATGAAAACTTTCAATAGAGATCGTTTTCAAAAGCCCTCCTAATGCTTTAAACTTGAAAATTATTATTTAAAAAAAGGGATTTTTTTATCAACTTTTATATTATGTGTGTTACTGGAAAAACTGGAGATACTCGAACGGATATACACGTTTGTATCCGTTAGATGGAAGCGAAATAAACTCATTACTTACGTAATATCTTATAAGACAATATACCGTCTTGTCTATTAAATATATAGATATTTTTTCCTGATTTTTTGATAGACAGATCAACAAGGTTATAAACATAATTTACAATTTACTTATCAGCATTTAAACAAGATAAAAGAAAGCAAATTATCATAATTCAATTGTGACAGAATATAAAATTTATAGATTCATAATGCAAAAAAATAATTCAAAATGGTATTATTTGACTTACTTTTCCGTCTACCCCTAATGAATATATATTTTCGCAAAAAAAAAAGATGTCTTCCCAAACATGTCATCCGACGAAATTGCGAAAAGCGGCTTTATTCATCTGCTTGAGATAGCAGAAAATTTGGAACACATGTCACAAAATGTTATTTTCTCTTTCCGCTGAACTGCTGTTTTAATAAGAAGTCTTTTTTGAAAAAAAGCAAAACATATAAAAAAAAATACACGACAAACTGTGCTGGATCTCTTCAGTTGTAACCGACATTTCAACAGAAAACCAAACAGAGGGAAAATATGTTATGCTGTGCTTGTGGAGTTTGGATTGGCTATGCGTAGTTTTGAAATAGAATGTATTTTAATATTTCTAGATCTTATTATCAGTGAAAGACTTCTTATATATTTACATCAAATTGTTTACTTTCAGCGGCATATAAAAAATTATAGCTGAAATGGGAAAATATTACATTCGTATTCCGGCAATTATAAAATGACTGGGAACCGTAGCGGACATTTGTTTGGCCGCTGTCGGGACTCGAACTAAAAACTTATTGTTCCGGAGTTACCAACTACGCTACAAAGGTTTATTTTTAGCTAGAGATCTTGGAAATATATTTTAAACATGTTTCGTCGTGCAATAATTCTTTTAAACGCATTTTTTAAACTTACGCTCTTATCTATGAGATAACAGTACGATTCGTCACTGTTCTGGGAAATTCTCTTTCTTTTGAGACCTCGTCTGTTAAGTTTATTGATTTTTTTTTAGTTAAAGGCTGCCATTTGTTCTATTTTATTCATGTTATTAATTTGACTTAAAAGTTTGTTTTAAAAATACCTTTTTATACAAAAAAAAATCCATAATTCCCACAGTATACTCATTTTACCTTATATATTAATCGTAGTTGGTTAGCTTAAAAAATAATTATTAAAAACATTAATAAACCTCATAAATAAATAAAAATATACGATTACAGTTCCAATAAATAAGTGAAAGGAAAATAAAAAATGCGGGCGCAAACAGAAATTCGTAAACAAACTAATTGTTGCCATTCCGCGTAGAGAAAAACAGCGTTTTACAATCACCGCGTAAGAGAATTATAAAGATATGTGATATATAGATATGTAAAGATATATGAACAATGTATATATAATATAAAAGATATAAAGATATGTGAACAATGTATATATAATATAAAAAATATAAAGATATGTGAACAATGTCTAACATTTCAACATGCAATTTATATATGAACTCTTGATGATTGTCTGCACTCTAAAAAAAATCTAGTAAGCACGACACTTAGTTTGTATACATTCGAAAGGTATTTTGGGGTAGAGTATCTCAGAGGCAAAACAATTTAAATTCACTTTCAATTGTTTAAAGAAAATAACGAAAACAGTCAAACCTTAAAGCTCGTTTCGCGGTTTAAAACTTTTTATCTGGAGTAAATAGGGGATTTAAACCTAATTATATGTGATAAATTCGTTATTTATTTATTTTTAAAGTTGCTGCCGCTGATTAACGGTAACCGTCTTTTCTCTTCCATATTTTGAGTCACTACTCAAGAAGTAACTATCACATCATTATTAAATTTACTGAGTTCGTTTAGAAATGTTTGGGAATAGGATGGTGAAATTTTAATTGTAATGGAACATATGTGTTCCAAGATATTTTATGTTAAAGTAGAAAAAAATACAAAAATGTGGTTTGCGTTAAGCAAAACGTATTTAGAATAAAACATTCCATAATTCTGAATTTTCGCAGAATAGTAGCCATATATTTTATGTAATGCACATCGTTTTTTGTTTTTGAAAAGAGTTATTAGATTTTAAATTATAAACTTTAAAAACTCTTATAAATTCCAATTTTATGTCTATCTATATTAACATAAGGAATCATCACATAATTTTTTTTGTAGAAAAGCAGCCATATATCTAATATAACACAAACCGCTTTTTGTTTTTAAAAATAGTTATTAGTTTTTAAGTTATAAACTATTAAATATTCGAACACGGTTCGGCCATTTTTTTAATGTAGATAAATTGTTTTTTTAAGCTGTTGCCATTTGCTCTTTTCAGAATTTATTATTTTGTTTTTATTCCATTTTACATGTTTTGATGTCTGAAAACGTGAGATCTAGATATTTTTATGTCTCCCATTATTCAATAATATGAGCTCGTGAATTTCACATAATTTCAATTAATTATATAAATAGTCTTCTAAATGCCAAGGGGGTAGGAGAGAGTTAGCGAGTAAGTTAGCGAATAATACCAAAATACAGTAGAACTCCAATTATCTGGATCAATTGGGACCAAATCCCATCCATATAATCGAATATCCGGATAATTGAATAATTCACGAAGAAAAAGGTAATTTCGTATTTAAAAAAAATAATTTTGATTTAGTAGGAAATGTAATTTAATGACTATTAAAATCTATATCATTCACCAATAAGAAACTTTTAAAATTTGGATTTCATTTATTACTTTTTTCTCAAAGCAATCCAACTCCGGATAGTTGGAGATTCGCTTTGTTTCATCCGGATAATTAGAGTTCGGATAATTAGACTTCGGATAATTAGTGCTCGGATAATTAGAGTTCGGATAATTAGAGTTCGGGTAATTAGAGTTCGGATAATTAGAGTTCGGATAATTAGAGTTCGGATAATTAGAGTTCGGATAATTAGAGTTCGGATAATTAGAGTTCGGATAATTAGTGTTCGGATAATTAGTGTTCGGATAATTAGAGTTTGGATAATTAGAGTTCGGATAATTAGAGTTCGGATAATTAGAGTTCGGATAATTAGAGTTCGGATAATTAGAGTTCGGAAAATTTAATTTCGGATAATTTGTGTTCGGATAATTAGAGTTCGGATAATTAGAGTTCTATTTTTTCATTTTTTTCTTTATTTTTTGTATAATACACGTTTTCTATTTGAGCTACACGATAATAAATGTTAATAATGATTTAATTAGCAGAATAAATTAGATTTTTATATAAAAAAAAATAACTCAATCACTTGAATTTAAAAAAGCAGAATGTTCCATTTTAAAATCTCATTCTCCTTATTTAAATATAATTATAAGAATTATGCAGATAATTATGTACATTCCGGAAATTAGAAAATCAAAAAAATTCAAGCACATTAATTTCTGAAATTAAAAACACAGACTTATCTTATTCCATCGTAATAATCATCCCCAACACTACTCAAAATAGATTTTTGCATTTTTGATATTTCCCAACACACAACAAAAAACATCATCACTCGATGTCATAAGAATTAATTACTCACATACCTAAAAGCAGTGTACTTAATTATCATTTAATGAAAAACCATGTTATTCTCTATTCACCCCCCCCCCCCCCCCAAAAAAACGTTCCCCCTTACAAGCCAACTGATTCATTCCCATCATTTACATAAATGCATATAAGACGCGTTGAAAAACCCATCATTAATAACAATATCATCCTTTGGCTAAATTGGATCGCCTCCCCACAGCCCTGGCTGCTGACGCGCACAGCTATTAATTGAATCACCCGGCATTAATGGATGATCCGAAGCTTTGCAGTTTTTCTTATCTCGCTGCTAAGAAGCTTTGGGAGATGGATGCTAATTCCTGACTCGGATCGTTGTTTTTTTTTTAAGGTAAATAGATTTGTGCGAGATATACGTGCTGCCGAAAGGGTGGGTGTACACGGAGAAAGAAGCCTTGAAAAGAAAAATGGAAGCCTTAGGACTTGGATAAGAGGTGTTTGAGTGTAGATATCGTTGGGAATACTGTTAAAAATGCATTTTCATATTCGACGAAACTTTGTCGTTTTTGACGAAACGGACGCTTGTTGTATACAACGATGAAATATTTCGTCAAACAGAGGAAATTCATTTCGTCGTTTTTTTTAACGAAATTTGTATCGTCAAAAATAAGGACGATTTTAAGGGAGACCCGAGCCCCAAATCCTAATTTGTTTATTAATGAATTCAGAAATACAGTTTTTATTATATTATTAGAACATCTTTTTCTAAACAATAATCAAAAACAAAAATATATTTAAAAAAATTATTTTTGTTATATTTTGCATTTTTTAAGCTTAATAATATATATATATATATATATATATATATATATATATATATATATATATATATATATATATATATATATATATAAATTGTTATTTTTTAAGTTTTTTAAGCTTAAATAGACTTTGTTTTAAAAAACACTACTCCACTCCTCCTTCAATTTTTAACTTTTTTATAATTTTTAATTGATTAAATAACGTCAAAAATGTAAGACGTATAAATAGACTTTTGCAGATTTGGGTTTTAATAGTTTTCAAAAACTTATTTTAATTTCAAAACCTAAAAAATATTCAAATTGTTATGTTTAATAAGTCGTAAAAAAATAATTTATAAATTAATTTTAAAAAGCTATTCATACGTTTTTGAAACAAATATTATAGCTTCAAAAACTATTAACAGTTTAGTTTTATTTTAATTAGTTACAAATCTTTATCATTTTAAACGAGACCAAAATATAAAAAAAAATATTTTGAGTAAATGGCGATTGTTGCAGACGAAACGTATGTAAAAAGATTATAAATAGAATATAAACATCTAAGAAAACATACGTTCTGTTTCTTTTATTGTTTTGAAATTTTGTACACACCTTCTTAATTATGCATAGCATAATTTTATAAAGAAAAAAAAATAGTATTTTTTTTTAAATTTGGGGCTCGGGTCTTCCTTAAATAATAAAATAATTCAATGTAGACGAGCTGACTCGAACCGCGGACCTCTCGTTACAGAGTCCGACGTTTTATCCACTCAGCCAAAACACAATTGAATTCTGACGA